>CATIWC010001792.1:0-472095 GCA_948472305.1 Vicia faba | reverse complement strand
TAGAAATAATGCATGAGAAACATGAACATTTATATTCTTGTATTTGTTTTCATTTGAATGTTGCAGAGTATAGGATATGCAAGTTTGGCAAAAGTTGATCCTCAATATGGCCTATGTAAGTGTCTTACTTACCTCTCTGATTGTGCGTGTTTGGATTATCATTTAGAAGACTCAAAAGTGATTATGATAAGTTAAAATTTATTTATATTCAGATACAAGTATTGTTCCTCCTCTTATTTATGCTGTGATGGGAAGCTCAAGAGACATTGCAATTGGACCTGTAGCTGTAGTGTCTATGCTGTTATCTTCCTTGGTCACAAAAGTCATAGATCCTGTTGCTAATCCTCATGCCTATAGAGATTTTGTCTTCACTGTCACCTTCTTTACCGGAGTTTTTCAAGCCGGATTCGGTATTTTCAGGTGATTGTTTTCTCATTTGCATGCAAAATTTCTTCTAAACTTTCTGTTTTTCCCTTACAAACCAAATAGTTTATTTACAGGTTGGGTTTTCTTGTGGATTTTCTTTCACATGCTGCACTAGTTGGATTCATGGCAGGAGCAGCAATCATTATTGGTCTTCAGCAGCTAAAGGGTCTTCTGGGAATTACTCATTTCACCACAAAAACTGATGCAGTATCAGTTTTAGTTTCTGTTTATAAGTCATTACACCAGCAAATTACTTCTTCTGAAGAAAAAGTGAGTTTGTTTCATCATTTCATTTATAGTTTTGCTTAAATATGGTTTGAATCATAGGATTTGTGTAGATCTTGTTTCTGATATTGTTACTATTTTGACAGTGGAGTCCTATGAATTTCGTCCTCGGGTGTTCTTTCTTGATTTTCCTTCTAGTTACTCGATTCATAGTAAGTAATGAAAATTCTGGTATTCGAATATCATTACTTCGCTATGATATATGTATTAAATGAATGATATTATTTCGTTTCAGGGAAGAAGAAACAAAAGGCTTTTCTGGTTGCCTGCGATTGCTCCTCTTCTATCGGTTATACTATCGACTTTAATTGTGTATTTATCGAAAGCTGATAAACAAGGAGTAAATGTGATAAAACATGTCAAAGGAGGATTGAATCAGAGTTCAGTTCATCAGTTACAATTCCATGGTCAAAATGTCGGGCAAGCGGCCAAAATCGGATTAGTCTGTGCAGTTATCGCGCTAACTGTAAGCTAATAGTATTCCCTTGCCTAATTTTTTCAAAATTATTATTTATAATTTATAATTTGTAGTCCATATGAACTTCTGATGCAGGAAGCGATGGCTGTTGGTCGATCTTTTGCTTCCATTAAGGGATACCAACTTGACGGGAATAGAGAAATGTTATCAATGGGAATCATGAACATTGCAGGGTCTTTAACTTCATGCTATGTCGCTACCGGTACTGTCGTTGGTTAATCACTAACTTAGCTAATTTTGAGGGCATTTTGAGGTTTTGCTTAAGGTTTTTTTGTTATATTTTCTTTCTGCAGGTTCTTTTTCAAGGACGGCGGTTAATTTCAGCGCAGGATGTCAAACAGCAGTATCGAATATTGTGATGGCAGTTACTGTGATTTTGTTCCTGCAGTTTTTCGCAAGGCTCTTATACTACACACCTATGGCTATCCTTGCTTCTATCATCCTTTCCGCGCTTCCTGGACTAATAGATTTAAACGAGGCTCGCTATATTTGGAAGGTCGACAAGTTAGACTTTCTTGCATGTATTGGCGCCTTCATCGGCGTCTTGTTTGCATCCGTAGAAATCGGCCTTCTTGTAGCTGTAAGTCATAGACCACTTCCAAACTCGGATAATTTAAATGACTGAATTTGTTATATGTGTCTCATATCAGATTAGCCTCGAAGATCGCCTTCTGAGATCATGTCATAGTTTTTTTTTATCGCTTACTTGTCTTCTAAGTAAAGTCACTAACCAAGAGATGCATATTGTGCAGGTGACAATCTCATTTGCGAAGATACTAATACAATCGATTCGACCGGGAGTAGAAATTCTAGGCCGAGTTCCAAGAACAGAAGCCTTTTGTGACGTTACTCAATATCCGATGGCCATAAGCACACCAGGCATCGTAGTGATTCGCATAAGTTCCGGCTCACTTTGCTTTGCGAACGCCAATTTTGTCAAAGAAAGGCAAGCACTTAACAAATGATCTAGAAAAAGGGATTTAGTAATGTCCCTTAATAACAGCCATGTATGAAACTTTTTTCGCTTGTTCCAGAATACTCAAGTGGGTCGTGGAAGAAGACGAGATTCAAGAAACCGCTAAAGGAAATGTTCGAGCCATAATTATGGACATGACTAGTGAGTCTTGTTACATTTTTTTTATCTGAATTCAGAATTTTAACTTAACATTCTTAACATTTATATGACTTAAATGATCGTCTTGATTTCTGTTTAATAGACCTGATGAACGTTGATACTTCCGGAATTCTAGCACTCGAGGAATTGCATAAGAGGTTGCATTCGCGTGGCGTAGAAGTGAGACTACCGTGACTTTTCATTCCTTGTGACAAATATATTAAACAATGAATCTGTAACACTTGTGCTATGTGATTTTTGCAGTTAGCTATGGTGAATCCAAGGTGGCTAGTAATTCACAAGCTGAAGCTTGCTCACTTTGTGGACAAAATTGGGAAACAATGGGTTTTTCTGACAGTTGGAGAGGCCGTCGACGCATGTCTGTCTTCTAAAATTGCTACTGCTTAATGTTGTTTGTCTGTTACAACTTTATTACATAACTACATATCTAAGCACATGAATTTGTATGTTGCTCTAAAGGGATTTTACTGACTACCTTATTATAATGTATCAGTTTTGGAGAGTGAGGTTTATATGAGTATATGGTTACTTACATATCATTCAAATGAAAATTAATGTATAACTCAAGTTTAAGTTTTGATATTAAAACAAAAACGGATAATGCTACTAAGAATTGTTACATTTTTGGTCTAGTATATGATGGATCTATGGAGAAATGTTACATTTTTGGTCTAGTATATGATATATAGAATGTGATTGCCCTCTATAAACCTCAAATTTTCTATAAGCTAACTCAAAAGATCAGATTGTTCTCACATACTTAAACATTCACTATAGGACTCAAAATCCTTCCACCCTGACTATAATAAGTTGGCCGCTCACTACCAAAATCAACAACACTCTATCCTTGTGTTCATCTTGTGCAGTACATCGTTATTCTGAAAGATTTTCGAGGCTAATTTCTGTAGAGTTCGTTTGTCAATGATAGAGGTATTTTCTGGATATTCTTGCTTTTCCAAGTACTTCTTGATGTTGTAAAACGAGGGCTTGTTGTCTGGCCCTTCTTCGATAGCAAGACAGTATGCGGGCTCTTCGAAGTGTCTGATCGTGATGCGTGGTTTGTGGTTTGACCAAGTTACTTTGAACATAGCTGATATAGTTGCCAAAGCGTCTGCCATTTGATTTATTTCTCATGGGATGTGACTGAAAGTGATCTTTATGAATTCCGCAGTCAGTTTTCAAAACATGGTCCCGATATGGAATCAATTTTGAATGTTTTAGTATTCCATTCACCTTTGACTTAGTATATGACTAATGCGGAGTCCCCAAATACTTTGAGATGCTTTATTCTCAGATCAATGGCAGCTTCCAGTCCTAGTATACAGGCTTTATACTCGGCGATATTGTTGGTGCAGTCAAAACACAATCTTGCAGTATAAGGCTTGTGATAATTCTTTGGAGAAGTCAAAACTACCCCTATACCGTGCCCCAGTGCATTTGAAGCCCCGTCGAACGTGAGTGTCCAACGTGCCCCTGGCTTGATTTCTTTAGTTAGGTCCTGGTATCTCATAGTCACCTATGACATCTCCGTCTGGAAAGTCGAACTTCGTAAGTTGATATTCTGGAAGCGGTTAGTGAGCTATATAATAGCTTGATTGGCCTTTCTTTGACGCTCTGCTCTAACATTGCCCATAGCTTGATTTTTTCGGATCTTCCCCTGTGCCCAGATTAATGATCTCAATAACCTCTTGATGTGGTTGTATGTTGTCAGCCTTTCGCTCTACTTCCCTTTCCATTTCCTCAGAGAGTTCAAGATCTTCATCACCTTCCTCTCCGGCTTGGTTGATAAGAGTATCAAAATTATATCGGGTCGCAGCAGTAACATTATCGGTGATTTTGGGCATGGATTTGCACCTTTATCATGTTTTGGTGCAGATTTTAGTACGTGAAAATGCATATGCAGATAAAGTATTGCCATTTTTAAATTTAAGAGATAAATGCAATAGAAAGACAAGGATCTTAATTGAAAAAAAAATATAACTTTTATTAATTGAAAATATTGTCTGAAACAAAACGGGGGAACCTTTACAAGCAACCCCTACGCCTCGGGCTTGACATGGGTTCTTTTTAAAACAAGAAAAATTATTTAGGAAAGAAAAAGATCTCGGGAATCTCCACAGCAGTCCATCTTTTAAGTTCTTCTCCTGGGGCGCATTCTCAGATGAAGTCAGTTGCCCTTTTTGGTATTGACTTTGCTGGATATCATCGCCGCATGTCCACCATGCTCTATTCCCTTGTGGACGAAGGTCTCTTAGATTAGAGGAAACCGTGCTTTATCCTTCAGAGTAGCTACATATTTTTCTTCAAGGTATGGTCCGAATTGGACTATCCCCTGATCCACTAGCTTTTGTAACGTTCTTTCGAAGGCTTCATTATATTCCAACAGGAATCCATATTCGAACAGATACTCCTTCAACAAGTTGATTGAGGTTTTTGCTTGTCTAGTTTCCCCAAATTTAATGACTACTTCAATCGTATTTATTGTGGGCCCACCATGCGGAGGCATAGGGTTTGATTGGATGTTAGGTTTCTCAAAAGTGATGTCTTGAGATTCTAACAAGTCTTGGACCTTATGCTTGAATGCCCAACATTATTCTATGGTGTGCCCCAGAGAGTTAGCATGGTACTCACATCTGGCGTCGACATTGTACCTTCGCGAGAGTGGCCCGACTGGAGGAGCTATAGGCCTAATTTCCACCAAGGATGCCTTAACCAGCTGTTGTAATAACTGGCTAGGTGGCATGGGGAGTGAATCAAAATATCTTTAGGGCCTTCTGCCTTGCTGTTGTCCTTGCGGGATCATCAATGATTGCTGTGTGCTTGGTTGTGAGGCTACGACATTAATTTCTCCCTCCTTTCTCTTTGGAAAGTTTGAAGCAGGCCTTTTTGAATTGTAGGGGGAATTTGATGGTCCCCCGGGTATTTTTCCCACTTTTTATTCCAGTTTCAAGCCTTTCTTTGATGGTCACTAGATCTGCGAATCCCGAAGAAATACTTCCAACCATCTTCTCATAATACATCCCTTGCAAAGTTCACATAAACATGTCTACTAATTCCTTCTCTAACAATGGTGGTTGCACACGGGATGCCATCTCCCTCCATCTCTGCGCATATTCTTTGAAGGACTCTTCTTTCTTCTGGGACAAATTCTGGAGTTGCATGCGGGTAGGCGCCATGTCCAGGTTATATTTTTAATGCTTTAAGAAAGCATTAGAAAGATCTGCCCAGGTTCGAATGTGTGTTCGCTCCAATTGCATATACCAGTCTAAAGATGCCTTGCTTAGGCTATCTTGAAAGTAGTGAATCATTAGATTCTGATCATGGGCGTGGGCATGTATCTTCCTGTAATACATGCGAAGATGATTTCTCGAGCAAGTGAGTCCCTAGTATTTCCCAAAGTCAGGCACTTTGAACTTTGACGGAATTACCACATCAGGATTTAGGCTTATTTCGAGTGCGTCTACCTCGAAAGCGTCAAAACCCTCTACAACTTTCAATCTTTCTTTTAGAGCTTTGTACTGATTCATCATCAGTGAATTATCAATAGCCTGAGTACCAGTCATCTTTAAGGGTGCCTGGTGGGCATCCTCTGGGTCGTGGTCTCTATATTACAGGTCCAAGTAATTGTCCGCATTGTTGATTGGAATTGGTAGGGTATGTGATGCCCCTGCTTTTGATGGCGGTGGGACAAATCCTTCAGTTTCGGCTTCTCTTGTCTCTTGTTGGGCCATGATGGATTTTGGGGTCCTGCTTCTGGCTCTTTTCTTAGTTAGTGACCGCTTGGTGAACTAATCGTTTGAACTACTTCTTTGAGAGCTACCTTGGGAATCTGGTTCTACCTGTCAATGATGTTCTTCAAAGCTAGAAGAACTTGACTCAGATCTCCCTTCATTGAACTTACATCACCCTTTACTTGGTCGAGATCCTCATTAAATGCAGCCTGAGTTTCCTCGATTTATTCCATTACCTTTTACTGGTAGGCCCTTGTTTGATATGGAGGCCAAGGAGGTGGAGATATTCTTCTACCAATGCTTTAACTGGAGAGATTTTTTTTTGAAGAAATGAGTTTGGACATGATATGCAGATGTTTATGAATGCATGCAGGCGAATGAATATGTATGAATATGAAAAGGGTTAAATGCCTTATTCACTTGGGTATATATTTATCTTTTGCTTATTTTTTTATTCGGTGACCAACTTAAAAATAGATACGACCAAGGGATGTGGAAACGAAATGCCTTTATTGAAAGTAACATAATCCAGATATTGAAAATATTACAATCTTAAACCAAGACTTGCTTGCGTGAAATTGAGTCAAGGGAAATAAGTCTTCTAGGTGCGCCTGTGGATGTCTGCTCTTTGAAACTATCCACCTTTTCTTGAGAAAGCTTGAGAAAGTCTTCAGCACATTATTTCCCTTTTGTGGCTTTGATTTCAGACATGTTTGGCGCATTGACATGGACAAGTGGTTTCCTTTGGTATCCATTTTTAAAGGCAGTCACTGAGATCTTGATTTTATCATTATTTTTTGTACCCTGTGAATAAGACAAAGAAACGGGTGACGAATATATGAAATGTATGATGAATATATGAAATGTATGAATGCATAGGTGTAAGGTTGAGTGACGGGATTTTATGATAGGTTTTTATGACAGGTACCCTTATAAGGTAAGCTCCTTAGTTTTGACCTACGGTTAATCTACCCTCCCAAAAGGTGGTTTCCTTAAGGGTGTCATGAATAACACCCGAGGCAAAAAGCACAAGGGCCTCCCTTTGGTGGAGCCTCTTTATGGACCGAAATTTTCGTCTCAAAGTCGTGAAAGGTCTCGTCATGAGATTTTGGGTTAAGTTCGTTACAAAGAGTCATGGGTGGCCTTCCAAAGTCCTACTCGTCAAGAGGATATCTCTCGATAAGTATTCCTTTTTCGGAAGTCTACCAACTCTAGGCAAAGTCGTCACATAAACTCGCAGGGATAATGTATCCTCTAAGCTAATAGACGAACCTTCTTGCTAAGGGTTTATTTGAGAATATTTTTGAGATAGAAATTCCCGCCACGCAGTAAATATAATGATAAGAGAAATTGACAATAAATAAATAAATGCAGTAAATAGATAAATGCAATAAATAGATAAAGCAAATAAAAATAAAACCCCTAAAAAAACCTAAAACCTAAGGTTGAGGAGTCTGCAGCGGAGTCGCCAGCTGTTGCGACTGGTTTTTAAATGAGAGTCGCCACTATTAGTTTTTATCCTAAGGAAGGGCATCTAATAGGAAACCCTAATTCGCAGACAAGGATTCTAGGTTTCGGACTTCATTAGACGAAAGGAAGGTGTTAGGAACCTTTCATCTACCTTGTTCACAAGGATACTAGGTTTTAGGTTTAAGTTTGGGTGAAATAGGGTTTTAATTTTAACTAGGAGGACTCGCCACGATTTTTGATCGTATACCTACGTATCCTCTTATGAGGAATCAGAGTCCCAATTCGTAGTTTGTATGGGGTTAGTGTTTTTTAGGGGGTTGCAAATGTATTTTGAATCACCTCGCATTTGACCGGGAATAGTGATTGCAGAGATTTTGGCTAAATGCGTGATTAGGCAAAATTTGTTTGAAACCCTTTTGCAAAAACAGTTGTGTTAGATTAGTTGATCGCGAAAGATAGTTTGAGATTTGTTGTGTGTTTTATATCTTATTAATTATGAAATTCTTGGTTAATGCATGATATAAAATATTTAATGCAATATATGAGAAAATAATATATGCATTTTTGAATAAAAATAATTTAAATGGTAATATTTTCATGTGATAAATAATAAAATATGATAATTAATAATAATAGTAATAATAATTATAATTATTATAAAAATATAATATAATAATATAAGAAAATATAATTAAAATATAATAATTATTATAAAAAGAAAATATATAAAATAAATAATTACCAGGGGGTGTATTTTCTAGTAAGCAAGTAAAACTAAGGGGCTGATTAGTGAGATGGGTTTAGGCCCAAATACAGTTTTCAGGGGGGGTGCTAATCTATTTAGGAGTTTAGATATTAAGTAAAAAGCGGGGTGTGGAAAGCGTTGGGCTTAGGCCCAAACGCAGTAAGAAGAGGGGCTTAGGCCCAAACGCAGTAAGAAGAGGGGTTGGCTGGATCGTATGAGGCGAGGCGTATGTGAGTTAGCGTGTGACTTGGCCTAATGGCCGTCAGATAAAATCCAGCGGATAAGAATGAGGGAGTATGGTAGTTAACGTGGTCCAGCACGCATGGAATCGAAACAGAAGCTTAACATGTTTTTAATATTTCATCTTTCATTTTCTCTATTTTTTTATTACAACATCCTCTTTCCTCTCTCCTTCACGATACACAAACCCTTCTTCTTTCTTGAACCAAACCCTAACTCTCACCCTTCACCGCGGCAGCTCGAACAACCCACCTTACCCATTGTAACTCGAAAATTCCTCCCCACAACCCACAAACAAAAAATCAAAAAGCTAAGTTGGTTTACCCCTTTTACGATTTTGTTCCGGTTCTGAGCTTCAACGTGCTAATCTCTCTTATTTTCTCTTTTGCAGGTAGCGGTAGAGTAGTGTGATGGTGGTGGACGATTGAAGCGGCTTATCAGCGGTGGAGATGAATATTAGGGTTTCAGATATCGAAACCCCAATCGCGCCCTTCGTCCTTCGTTCAATTTATGTTCTTCTTCAGTCTTCGTATTCGTCCTCCCAGCTCCGTGGTTTTCTCTAAATCAAGCTTCTTTTCCTTCTGTATATTGATTCCCTCTTCTCTGTTCTTCTCAAATCCCCCCCTTTCTGTTCATTTTTTGTAGTTATTTATAGGGTGATTTAATTTAGGGTTTTGGTCAATTATCATAGATTTAGATAGAAATTAGGGATTTAGTTGTTGATTGATTGAATTTGATTTTTTATAAATGAATGTAATTAGATTTGCGGCATTGTAACAGAGATTTGATGTTAATTCCGATTTAGTATTTGATTGTGCTTGATTATAATTTTCCATATTTTGATTTGTTTTCAGATTCAATATCTACAGTACTTGTTCACTTGAGAAAAACAAGCGCGATTTTAGGAGATGATTGGAGGAGTTGTTGTTTATCCATTTGGGCCAGCATATGCGTTTTCACTTAGCCCAGCAACATTGTTTTCTTTTTTTTTATTACAGCAAAAAAACAATTTTCCAATTCAATTGGTCTTGCGCATTATCTATCTTATTCAACCCAATAACACTGTATTTTTTCACAGTAAACATTTTCTTTTCAATTCAGATTGGGCTTCAATTGGCCCAAATAACAACTTTTTACTAAACTAGTATCCTTTTTATTAATTAAACATTTTGTCAGCAAGAAAATTAAAAAAAAAATTACATTTTCTTTTAATAAAGAAAAATATATTATTTATTTATCCTTAAAAAAAGTTTTAATATTAATACCCTCTTTTTCTAAACAAGACAACAACATCTAATGGGCTTGTTATTCAAAAATTACACCCCCCTTTCTGCTGTTTGAATAACAAAAATAGAAATGGGCCAACTAAGTAAATTGAAACCACACCCCCTTTTTTACTGACAACAACAAACGCTTAAATGGGGTTAGTTAATATATAAATTCAACCTCCCTTTTACTAATAACAACTATTTAATAATTAAGAACTTAATAGTTTAATAACTTAGTATTATTATCTTTTTGAAATAATTTTCTATTTTTGAATCGCATGGGCCATAGGACAACATACTTTGTGAATAGGTTTATGAGTCTCTCTGATTTAAAAAGCCCCACTCTCCTGGGTTGAAATACACCCCCTGGTCTTGGATAAAGATGGGCCATCAGATACTGTTGTACCATCTTTAATTAAATATTTCTTCGATTTTAAATCTTGAAAATATAAAATCATCGCGGTAGGGAAAATTTGGGGTACGACGCCTAACCCACCCATTCTTTGTGATGTTATCTGGTCCTATGTTCAGTTATTTCAACACGAGTGTTCACTTTTCAAAAAGGTTTAGAAGTGTTCATGATGGCTGATGAACCAACGGGGTTTTTGGGGTGGCAGTCACTCACCTTTACTTTTTGCATTTGTGGTCACACAAATTTATTCTTGCTGAGGATTTTTGCTTTGCAATCCTTTTTGTTTTTCGTTCTTTTGTTCTTTTCGCTTTTGATTTTCCCTAACTTTTTCCTGGACTAGATTTTTGGGTTTGAAGCCAGCGGGATGCCCTAATTTTTATCTAAGTCACTTACTTTCAAGTTTTACAACTTAGCGGGCTTTATTTTTTTCTTTCTTTTTTCCAATTTTGCATTTCTTTTTCTTTTGAACAAATCATATGACCTTGGATGGTTTTGGCTTACTGAAAGGGTTGTGACAACTTCATTCCTCAATTAATGAGGGATAACCATTGTGGTTTCGCATTTCCGACCTCTTGATGGGTGAGGGATAAGACATGGTTGATCCTCGGATAGGACACTCCATTTTTTAATGAAATTTGAACACACGGTCAAATTAACTAAAGACTACCCTGCCCCGGGTTCAAATTGAGGGTTTTCCGTATAGAAAAAAAACTCCTACTTCAAGGCTCAAAGGGGTTGATGAGGATTTCACTCCTTTATATCTCAAGTGTTTGGGGATTTAAAATAATGCCTTACATCATCATCAAGGTTTTATTCGAAAGTATACAATCAATGATTTCACGTATTTTGTTTTCATCATTCTCCTTTCAATTTTTTTTCTTAAACAAGAGTTTGATATCGATAGATAGGAAAATAAATGAGTGAACACGAATGGATTAATTCGAAACAAGCATATGTAGTGCATTATTATTATCATTAAAAAACAAACAAGTTTTTACAAGCGAGTAACATTCAACAAATAAAGAAAATTACAAATGAAAATGCAGAAATGATCTAATGATTAGTGTCGAGGAGACTCCTTCAGGCTTGACTTATTGCTTCAGGTGATACTCTTGCAGTCTTGGTGCTCACTTGGGAAAAAGATTGTTCAGTACATTCGGGCCAACTAGAGTGAGCGAGATTGCTTTGGAATCGATGAGGTCATGGACTTTATGCTCCAGAATGTTAAAATTTTCGGTTGAATGTCCAGGTGCACCAAAATGGTACTCAAATATAGCATTCACATCGTAACCCTGAGGAATAGTTTGTGCTTCAGAATGTTACAATTTTAGGTTTAATCTAACACATTGAGACTTTAGTTTTGTTGAAAAGGGGATGTTCTGATCTAGCACCAAAAGATCATTGCACTATTGAATATGTTGCGTCGATCTAACACAAAGAGATCTATGCTAAAGAAACTTCAATCTAACATAAAGAGATTGTCGCCCTTATTAAGTTGATTCCCAAATCTAACACACAGAGATTGTTGCGTTTCCAAATAAGATACTTATATCTAACACAAAGAGATCTAAGTACTACTGAATAAGATACTCAAATCTAACACAAAGAGATCTAAGTACTACTGAATAAAATACCTTGATCAAACACAAATAGATCTAAGTACTAATGAATAAGATACTCAGATCTAACACAAAGAGATCTATATAATGTTGGATAAAAAACTTCTATCTAACAAAAGAGATATTAGCCCTTTCTGGAAAGAAAACACCGACCTAACACAAAGAGATCGCCACTCTGCTGAAAAAGATGCTTGGATCTAACACAAAGAGATCCTCGCACTGTTGATGAAAATACTCTGATCTAACACAAAGAGAACTAAGTACTGCTAGCAAGAACTCCAATCTAACATAAAGAGATCATTATCCTGGATGAAAATAGGATTTTTATATCTGACACAAAGAGATCTCAACAACATTCTTGTAATGTTGATGCTCGGATCTAACACAACGAGATCCTTTCTACCTTTAGGTAAAATGCTCCAACCTAACACAAAGAGATCTTCGTATGGTTGCAAAATGATGCTCGGATCAACACAAAGAGATCCTCAAACTATTGAGAATAAAATCTGATCTAACTCAAAGAGATCATAGCCCTTGTAGAAAAGAAACTCCAATCTATTGCAAAGAGATCCTTGCTTTTACCGAAAATAAACTTCGATCTAACACAAAGAGATTGTCATTCTAATGAAAGAGGATACATGGATCTAACACAAGTAGATCCTTTCATCGTTGATAAAGATGCTTCGTTCTAACACATAAAGATCATCGCACTACCGAAAAAGGATGCTTGGATCTAACACAAATATATCCTTGCATTGGAGAAAAGGGCTAAATCCACTCTTGAGAAATAGCCTAGAAAACCTGACCCTATTAAGGATCGCACTGGACTTCATCTTGAGGATGTTGAGTCTTAGCTGAGGTTTATGCATGTATGTTATGTGCATGATATACAAGAAGGAAAATGAATGCATGAATATACTGGTTTATGCATTTTATGGGTATCAATTGATTCCCCGACATCGTTAGTCCTAAAGAGTAAAGCTTTGGCACCATGAAGATAGTTTGCAAAACTCTGATTGTTTATTTTCCACTTGAAGGGCTTTATGATGATTCTTATAGAAGGAAGAATAAAAAATTCTTGTTTATATGATGATAATCAACTCTAGAACTTATTGTGCCCCAGTTTGTCGAGCCTTCAAAAAAGCTTCCTCTTGACAGGAAACTGACAATTATTTTCCACCATATGTCATTAAGATAGTTTTCCCCAACATGAGCTTTGGAGTGGCGGGCTTCACTACTATACGAGTGACTTGCCCCTGAATGAGCCTTGGAGAGACTTCCATGTCTCGAAGTAATTTCTTCAGATCAACTGAATCTTGCAACAAACATTCCCTAGAGTGAGCCTTGGAGAGACTTCCACGTCTTTAAGTAACTGCTTTAGATCAACTGAATCTTGTAACAAACTTGCCCCAGACTGTATGCTATTTGGAAGTAATTTCCCCTAATTGAAAAGATCAGATTCCTTGTTGATTTCTCCTTGTTGGAAATTCCTTGATGCTAAAATGAAGACTTTCAAATAAAATTGTTTTCTTCAAATGGTAATATTAATGTTGAAATTATGGCACACACAATATCAGAAGTCAAGACTGATATCTTAACAACACACAATGTCACAACAGATGTTACGACATCTGATGACAGTAAACAGACTTGCTAAAAACAGAAAGAATTTGCAGGAAGATAAAGTACTTAAACGTAAAGAACACAAGGAATTATTAACCTAGTTCGGTGAAAATTCACCTACTCTGGGGGCTACCAAGCATGGAAGGAAATCCAATATAAGTAGTTTCAATTCAGAGTTAAATAATCCCAGTTTACACCCCACACTTAATCCCTACCCAGTGCAACTTCTACCTATGCACCATGATATGAGAACCCCTCTCACTTCTAATCACCGTAGTGATAAAATACCAATCCCAATCCAAGGGAATGTCTCAAGAAACCAAAAAGGAAGAACATACTTCCAAATTACAAATACTTAGTTTGCTTAAAAGCTTCACTAAGAACAATACTCAACTTTATCTTAAAATCTCCGAGGAGAACAATAACTTGATAAACAAGTAACAATCAGTCAACTCAAATGCTTCAAAAGATACACGAGGATGTCCAAAAAACACACAGAGAACCTAAGGAAATATCAAACCCTAAACCCTTATTTTTCACAAGGTTTTACAATAAAAACTATTCTTAAAAAACTAGGTCTTGGATGAATCCTTATATAGACTTCTACAGTTGGGCATGAACACTTCAATCAAATATAATATAAAGCTCTAAATCACTGCAGAATCTTCTTCATGAAAATAGAAACAAAAACAAATCTTTTAAATACTTCCTAAAAGGTCTCAAAGATCCTTTTTATGAAATAAATCAAATATGCAATTATTCCTAACAATCCTTGATTCCTTGTGCCTGTTATGAGTACTAGAAACCTCTAGAATCTCATATTTTTCAATAAAATCTTCAAGGATAAATATCTAGTTGTACCGATATGATGTTCTGTTGCAACATGTTACAACATCAGATAGAACATCTATCAAAATAAGTAACAACAAACTCTGATGTACCAGCTGGTCAAGATGTTATGACATATTGCTCAACATTAGGTTGTTAAAATGTTCTTCCTAAATAGATTATGCTGATAGAATTTTTGTCAACTATTTATTTTACCAAAATTGTTACCAACTATAAAATCATATACCTAACAAATGTAATGCTTAATGCAAGGTTTGAAACCAAAACCATAATTGAAAGGATGAGTAAAAGAAACAGTGAATGAAGCACGAGTTTAGTTAGATTGTGAAAGATAATGTTGGAATTTAATACCAACACTAATGATTAGTAAACATCTTAGGAGTCAGGTTAACACAACCTTGCTGAGTACGTGTTGTACCCCAAAATTTGCCCTCCCATATTCATCAAGAAATTGCCAAGTCAAGGTCACAAAATTCCCCCCAGGGTTGTGCAGCTCAACTGTCTCCTATACAGTCAAAACTAGGGTTTGAGTTCTGGTCAAGCAAATGAACTTTTCAAAGGCCCAATCAAGTCTCACATGCTTAAAAAGATGGTCAAGTGTCCTCATGTCAAGTTTCAAGGCATTCAGCTCAAAGTTGCACAGTCAAAACCCTAGATTGCACTACAGTCAACTGTAGGGGCAAAATGGTCATTTGGCAGTCAAAAGTTCAAATTTTTGGTCAACATATCATTTTGAAGCCATAAACATCATTTGATCAATGCTTGATCATGATTCTCAAAATTTGGCTCAGAAATCATCAAAGATGCAAAAGTTGCTATATTTGGACAGCTGAAAAAGTCAACTGAAATTGACCAGGGCATAACTTTCACATGGATTATCAGAAAAATTCCATCCAAAGCTCATTTTGAAGAGAAAGACATTTCCTACAACTCATCTTCATGTTCCAAGTCCAAGAAATGCTCTCACAAAAAGTTATCAATTTCAACATTATAGGTCATTTTCAAAGGTCAACAAAAAGGGACTTTAAGTCAAAGGCCATAACTTGAGATTGGTAAATCAAAATGACATGGGACCAAAGGCATTGGTTAGAGGACTCAAAGACCTTTCCAAAATGTCCAAGAACATGTGAAAAGCTTAAAAATTGACCAAGTTATGCCTTGTGGAAGTTGGGAAATTTTTGGAAAATTTTGAAAGTCAACATTGATGCAAAAGGCCTAAAAATGCAAATGGGCCCATTTTTCTTCCAAATTTCTTCATGCCAAGCCTATGCACGACCACTAGGCCCAAAGGGAATTATTCTCATATTTTTTAATTATTTATTTGAATTAATATTAATTTATATTCATTTAAATGATTTTAATATATGAAAAATATCAAACTTAACCTAAAAAATCTTTCCATGCATGTTTAACCTCAATATTTCGTGCTTGATTGACTATGGCAAGTTTTGATAAGATTTGAGCATGATTGAACCAAAAGCCATGAGAAAAAGATTTGAAAAAAGATCTTGTAAAATCAAATATTGAAATTCATCAATGCATAAGATTTTGTCCAATTTTTCTTAACCTAATCACTCCATATATGATCAGCATCACAACCCTAATGTTCCAAGACTGCAAGCTGCGCCCAAAACAAGCATTGCATATTGAAATTTTTCACAAAAAACTCAAACACTGAAATCTAGTTTCAGGGGCGATTCAAGCACAAACTTTCATTCCATCATCATTCTGAGACGTCCTTGAACGTTCCTCAATCATTAACATCAATCAAAAAGCCCTGAATTGGTACCCCTAAGTCCAACTGTACCTTGGAATTTTTGAAATCGCACAGCATGATTCCATCATCTTTATGCATTTTTCTTTGTTGATTCATGTTCATATTAATGTTCTAAAGCTAACTGTGGTGTTTAATTGCTTTTTCGTTAACCATACGTGAATCCACCATGCGCGTTTTTTAGGTTTGCAGGTTCTTAGATTTAGGGCTTTTGTAATACAGTAAAATTGGCCTTTGAGACCACCATGGTTGAACTCAGCGTGCTCCCATGAACAAGACACATACCTCGCGATGGATTTATGGATCAAGGAAAGCTATTCGCTATTTTCTATTAGAGGCCCTGAGAGAACACAACGAAAACCGTTGCCTCTGTTCTTTATGTTTCAGAAAAATGAAAGAGACGATGCGTTGGCAGGCCATGGTTGGTTGTTTCGAATTTGCGCGCGTTTTAGTTATCACGCGTTGGTTTTGCTTTTTTATTATTCATTTACTATAATATATCAATTGATTCACGTAGCTCAGCTGGCAAATACCAATGCATATGACTCTCATGACCTGGGTTCAAGTCCCAGGTCTGGCAAAAGTTCCATATTATTTTTCATGAATAATTCTTATGCAGCGCGCTTGAGGAGGACCACCATACTCCATCAGTATCCCATTAGCCACGCGTCCTACAAAAGCCAATCAATGACTAAGATTCAAAGGGCACCATACGTTAGGTCAACTGCATCATACACCATCCAAAAAGTCAACGAATGTCAAAACTCAATTGGGCCAGGCCTCTCAAATTTACACCTCCATAATGGGACAGAAAACCCCCCTGGTTCCATCTTTTCTAATTTTCTTTTATCCTTTATTATTTTCTATTATTTATTTGTTTATTTATTTTCTGATTTAATTAAATATCCTTTTTTACAAAAAATACAAAAAAACATCATAAAAATAAAAAATGTCCAAATAAAAATATATTTTTTAATTTTAATTATTTTCATCAATAAATTAATATATGTAAATATTTAGTTTAATTAGGTTATAGTTTTAATCTTTTTAATAAAAAACACCAAAAATGTAGAATTTAGGTTTTAATTGTTAATTCTTTTTATTTCCCTTTTATCATAATACTATTATTTTATTTTCATAAATTAAAAATTGTACAAATTAATTTAGAGTTTAATTTAGGTTATAATTTAAATCTTTCATAATAAACTTAAAAAATATTAGAATTAGGGTTTGCCGTTTAATTTAATTTCAATTAACTCCTTTATTCTCATTAAATCTAAAAAACACAAAATATCATTTTTATTTAATCATTTAATTTTTTAATTCTCATTAACCATTAATACTTTGCAAAAGGGTCCAACGCCCGTCGTTTCAATTATTTAATTTGCGCATTTATCTTATGTCGTTTAATTATAATTATGTAAATCTCCCAAAGCCATGTAAATTTATTCTTCGCACTTTTATTTTATCGCATTATTTATTTTCCGCTAAATCGGGTCCGGTTTAATTTTGGCGATGTGGACCCGCGCCATTTGTAATAGTTTAGAATTTACTTTTCCCGCAAATATTAACTGTTAAATAAGCATGAAAGAATGTATGGACTTAAAATAAAATCAAGCGTAGATCACCTTTGACATGAACAAGACAAAAATAAACGAATCTGACATACAAATCACACACCACCCCTAGGGTACGCCTCACTGTTGCCTTGCCTCGAAAGGTGATCGTCGAGTAGAGGATGTCTTAGTAAGTCCTCATGATCCGGGAACCTGGCATGAGGGTAGCTTCTAAGGTGTCTTCCCATTGCTCTGGTGATCACCATGTCCCTAAAAATCGAATTGACCCGAACACCTCCAACGGTGGTGCTACCTACCTCTCAATGGTGGGATGGCACTACTTTAAAGGACTCTTACACAGACGAATTCCTTAGGGTAGGTAGGTTCTCAAGGATACTTGCTCTAATCTCAAAACAAACTCAAAAGACTTTTCACACTGACACTTTTCAAACGCTTTCAAAGCAAACTTTTCAAACACTCTGACGTATGAGTCGATCTGAAATTTTTCAAAGAAACTTTTAAACCCACATTGAAAAGCAAGAAAACAATTTTGAAAACACATTGAGCAAGTATCTAAGAGCCCATGGATAACCATGGATAGAAAGGGTGCTAACACCTTCCCTTTCTATAACCTACCTCCCGAACCGAGAGCAATCTCTTTAAAGGAATTTTTCTGTGCTTTTGTCCTTTCCTATTGGAGAAAATAAAAGACGGTGGCGACTCTTGCTTCCGCGACATTTCGCGAACCAGCGTTAAACAGTCAGTTCCAGATCCACCGATCACAGAACTGGCGACTCTGCTGGGGAGAATACTTAAAGTGGGGTGTACCTTAGGGCTAGTTCATAACTATGTTTTCAATTGTTTTCCTTGTGTGCTTTAAATTGTGGGTTGCTTGGGAGTTCTATAGATCCTAACCCGGATCTGGGAAATACCTTCTTAGAAAGTAGCAACAAGGCTGTGAGGGAACTGTGCGGGGTATACCGACATGGTTGAAACAGTATGCTACGTTGATGTGGCACTTTGGTGTGTACCGGTAACCCTTGAGTTCAGTCAAGGAGAGTACGGGGCCTCCGCGTGGTGTCGTGAAGCATCAACAGACCTTAGGAACCTTAATTGAACTATCTTGGCCTCTTTAGGGTAGTGAGATAACTGACTTTGGTGCAGTCCGAGGTTGGTTGATACTCGATACTACGTCCAATTGAGGGTTGCTTTCCTGGAATATTTCGGTCGCCAGTTCAGTGGCTAAATCGAAACGATGAACAATGAAAGCAATCCCGTGATATTGGGAACCTTAGAACCCGGTTACTTTGATTAGGACAGGTATGAACCCACCAACTTCAAGAGGGTAATACCCAGACCCCATGATGGCCTAAACCCTAAGGATTTCTCTTGTGTGACTTGTGTGCCTTTGTACTTGCCTACTCGCGTACTTGTTACCGGACACTTGTTTCTTGCAGGTCTTGTTTATAGTCCTTAATTGGGACTCATAACAGGGTACTAAATTTCTTGCAGGTCTTGTTTATAGTCCTTAACTAGGACTCATGACAGGGTTTACCAAATTTCTTGCAGGTGTTGTTTATAGTCCTTAACTGGGGCTCATGACAGGGTTTACCAAATTCCTTGCAGGTTTTGTTTATAGTCCTTAATTGGGACTCATAACAAAGTATACTGAATTTCTTGCAGGGTCTGTTTATAGTCCTTAATTGGGACTCATAACAGGGTTTACCTACATCACCCCATGCATAGCATGACATCATACCATTGCATACCATTGCATACATCCTAACCCATTTCAAGGATCTCAAGGGCTTGTGATGCAGGTCAGGATGAACCAATTATCCCAGCAAGGGGCAAAGAGGATTTATTTTCCTCTAGCCAAGGTTGTCAGGGGCTATGACCCACTGGATATGGTGAGCCTTTGACCCTTGAAGAAGGATTTTCTACAACATGGAAGTTCCTTCAATCAAGCTACCGATTCCAAATGTTAATAAAGTTTCTCTGTTTACCCCACGAGGTCCTTGAAAACATTGCATGCATATCATACACATCATCGCATTACAGGTATCCCTTTTGCAGGTCACTTACCTTTCTCGCTGTTTATTTCAGCAATGGCCTCACAACAAGATAACCAGGACCTTCACGCTCAAGAGTCTCAGTTCAGGGAAATCTTCTTAGGTCTATCCAAGGGGCAGGAAGAGTTGAGGGCACTCCTCATGGGGAATCTGATCAGAAAAAGTCCTGAAGAGGACAAGGACGAACAGCTGAAACGTCTACAAGCTGAGGTAGACACATTGAAAACTCAGATGCTGGGGCAAAGGGCCCTCATTCAAGGTTTAGCTCAGGAGCAAGGAGAGCTGAGAGCCATGGTCAGTCAGCTTTCTCAAGGCATGAAGCAACCAGCCCAAATCAGGGACCAGGTCATAGAACAGCTCCCAAGAGGGCAAAGGTCGGGTCCAGTGAATAGACCTCTCCGAGTTGCTACTACTTCACAGGTTCAACAACGACCTCGCCAGAAACAGCGGGTTGATCAGAACAGGCCGGACGAGCCTAAGAGACAATTCACCAATATCAACATGCCATGGTCACGAGCCTTGCAACACATGTTAAGGATGAATCTGATTGCGGTGATCAACCCTCCTGCAAATCCAAAGACCTCCTCTCCAAGCTACAACCCAGAAGCAAGGTGCGCTTACCATTCTGGTAGCCCGGGGCACGACACTGAGGATTGTTGGGCGCTGAAGTACAAGATTCAAGACATGATCGATGCTGGAGAGATTCAGTTTGAAGTACCCAAGACTCCCAACGTGATCACTACTCCCATGCCAAAACATGGCTAGGATAGAAAGCACTTTTTGTTCA
Source organism: Vicia faba (assembly GCA_948472305.1). Classification (NCBI taxonomy): domain Eukaryota; kingdom Viridiplantae; phylum Streptophyta; class Magnoliopsida; order Fabales; family Fabaceae; genus Vicia; species Vicia faba. The sequence continues at coordinate 451,625 of CATIWC010001792.1, read as the reverse complement.
TTCGAATTCAAGTTGTGATTTTCTTTTGTTTAAACATTTATTCATGTTAAAACATTGTTATTCCATTAATGCATCGCTTATGTCTATTTTTGAATCAATATATTCGCATTCACTATATGCAAACTGTTTTCATATTTTTTCTGATGTCAACTCTTGATCTTAAATAATTCTAAGCCTCTTGAGGGAGGATGACGAAAACGATACCTAATCTACAGTATGCTTTTGAACAGACCCCGCTGATGAGGTACAGGCATTGTTTCAATCCCTAAACACTGGAGTTATAAGGATGATAATCCCTCGTCAACCCATCAGAGCCAAAGAAGTAGGAGTTTTTAATTTTCGAAAATCAAAACCCTTAATCATAACCTGGGGCAGGGTAGTCTCTCAGTTGATCCAAGTGCATGACGAATGGCACTGAAGAGATCTTTACAAAATGAACAAAGGCAGTGATGGTTCAGAACAATCAAAAGGACAGGCAGTCATCATCAAAATTCATAAATGAAAAAGCCCAAAAAAGTCTAAACCTACAAAGGGGACTTATGAAACTGGGGCATCCCGCTGACTGTAATTCCAAAAAAAGGAAACAGTTCAGGCAAAAAAGAAAGGGATAGCAAAATCAAGAAAGAGGTCCTACAAACCCTCAGCAAAAAAAAGGAAATGACTGCCTATTCAAAATAAATCATCAATGTTTGAACCATCACCGGAAAATCAAAGCAAAGACTCGAACGAGGTCTAACGTATGATCAACTGAGTTTAGGTTTGAAGAACATCACGAAGAGCGGGTGGGTACAAATAAAATTTGAGCCTTTATCCTTTGTTTCTTAAACCGTGAACCAGGCCACGTTATAACCCTAAAAAGCCCTAGCTGAAGCATGGGTTAGTTCAAAAGCATATTGTGACAAAAGGTATCCTGACTCCTTAAGGCTTACTATAAAGGAGTTGACATCACGTTTTACAAACATTCATTTGTTTTATGAAAAAAAGAACGCATTTTCAAAATCTTCAAGACAGACATAAGCTTTGCATTTTTGACATAACTTTGTTTGCATATGACTTTTTGTTTGAACAGCAGGGAACTTCGCACGATGAATACCTAGTGAACAAAAGCGCTTCCAATCAAGGGGCATGACATGACTATTGCCTATCATCTGGGGCAGTCCAATCAAGATTCGGAGAATCTCTCAAAGGTCAAATAGCCTGGGGCAAATCTCCATCTGAGTCACTTGGGGCACCCCAGCAACGAATCTTGCCTGGTCAGACATCTTCTGGTGACAGGACAAAACACTTCTAACAGGGGCAGCACCCTACATTCTGAAAGCGTAGACATAGTCGGAAAAAATACTACGCATAATCAAAGACCCGCTAGGTTGACATACCTAGGCAAAAATAAGGGCTTCCCGACGAACCAAAAGGGTTCGGGAAAAATGAAGGGATGAAATGGAAAAAAACCTGTACACCCGGCAAGTCGAAAACCTGAAAAGGCGGCTTGGGCAAAAATGGGTATCCCGGTGGACTGAAAACCTGAAAGGGCGGTCCAGGCAAAATTAGGGATTAAAGCGTACGACTATGTCCCGTCTTCTTGTCATCTGTCTGCCAGAAGAAGGTTTATCTCTCAACAACTAGCAGCATCCCACAAGTGCATCCCCCATAGAAACTGGGGCAATAAAGAATGGTCCAAGCAATCTGTTTGATCTGTCCTCCAAGGTATCAGGGTAAGCTCCGTTGAAGAACAAATCCAACGCATTTCAAAACTTCCCCAGAAGAGTCCAATCCAATTCCCCAGGAAGGTTGGAATCTATCTCCCCAAGCAATAAGCGTACCCCCAGCAGATTCTGGAAGCTTAGCAGGGCACGAACGCGTCGTCCGGCTTGATTTAAAGAGTTATTTCTTTAACAGGATATAACTGGGTTATCCTCAGCCAAAAGCCACGGAAAGAACGTCGTCGACGAAGTATTCCTACCCCCAGCGAAGTCTATCAACACTTCCAGCACAACAAGGATATCCCCAGCATAACTCATCAACGGTATCCCCAGCGGAGTTATCTTCATCAACTCAGCAAAGCATCGCTATCCCCACAGAGTAGCACTCCCCAGCATGATTGCTAGAGTATCTTTTCTCCCGCAGAATTATTTCATTTGCCAAGTTTATTCCTCAACGGAGTTATCTTCTCCTACCGGTATTCTTGCAACAATCATCCACAGCGGAAGCAAAATCTCTTCCTCAAACATCAGCCCAGGATATGACTTCCCGGCACCCGTCAAGGATTTATTTTCTTAGACGAAAACATACATGAATCATCACATACATCATTACAGCATGCATGTACACATCATATCATATAAATCGTATCCATGTTTGCTTGATCCATATCATGCATCGCATATAACTGACCTCTACCTTTCAGAAAGGGTGCAGTTGAAATTCTCAAACATATTTCAAGGACTTCTCTAGTCCAGTTAAATCGACTCCAAACAGATTTTTCTGATAAAGACTCAGTAGAAGTTCTCTTATGGTCCCCTCTCCAACGGCGTGTGAGGTGGTAATTCCTTCTTCAGATGTTTCCCTCTCCGGCATGAGCGTGAGGTGATATTCTCTTATGGTCCCCTCTCCAACGGCGTGTGAGGTGGTAATTCCTTCTTCAGATGTTTCCCTCTCCGGCATGAGCGTGAGGTGATATTCTCTTATGGTCCCCTCTCCAACGGCGTGTGAGGTGGTAATTCCTTCTTCAGATGTTTCCCTCTCCGGCATGAGCGTGAGGTGATATTCTCTTATGGTCCCCTCTCCAACGGCGTGTGAGGTGGTAATTCCTTCTTCAGATGTTTCCCTCTCCGGCATGAGCGTGAGGTGATATTCTCTTATGGTCCCCTCTCCAACGGCGTGTGAGGTGGTAATTCCTTCTTCAGATGTTTCCCTCTCCGGCATGAGCGTGAGGTGATATTCTCTTATGGTCCCCTCTCCAACGGCGTGTGAGGTGGTAATTCCTTCTTCAGATGTTTCCCTCTCCGGCATGAGCGTGAGGTGATATTCTCTTATGGTCCCCTCTCCAACGGCGTGTGAGGTGGTAATTCCTTCTTCAGATGTTTCCCTCTCCGGCATGAGCGTGAGGTGATATTCTCTTATGGTCCCCTCTCCAACGGCGTGTGAGGTGGTAATTCCTTTTTCAGATGTTTCCCTCTCCGGCATGAGCGTGAGGTGATATTCTCTTATGGTCCCCTCTCCAACGGCGTGTGAGGTGGTAATTCCTTTTTCAGATGTTTCCCTCTCCGGCATGAGCGTGAGGTGATATTCTCTTATGGTCCCCTCTCCAACGGCGTGTGAGGTGGTAATTCCTTTTTCAGATGTTTCCCTCTCCGGCATGAGCGTGAGGTGATATTCTCCTTTGGTCCCCTCTCCAACGGCGTGTGAAGTGGTAATTCCTTTTTAAGATGTTTCCCTCTCCGGCATGAGCGTGAGGTGATATTTCCTTTCAGATTGTAATTTCCTATAGTTCCCTCTCCAACGGTGAGTAAGGTGACTCCCTTTGAGATTATAATGTCCTTCGGTTCTCTTCCTGACACTACGAAGACGGTAATTCTCACCAAGATTTTCTCAACGAGCGTTGTTGAGGTTGAAATCATTCAGGATTCTCTTATCATTCATGCTAAGGCAGTAACCATACCTGGTTCATTCATCAGCGTTTGAAGCTCCAGATTCAACTCCTGTAACCAGTCAGGACACATCCGTATCAAGCATCTAAAATCAACTCCTGCAACGTGTCAGGTACTCATTTGTTCTTTTGCAGGTATGCAGGTTCTCGCTAAGGAATCTCTTACCCGATCAACATCCAGATGGCATCTATAAGCCCATCATCCTATCCAACAATCACCAAATGGCATCTATAAGCCCATTCCCTCATCATCATTGCTACTATGTGAGCGCAAATTTCTGGGCACTCTAGTGTCCAATCATCTTCTACCCTCGGATTACGAAAGGCACGTCAGCCAATCTGCATCCTCAGGTCTAAGAAGATTGAACAGGGGCAACTGTTGTACCCCAAAATTTTCCCTCCCATATTCATCAAGAAATTGCCAAGTCAAGGTCACAAAATTCCCCCCAGGGTTGTGCAGCTCAACTGTCTCCTATACAGTCAAAACTAGGGTTTGAGTTCTGGTCAAGCAAATGAACTTTTCAAAGGCCCAATCAAGTCTCACATGCTTAAAAAGATGGTCAAGTGTCCTCATGTCAAGTTTCAAGGCATTCAGCTCAAAGTTGCACAGTCAAAACCCTAGATTGCACTACAGTCAACTGTAGGGGCAAAATGGTCATTTGGCAGTCAAAAGTTCAAATTTTTGGTCAACATATAATTTTGAAGCCATAAACATCATTTGATCAATGCTTGATCATGATTCTCAAAATTTGGCTCAGAAATCATCAAAGATGCAAAAGTTGCTATATTTGGACAGCTGAAAAAGTCAACTGAAATTGACCAGGGCATAACTTTCACATGGATTATCAGAAAAATTCCATCCAAAGCTCATTTTGAAGAGAAAGACATTTCCTACAACTCATCTTCATGTTCCAAGTCCAAGAAATGCTCTCACAAAAAGTTATCAATTTCAACATTATAGGTCATTTTCAAAAGTCAACAAAAAGGGACTTTAAGTCAAAGGCCATAACTTGAGATTGGTAAATCAAAATGACATGGGACCAAAGGAATTGGTTAGAGGACTCAAAGACCTTTCCAAAATGTCCAAGAACATGTGAAAAGCTTAAAAATTGACCAAGTTATGCCTTGTGGAAGTTGGGAAATTTTGGAAAATTTTGAAAGTCAACATTGATGCAAAAGGCCTAAAAATGCAAATGGGCCCATTTTTCTTCCAAATTTCTTCATGCCAAGCCTATGCACGACCACTAGGCCCAAAGGGAAGTATTCTCATATTTTTTAATTATTTATTTGAATTAATATTAATTTATATTCATTTAAATGATTTTAATATATGAAAAATATCAAACTTAACCTAAAAAATCTTTCCATGCATGTTTAACCTCAATATTTCGTGCTTGATTGACTATGGCAAGTTTTGATAAGATTTGAGCATGATTGAACCAAAAGCCATGAGAAAAAGATTTGAAAAAAGATCTTGTAAAATCAAATATTGAAATTCATCAATGCATAAGATTTTGTCCAATTTTTCTTAACCTAATCACTCCATATATGATCAGCATCACAACCCTAATGTTCCAAGACTGCAAGCTGCGCCCAAAACAAGCATTGCATATTGAAATTTTTCACAAAAAACTCAAACACTGAAATCTAGTTTCAGGGGCGATTCAAGCACAAATTTTCATTCCATCATCATTCTGAGACGTCCTTGAACGTTCCTCAATCATTAACATCAATCAAAAAGCCCTGAATTGGTACCCCTAAGTCCAACTGTACCTTGGAATTTTTGAAATCGCACAGCATGATTCCATCATCTTTATGCATTTTTCTTTGTTGATTCATGTTCATATTAATGTTCTAAAGCTAACTGTGGTGTTTAATTGCTTTTTCGTTAACCATACGTGAATCCACCATGCGCGTTTTTTAGGTTTGCAGGTTCTTAGATTTAGGGCTTTTGTAATACAGTAAAATTGGCCTTTGAGACCACCATGGTTGAACTCAGCGTGCTCCCATGAACAAGACACATACCTCGCGATGGATTTATGGATCAAGGAAAGCTATTCGCTATTTTCTATTAGAGGCCCTGAGAGAACACAACGAAAACCGTTGCCTCTGTTCTTTATGTTTCAGAAAAATGAAAGAGACGATGCGTTGGCAGGCCATGGTTGGTTGTTTCGAATTTGCGCGCGTTTTAGTTATCACGCGTTGGTTTTGCTTTTTTATTATTCATTTACTATAATATATCAATTGATTCACGTAGCTCAGCTGGCAAATACCAATGCATATGACTCTCATGACCTGGGTTCAAGTCCCAGGTCTGGCAAAAGTTCCATATTATTTTTCATGAATAATTCTTATGCAGCGCGCTTGAGGAGGACCACCATACTCCATCAGTATCCCATTAGCCACGCGTCCTACAAAAGCCAATCAATGACTAAGATTCAAAGGGCACCATACGTTAGGTCAACTGCATCATACACCATCCAAAAAGTCAACGAATGTCAAAACTCAATTGGGCCAGGCCTCTCAAATTTACACCTCCATAATGGGACAGAAAACCCCCCTGGTTCCATCTTTTCTAATTTTCTTTTATCCTTTATTATTTTCTATTATTTATTTGTTTATTTATTTTCTGATTTAATTAAATATCCTTTTTTACAAAAAATACAAAAAAACATCATAAAAATAAAAAATGTCCAAATAAAAATATATTTTTTAATTTTAATTATTTTCATCAATAAATTAATATATGTAAATATTTAGTTTAATTAGGTTATAGTTTTAATCTTTTTAATAAAAAACACCAAAAATGTAGAATTTAGGTTTTAATTGTTAATTCTTTTTATTTCCCTTTTATCATAATACTATTATTTTATTTTCATAAATTAAAAATTGTACAAATTAATTTAGAGTTTAATTTAGGTTATAATTTAAATCTTTCATAATAAACTTAAAAAATATTAGAATTAGGGTTTGCCGTTTAATTTAATTTCAATTAACTCCTTTATTCTCATTAAATCTAAAAAACACAAAATATCATTTTTATTTAATCATTTAATTTTTTAATTCTCATTAACCATTAATACTTTGCAAAAGGGTCCAACGCCCGTCGTTTCAATTATTTAATTTGCGCATTTATCTTATGTCGTTTAATTATAATTATGTAAATCTCCCAAAGCCATGTAAATTTATTCTTCGCACTTTTATTTTATCGCATTATTTATTTTCCGCTAAATCGGGTCCGGTTTAATTTTGGCGATGTGGACCCGCGCCATTTGTAATAGTTTAGAATTTACTTTTCCCGCAAATATTAACTGTTAAATAAGCATGAAAGAATGTATGGACTTAAAATAAAATCAAGCGTAGATCACCTTTGACATGAACAAGACAAAAATAAACGAATCTGACACACAAATCACACACCACCCCTAGGGTACGCCTCACTGTTGCCTTGCCTCGAAAGGTGATCGTCGAGTAAAGGATGTCTTAGTAAGTCCTCATGATCCGGGAACCTGGCATGAGGGTAGCTTCTAAGGTGTCTTCCCATTGCTCTGGTGATCACCATGTCCCTAAAAATCGAATTGACCCGAACACCTCCAACGGTGGTGCTACCTACCTCTCAATGGTGGGATGGCACTACTTTAAAGGACTCTTACACAGACGAATTCCTTAGGGTAGGTAGGTTCTCAAGGATACTTGCTCTAATCTCAAAACAAACTCAAAAGACTTTTCACACTGACACTTTTCAAACGCTTTCAAAGCAAACTTTTCAAACACTCTGACGTATGAGTCGATCTGAAATTTTTCAAAGAAACTTTTAAACCCACATTGAAAAGCAAGAAAACAATTTTGAAAACACATTGAGCAAGTATTTAAGAGCCCATGGATAACCATGGATAGAAAGGGTGCTAACACCTTCCCTTTCTATAACCTACCTCCCGAACCGAGAGCAATCTCTTTAAAGGAATTTTTCTGTGCTTTTGTCCTTTCCTATTGGAGAAAATAAAAGACGGTGGCGACTCTTGCTTCCGCGACATTTCGCGAACCAGCGTTAAACAGTCAGTTCCAGATCCACCGATCACAGTACGCTTTCAAAAAAAACCTTGACTTAATTAGGTCTTTTGAGGGTTGTAACATGGCTTGGTTCACGATTTTAAAACAAAGGGATAGAAGGCTCAAAATTTTAATTATAACCCACCCCAATCTACTTGATGTTCTCCAGTCCTATGTTCAGTTAACTCGTCACAAGCTTTCAATTCATTAGAGAAACTTGAAGGTGTAAGCATGATGGCTTGAGAACCCATGAGGTTCTTTCACATATGGTGGAAGTCACCTATCTTTCACAAAGTTTGATCATGTTAAGTGACCCTTTGATTCCTTATACGGTGATTACCCATTTTCAAATTTAATTCTTCTTTTTTATTTTCCCTAACTTTTTCGTGGAATGCTTCTTTTGAGCTTTCAATCCAGTGGGATTCCCTAACTTTTGGCTAAGTCGCCTTCTTGGTTCGACTTAATGGGAATTTTTCTTCTTTTTTTCATTTTTCATTTTCGGAACAATGTGTATGACAATTGTTCCTTTGGTTTGAATAGGATTTTGACTGCCATGTTCTTTGGTTGTTGAGGAATAGCCATTATGCTCTTGGATTTTTATAATAACTTCAACACTTCTTGGCGTGTTTGAAAAGAGCATATGGTTTACTCATTTAGGAGATTGAACTGATTCTCTGGAATGTATATTTGAATTAACTAAAAACTAACCCGTCTATGGTTTAGATAAAAGGGTTTTTTTTTGTATTGAAAGAAACATCGACTTCAAGGCTCAAAAGAGTTGATGAGGGATTATCTTCCTTTTAACTTATGTGTTTAGGAATTGAAGCAATTCATGTACATAATTAGCATAATTTTATAGGAAAGCATACCATAAAAAACTATGGGTATTCAGTTTTCATCATTCTCCCTCCAAATTTTGCTAAAACAAAAGTTTGATAATGAAATGGAGAAGACAGTACTATTTTTTTTTTCCTTTATTTGAAATAAAAATGGAAAAACAAGTGAACATGAATAGATTGATTCAAAAAAATGCATGCTCATTTCATTAACATTACCATTAAAAGTCAACAATGTTCAAAATAAAATAAAAATTTATCAAACAAGAAAAATCTACAAATGTAAATGATAAAGTTCTAATGATCTACTTCAAGGATGAGTTATCATGAATGATCCATTGGCTTTGAGGAGATGCTTCTCATTGTCCTCACATTGATCTGGTCAGGAAATTGTTCACCATATCTGGAACATGTGCAAATTCCAAAATCTTCTGATCAATCAGCTCATGCACCCTGTACTTGAAGGCCTTACAATTTTTGATGGTATGCCCTGGCGTTCCATGGTGGTACTCTTCAATCAAATATAATCTTCAGCTCTAAATCCCTGCAGAATCTTCTACAAGAAAATAGAAACAAAAATAAATCTTTCAAATATGTTTTAAAAAATCTCAAAGATCCTTTTTATGAAATAAATTAGATCTGCAATTATTCCTAACAATCCTTGATTGCTTATGCATGTTATGAGTACTAGAAACCTCTAGAATCTCATATTTTTCAATCAAATCTTCAAGGATAAATATCCAGCTGTACAGATATGATGTTCTGTTGCAACATGTTATAACATCTGATAGAACATCTATCAAAATAAGTAACAACAAACCATGTTGTACCAGTTGGTCAAGATGTTATGACATCTTGCTCAACATTAGGCTGCAATACATTTTCTTCCCAAATAGAACATGTTGATAGAATTGTTGTCAACTATTTATTTTACCAAAACTGTTGTCAACCATAAAATCACAAACCTAACAATTTCCTCCTTTTGCAAATTTTGGCTAAAATAACCAAAGACATATTTTTCTAATTTTTGACTAAGCATTTCGATTTTGAGAAAATGTCCAATAATCTCCAGTCCCATATCTGACTCATGCTAACATTTTTCAAAATAGAAGAACATCATACATCAGCTTCCCAACTACTTTAATTTTACTATTGACCATGTCACTAAATCTTACAGATCCAATGGGATGCGACCTGTTATTCAACACTAACTTTTGAACTCCTGTCATGTGCCTTCTGGCACGAATTGTCAGCATCCCAGTTTTCTCCATTTGAGTTTTTTAAGGATGTATGAGTATTAAAGTTCAAATCCATATTATCAACACCTTTCTTTTTGCTCACTTTCTCAACCTTAGAATGAACTGAAGATTTTTTATATCCATGTAGTTTATAGCAGAAAGAATTTATATGATTATGCTCACCACAATAATGGCATATCCAAGTTAATGACTGAATTATGAACCATGTTTGATCATGTCTGATAAAATGTTATAAGATGTGATTGGACATGTTTATTATTCTCTTACTTTTAGAAGAAAGAGGCTTCGCCACAGACACTCCTCTTGGATCATTATCAACTTGATAAACACTTATATATCTCCAGTCTCTTTTATCATAGTCGCTCTATCCTCCATATTTTTAAACGAGTCTGACATGTTATTAATCTTGGAATTTAAGAAAGATACCTCACTTTGAAGATGAGATACAATATATAGAAGCTTTTCTTTTCATTTTCCAAGTCAGCTATGATCTTTCTCTGATATTCCTTTATATTGATATTTTCTTCACACCTGTTACACGTATCTTCGTAGGATGTATCAAGTTCTTCATGGAGAACACTATCATTATAAACTTTCACTTCACGTGCCAGTATTCTAAACAGAGCCAAAACAAGTTTTACGGATTCATTGTTCGCCTCATCTTCTGATTCATCATCATCAAACCAAGACATCGTAAATCCCTTTTTCTGCCTCTTGAGAAAAATGGGACATTATAGTTTGATGTGACCAAAACCTTCACACTCATAACATTAAATGTATTAGCTTTGATTGGTCTTCTCTTCATGCATGGTGTTCTTCTAAATATTTTCTTCATTAATGATGTTAGATGAGATATTCTTGACATTTGGTCTTCCTCTTTTGTCTAGCCTTTTTAGAATTTTGTTGAATTTCTTTCTAGATAACCAATCATATTGGACAAATCTTCATCAGTATCTAAATTATCTTTACCTTCATCATCTTCAGCACTGGATACAAAAGTTATTCCTTTGTTCTTTTTCTCAGCCTTGTCACCAATAGCCAATTAAAATGTTTGAAGTGACCTAATAAGTTCATCAACTCTCATGTTGTTGAATACCCGAGCTTCTTAAATTGTTGTGACCTTCATGTCAAATCTCCTTGACGAGGACCTAAGAATCTTTCTGTCCAACTTTGCTTCTAACATCTTTTCTCCCAAGGCACTTGATGCACTAGTGTTGTACCCCAAAATTTGCCCTCCCATTTCATCAATATTTTCTCACCACAAGACCCTTGGAGCTCAAGATCAAGTTAGGGTTTACTCTGCTCAAGACTCCTCCTTGCACTGTTGACCCAAATTAGGGTTTGAGTTTGCACAAAGATGTTTTGACCCAAAAGGCCCAAAATGACTTTCATGCTTCATGTTGGACTCACAAGTTTATCCATACCAAGTTTCAAGCCTTGATTCCAATCTTTGCCCAGTCAATTGGACAGTTGACCTAGAAATCAGCTGTATTGGGGAAAAAGTCAACTGTGGTCAATTGACAGTCAAACCTCATGATTTTTGACCCACATCAACATTTTGAACTCATATGGACCATTTGATCAAGTTTGGGCCATAATTCCACAAGAAATTTGATCAGATCACCAAAAGGGCAAAATGGTCATTTTTAGGGTTTTGACTGCACAAAGGCAATTTTTGACTGCTTGACCTAGCCAATGACAAACCAAGCTCACATATGGACTCAAGGACCCAATGTAATTGTCTTGACATGTTCAACAAATTCAAAAGATCCCAAATGCACAAGATTGACAGATGAATTTTCCAGTCAACTGAGCAAAATTTGACTGTATACTGAAAAGTCAAACTTTGACTTTTTGGTCAAAATCAAGTGTCAAGATTCATTTTTCATCAAGACATGTCAAATTATGAAACTTATTCATCAAGAAACCAAAAATTACAAATTAGGGTTTGAAATGAAGAAATTTCATAACTTAGAAATTTTCTAAGTTATGAAACTTCCTTATTTTTTCCTAACTTTGTCCCATTTTTTCATCAAGATACATTTGGATTCAAACAAAACTTAAAACATGAAAGTTATAGTCCATTGCAAAATATACAACTTTGATTCACAAAGTTTCCTCAAAAGAAGCTTGTAGCTCAAGTTATGATTTTTGGAATAGGGGTGCAAAACATTCTTAACTTAGAAATTTTTTGACCTATTTTAGGCAGGATTTTTGCCTAACTTCATGGCCATTTTTCACATGCTTCCACTTGGAATTTCAACTTTGCCTTACAAAGATGGATTGTATTACACATTCCAAGCTTTCCAAATTGTCCAAGAACTTCTCAAACACCCTTGTGGTTAGGGAGAATCGAATTTGTCAATATGGGCAAAAGTCACTTTGTTCATGAGCCATTTACATGTTCATACACTTTGCATTTTTGAAATCAGCTTGTACAAGCTAGATTACAGGCCTCTAATCCCTTTCTTACTCAATAATTAAATGCATATCCTTTGTGCCAAGATGTTATTTCATTCATTTGGACAATACACACAAAATCAAGCCATATTTGGAAAAAGCATGTTATCCATTCTTGTAAAGCATGACTTTATGTCAAACACAAATCTAAGAAGTACAAAGCATATCTTCTAGGCACAAGATTATGGACTAATCCCACTGATCAAGGAGAAACTTTGCAGCATGTTTAGGGGGCCTGCATAAGCTTGTAACCCAACTTGGCATTTTTGGCTTAAGATAGAAGAAACTTTGGCATATTGAAATACAACTCACATTCCTGTCAAGCCAAGCCTAAACAAACTTCTTGAGCACATTCCAAACATCAAACCTGACCTGAAACACGAGCAAACCACCTTCAATACCTCCTCAAACACAAAAATACCATCCTCTTGCAAAAACAGGGCACCTGCTGCAGATTGAGGTCCACAACTCAATCCACTCGTGCACTTTGGCTAATAACCTTGCAAACACATTCCATACCATCCCTTGAAACTGTTCCAAGCCCTAAACACCAGCTGTAACACTCCTAGTTTATGTCGTGAGTTTCGGCTGAAAATCAAAGAATCAGGAGTTTGTTGTTGAAGCAAGGAAGCGCGCAAATTTTCAAACAAAACTGGCTGGAGGTTGAAGAAGATAGACTTGGGCTGGGCCTGAGTTTTGTTTTTCTGTTTACACCCCTATTTTCCACATACACCCCCTTGGCCCATTGTGTTTTATTTTTATTATTTTTGACCTTTTCTTTTTGTTTCTGACTTGTTTATTTTTTGTCAAAACATAAAAAATATTAAAAATATTTTTTAGCCATTTTTGCATTTTATTTAGATTTTATTTGTTTTATTTGAGTTTATACATATAAATAAACATATATCCTTTTATTTAAAATACTAAAGAATAATACAAAAAACCTTTTATTTTCTGATTTTATTTTTATTTTATCTTTTGAAAATATTTTCTAAAAAAATATACTTTTTTTTTGTAAATAATAAATATTTTTATTTTGTATATATATTTAATATATTTAATACATAATATAAATATTTATATATTTAGAATATTTAGGATAAAAATACAAAAATAATACATTTTTATTTTTATTAATATTTGACTTCAAAAATCACTTTTTTACAATATACTTCCTTTTTATTTATTTTTTGTATATAATTAATAAACATTGTATATATTAAATAATTAATACCTTTTATTTAGCAAAATTAGGGTTTTGCCCTAAACCATAAAAATACCCAAAAATTAACCTTTTTATTTTTGTTTATTAGTCACATGAAAAATACTTTTTACATACATATAAAAAATCATTTTTTTTGCATCTTGCATATTTATTGTATTTTATTTAATTATTGTACAATTAATCTTTGTATATTCAATTTGGATGTAATAGCTTAGATTTTAATTTCTTTCTAAATATCCCTATTTGAACATTTGTACCCCCCATCCCATAATTGTGTTGTAATAATTTAGGATTTTATTTTTTGCATTTAAAAGCTTTCTAAATATGCCATGATAGACTTAGGGTTTGTATGCAAAAATCAACCAAACAAATAGCTTGACCTAATTCAAAGATAACAAAACATGAAAATGGACAACACCAATCACACTTGCACCCCTAGGATTACTCCACTTGTTGCCTTCAATAATGGGCCATGTTGCATGTTGAGTTTCTTTGGCAAAACAAAACAATATCAAATGATCATAGTCCCTCGATGACGCTTTCGAAAGTTGCCTAAGAATGATCAAGTCCCTTAAAGGAAAAAGTTGCCAAAGACACTTGGCACCATTGCAATCATGGTCTAAACGATGACCCGCGTCCGTCCCGTTCACATCCTAACACAAGATTGTCCACCAAATACAATGGTGGAACAAAATTGTTAAAAGGGTTAAAAACATAGAAATAATCTTTGAGAAATTTAGGGGTAGACAAAACTCTTAGTTACTTGATCAAATCTTGCAAACACACTTGCCTATTTTTTCAAAACCACACTTCACAATACACTTTCAAAACAACTTTCAAAAAAATTTGAAAACTTTTCAAAAGATATACACCTTTGTATACATCCAAACATGGGTCATTACAAAGGTTGCCACAACAAATGGCCTCTTTTCAAAACATTTTCAAACCCACACACAAAGCACCATTTCAAACAATTGAAAGCACCATTTCAAACAATTGAAAATGCAAGGCAAGTGATCTAAGCAAGTAACTAAGAGCCCATGGATAACCATGGATAGAAAGGGTGCTAACACCTTCCCTTTCTATAATCTACTCCCCGAACCCAAGAAAGCATCTCAAAGGTTTTTGCTGTGCTTTTTAACCTTTCCTTAGGATAAAATAAAAAGTCGGTGGCGACTCTTGCTCAACCGAAACATTTGCGAAAACAAACGCAAAACCTCAAGTCAGTTCTCCCACCGTATCACAGAACTGGCGACTCTGCTGGGGAAAATTTTAAAGTGGAGTAACCTTAGGGCTTAGATCACCCTCTTGCATGACTAATTGTTTGCTTTGATTGCTTTATATCTTGGCTCTCTTGTTTGGGCTTGAAATCCTACACCTGGATTTGGGGAAACATTCATAGATAGCAATACGTTGTGGAAACTGTGCGGGGTATACCGACACGGTTGAAGCAATAGCTATATTAGTGCGACATATTTGCGAGTACTGGTAACCCTTGAGTTCAATCAAGGAGAGTACGGGACCGCTGAGTGATGTCACTAAGCACTAATGACCTAGAACCTTACTTGACCATCTTGGCCTTTCATTAGGGGTAGTGAGATGACCGACTTTGGTGCAGTCCGAAGTTGGTAGATACTCGATACTACACTCATTGAGGGTTGTTTTCTTGGAATATTTTGGTCGCTAGTTAAGTGGCTAAACCAAAACAATGAACATGGAAAACAATCCAATGATATTGAGCTCCTTAGAACCCGGTTACTATTTATAGGATAGGTTTTTAAAGCCAACTTCACTCAAGAGGGTACTTACCTATGAAACCTCATGCAAGCCTGAAACTAGGGTTTTGTGTGAATTGCTTATACATATGTTTGTGCATGCATCATGAACATCATAAAGCATCATATGCATTCACTAACCATTTCAAGGGTTTAGATCTCCATCTTTGTTCTTGTTTTGTAGGTTATGGAAATTCCTCGCAGGAAAACTATCCAAGTCAACCTTGTGAGAATCCCTCCTCAACTCAAGGAGCTCACATCCAAGATTCTGGAAAGCTCTCCCTTCAGTGAAAGACATGGTAGACTGCTCAGCCTAGTCAACACCAGCATTGAAGAGGACATGGTAAATGTGTTGTTCCAGTTCTTTGACCCCCTTCACCACTGTTTCACTTTCCCCGACTATCAATTGGTGCCCACTTTGGAGGAATTCTCTCAACTCCTGAGAATTCCTATTCTTAATCAACTACCCTGCAACGGTACGGAAAAAGAACCAAAGCCTGAAGATGTTGCTCAAGCACTACACTTGCAACCATCTGACATCAAGGGGCATTGGGAAACTAGAAGCGGTGTCAAAGGCTTCTTGGCAAAATTCTTGTTTGAGAAGGCACAAGAGTGTTGGAATTCATTGGAACTACAAGCCTTTGAAGAAATTGTGGCACTCCTCATTTATGGGTTGGTCCTGTTCCCAAATCCTGACCAGCTTATAGATGTCAACGCCGTCAAAATCTTCTTATCCAGAAATCCAATACCAACATTGCTTGGGGACATTCTTCACTCATTTTACACACGAACAATGAGAAAGAGGGGTGTTCTCATGTGCTGTACTCCTCTCCTTGCAAGGTGGTTTATTTCGCACCTTCCACAATCTGTCTTGAAGAATGACCAAGGCTTAAGGTGGTCACAACGGTTGATGACCCTCACTCACTCTGATGTACATTGGTGTTCTCGGTCCAGAGAAAATGTCATCATCGTCGATCGTTGTGGAGAGTTCCCTAATGTTTCATTACTTGGCATTAGAGGAGGCATTACCTACAACCCTTGTCTAGCTTTGAGACAATTTGGATATGCACGGAGGGATAGCCCTCACGACATGTTGATTCCTGACTTAGTTTTTGACTTCGACAATGATGTGCAAGGACTTCGCCAAAGATTCATCAGAGCTTGGAGGATGCCTAACAAGGTAGACAGCAAGACACTGGGGCACAAGAACTCCATCCCTCTTGAGCCTTATCTCAAGTGGGTACAAACCCGAGCCCAGAGTCTAATGATGCCTTACCCTCATGTTCTCCCTGTGATTAAAGAGCCCGTTAAGGAAGGAGAGGTTCCCTACACCATCCTATATCCTGACATGCCAACATCATGGGAGGAGATGCAGAAGAGTTGGATCCAACTCAAGGAGGAACGAAACACTTTTGAAGCCAGCTTCTACGCCAGTGAGAAGAAGGTTTTGGAGCTTACCCGCCGACTCCATGAGGAAGAGACCCTCAACACCTACATCGCACCAAAAAGGATGCACAACATCTTTTTACCTTGAGAAGTCTTTTGTAATATTTGGCCCATGGGGCATTTATGTACTGACAAATTTCTTCTTATTAATATGACGTGCGTTATTTTTGTTTGCAACAATTTTGAATGTTCTAAATCCTTGAATGCATTGCATAAATAAGCATATCATTCATCATATGCATAACAGGTACCCTTCTTCTACAGGTTGCTTAATCTTCTTCGCTGTTTATTTCAGCACTCAATCATCATGTCTTCCGAGCCTACTACCGAACAAGCTATCAAGGCCCTCCAGGCCCAGAACGCCCAGTTTCAAGAGCTGGTCATGAGCTTAGCCCAGGGTCAACAGGAGTTGAAGACTCTGCTCTTGAAGAAGAAGAAGAAGAAGAAGAGGACCGCGATGTTTAACACTGGACGAAGGTTTGGGAATACACTACAGAATGAGGCTGATCAGACTACTTCCTCTGCCGGAAAAGACAGTCCTCAAGGGGGAAGGGCTCCTAGTCCTGTGGTCTCCGACAACGAGACGGATTACAATGATGAACAATACCCTCCTGTTGAAGACAGGTACAAGCAACTAGAGGACTGTTTAAGTGCCATGGAGATTCAAAATGTGCCGGGGCTGGATTTTGGAGATCTGGGTTTATCTTCTGGGGTGGTGATCCCACACAAGTTCAAGGCACCTGCCTTTGCGAAGTACGACGGGGCTTCCTGTCCTAAGCTGCATCTCAGATCATATATAAGGAAGATCCAACCTTACAATGCAGACAAGAATCTATGGATCCATTTCTTTCAGGATAGCCTTTCAGGGGCTCAACTCGAATGGTTCTATCAGCTGGATGGAGCCAGTATTCGAAACTGGGAGGACTTGGCTACTGCATTTTATAAGCAGTATCAGTACAATTCCGACCTCGCTCCCACGCGTACCCAACTCCAGGGTATGTCACTGGGGACGGGCGAAGGATTCAAGGAGTATGC
Source organism: Vicia faba (assembly GCA_948472305.1). Classification (NCBI taxonomy): domain Eukaryota; kingdom Viridiplantae; phylum Streptophyta; class Magnoliopsida; order Fabales; family Fabaceae; genus Vicia; species Vicia faba. The sequence goes on along the minus strand of CATIWC010001792.1, from coordinate 433,893 downwards.
ACAAAAGTGGAGAGACCTGGATGGTAGGGTGCAGCCACCTTTGACGGACCATGAACTTGTTGACATGTTCCTAGGGACCCTGTCTGGACCATTCTTCAATCACCTGATTGGGAATTCTTCTGCTGGGTTTACAGATTTGATCTTGACTGGTGAGAGAATAGAAGCTGGTATCAAGTCGGGGAAGATACAGAAAGGTGCCTCCGCGAGTACTGAAAAGAAGCCCTTCAAGAAGGAAGCCAGTGCTGTTTATGGTCCCAGAAGACAAATTAAACCGGAACGCCGCCAAGCTGTCAATGCATTGGTGATTTCAAAGCCTGCTGCTGCTCCTCAGCAGTACAACCAACCAAGGGGTGAGAGACCCAAAAGGCAGTACACTCGGCTCAGTATGACCCTGTCTCAGATATTGCCACAACTACTGTCAACCAATCTGGTAACTGTCAAAGAAGCTCTGAAGGTAGTAAACACAGCTTCTCCAAAGTACAACCCCAACGCCCGTTGCGCTTATCACTCTGATAGCCCGGGGCATACTACGGATGATTGTTGGGCTCTGAGGAATAAGGTTCAGGACCTTATTGATGCTAAAGAAATACAGTTTGAGGCGCCCGAAAGGCCCAATGTTGTGACTGCTCCTATGCCCCAGCATGGAGTGAATGCTGTGGAAGAAGACCGGTATGTGGCCTCCGTGGAAGAGATTGTTACTCCATTATTAACCGTCAAAAGGAACTTGTTGCTAGCCGGTTTATTTCCGGGATGTAGTAAAGGTTGCCATCTATGTGCTGTTTCACCTGTTGGTTGTCCTTTGCTGAAATCAGGTATCCAAATCCTGATGGATAGCAAATAAATCTTGTTCGAGAAGATTTCCGTTCGTGCTACCCCTACTGAAGAAGTTTCTATTGTCACTATTTTCAACAAACCTCCTAAGGCTCCATCAAAAAAGCCTGTCAAAATCATGTCTACTCAGAAGATTGCTCCTATCATCATCACTGTTCCGGGGCCTCTCCCTTATACGTCCGACAAAGCTGTCCCGTGGCACTATGGGGAAAATGTTTATGTGCTCGGAGTAAAACAAGAGTTTGATACAAGTACCGGCATCAGTAATATCACCGGACCTGCTAAAGTCACTCGCAGTGGCAGGCTCTTTTCACCAGATATTGCACCTCCAGCTATTCATAAACCTCTTGTCATCACACCTGCAAGTGTGCCTGCTTCCCTTCCTGATCAAGTTCCTGTTGCTACCCCTGCTGCCGAGTCATCTGACGCTTGGGGCAAAGGGATTGCTACTGATTTGCCTGCCCTGACGGAGGCACCAAAGACAACCAATGTTGAAGCTTCCCAGCAAGAGATGGAAGAGATTCTCAAGATCATTAGGAAGAGTGATTTCAATGTCGTTGAGAAGTTGGGGCACACCCCATCAAAGATTTCTATACTATCACTATTGTTGTGTTCAGAGGCTCACGCCAAAGCTCTGATCTCCTTCCTGAAGACGGCCCATGTGCCACAAGAAACGTCTGCTGATCAATTTACCGATTGTATGGCCAACTTGACTGCCGATAATGGTTTGGGTTTCTCTGATGCCGATCTAACTGCCAAAGGAAAGAACCATAACGATGCCCTGCATGTCTCCATTGAATGCATGGGCACTACTCTTGCCCATGTGTTGGTAGACACCGGTTCATCATTGAACATATTACCCAAGAAAGCCCTAGACAGGTTGGATTGTGAGGGTCTGGAGCTTAAGCCTAGTAACATTATTGTCCGAGCCTTTGACGGTTCGAAAAGGATGGTACATGGGGAAGTTGACATTCCAATCAGGGTTGGTTCTCAAGTTTTTGATTCTACTTTCTATGTGATGGATATCCGACCATCCTATTCTTGTTTGCTGGGTCGTCCGTGGATCCACAAGGCCGGAGCTGTGACCTCCACACTACATCAGAAGCTGAAGTACCCAGTCAGAGGGAAGATTGTTATAGTTCAGGGGGAGGAAGAGTATATGGTCAGCCACCTCAACTCGTTCCGGTACATAGAAATGGATGGGTAGTTCATTGAAACCCATTTTCAACACTTTGAAGAGGTGCCTCAGACACTGGCATCGGCTGAAACTGTGATTGAAGACCCTCCTTTGAAGATGGCTTCCTTAAAGGATGCCTGGGCTGTGATTGAGAAGGGTGAGTGTGCAAACTGGGGCCAACTTCCTGACTTCACTCCAAAGACTGACAAGTTTGGTCTGGGTTTCACTGCAGAAGCTCAGAGGGCTATTCGTAAGGCAAGGATTGGAAAACCTCATGTGTTCATCACCAACCCGGGAGTAAATGCTATTGAAGACAACGTGGAGGAATCCGAATTCGACAGCTGGATCTACCCAACAACCGACGGTGGACCAAGCAACTGGACTGCCAAAGACTTCACACCTATTACTTTTGTCACTCAGTAATGAACTCTTTTGTTTTGAATTTGTAACAGATAATATTTTGAAACTTTTATGGCTCAGTGTCCTACCCGGGGCACCGTGGCTTCATTTGTGAGGGCTTTTGTGTGTCATTTTCATATATCATCAGTAAAAACATTGGACGTTTGTTGCATTTCAAAATCTTGCGCTCCTTTTCTTTCTTTATTATATTGCAAAACAGCTATATTTACACACACCCACCTATACAGGTTCCAATCCACTATGGATCTCACTGATAACGACTCTTCTACTGCCAGTTATGACTTCGAAAATCCGATCAACTTAGCCGAAGACGAAGGTGAAGATGATTTCGAAGTGCCTGGTGAGCTCGCAAGACTGCTACTCCAGGAAGAGAGGGCCATTCAGCCACATGAAGAGCCAGTGGAAACGGTAAATCTGGGTACTGAGACAGACAGAAAGGAAGTCAAGATTGGTGCCAATCTAGAGCTCAGTGTGAACCAACGGTTGATTCAGATGCTGCATGACTATGTGGAAATCTTTGCCTGGTCTTACGAAGACATGCCTGGGTTGGATACCGACATTGTGGTTCATCACCTGCCTACCAAGGAAGAATGCCCTCCGGTAAAACAGAAGGTCCGCCGTATGCGTCCAGAGATGTCCGAGAAAATCAAAGCTGAGGTTATGAAACAATTTGATGCCGGGTTTCTAGTAGTGACTTCTTACCCTCAGTGGATTGCTAACGTAGTTCCAGTGCCGAAGAAGGATGGTAAGGTTCGAATGTGTGTTGATTACAGGGATTTGAACAGGGTGAGCCCTAAGGATGATTTCCCTCTGCCTCATATCGACGTTCTGGTTGACAACACTGCTCAGCATAAAGTATTCTCCTTCATGGACGGCTTCTCCGGTTATAATCAGATCAAGATGGCTCCTGAAGACATGGAGAAGACCACTTTTGTTACTCAGTGGGGCACCTTTTGCTACAAGGTCATGCCGTTTGGGTTGAAAAATGCTGGGGCAACCTACCAACGTGCCATGGTTGCTTTATTTCATGATATGATCCATCACGAGATAGAAGTATACGTCGATGATATGATTGCAAGGTCCCAAACTGAGGAGGAACACCTTGACCATCTACGGAAGCTGTTTGACCGTCTAAAGTTGTACAAGCTGAGGTTGAACCCAAACAAGTGCACCTTTGGGGTGAGATCTGGAAAATTGCTGGGCTTCGTCTTAAGCGACAAAGGCATTCAAGTGGACCCTGCCAAAGTGAAAGCCATACAAGAGATGCCGACTCCCAAGACAGAGAAAGAAGTCAGAGGCTTTCTAGGACAGTTGAACTACATTGCCCGATTCATCTCGCATCTAACTGCTACCTATGAACCAATCTTCAAGCTGCTGAAGAAAGATCAAGTAGTACGTTGGAATGATGAATGTCAGGCCGCTTTCGAAAGAATCAAAGAGTATCTCCAAGAACCACCCATTCTTATGCCGCCGGTTGAAGGGAGACCTCTAATCTTATACTTTACAGTACTTGACAACTCAATGGGGTGTGTGCTGGGGCAGCATGACGAGTCTGGCCGAAAAGAACACGCCATTTATTACCTTAGCAAAAAGTTTACCGACTGTGAGACCCGATACTCACTGCTCGAGAAAACTTGCTACGCTTTGGTATGGGCTGCTCGCCGGCTGAGACAGTATATGTTGACTCACACTACTCTGTTGATTTCAAAAATGGATCCAATCAAGTACATATTCGAAAAGCCTGCCTTGTCCGGAAGAATAGCAAGATGGCAGATGATCTTGACAGAATATGACATCCAGTACACGACTCAAAAAGCAATCAAGGGAAGTGTATTGGCAGACCATTTGGCACATCAGGCAGTGGACGATTACCAGTCGATGAACTTTGAATTTCCAGACGAGGATATCATGGTAGTGACTGATTGTGAAGTACCTGGACCGGATGAAGGACCTGAGGAAGGATCCCGATGGTCTATGCACTTTGACGGAGCCTCGAACGCTTTGGGTAATGGAATCGGCGTTGTGATCGTATCCCCTAAAGGCACTCATACTCCACTCACCGCTCGGCTATGTTTCAACTGCACCAACAACATGGCGGAGTATGAGGCATGTATCATGGGTCTTCAAGCTGCAATTGACTTAAGGATCAAGTTTCTGAGTGTCTTCGGAGATTCCACTCTCGTGATCAATCATATCAAAGGCGAGTGAGATACGAAACACCCAAATCTTATTCCCTACAAGGAGTATGTGTTGATGTTGATTCCCCACTTCGAAGAGATAACCTTTGAACACTTCCCAAGAGAGGAGAATCAGTTAGCAGACGCGTTGGCTACGATGTCTTCTATGTTCAAAGTCAAATGGGATAACGAAGCTCCCCGGATCATCATTTAGAAGTTGGATGAACCTGCATATTGCTGTGATCTTGAGGCTAAAGAGGTAACAAAAAAACCCTGGTATCATGAAGTGAAGAGGTACCTTGAAGCTCAAGAATACCCCGAAGGCACATCTGTTAATGAAAAGAAGTTCCTGAGAAGGTTTGCGGCAAAGTTCTTCCTCAGTAATGGCATTCTATACAAACGAAACCATGATTCAACCTTACTGCGTTGTGTGGATAAGACCGAAGCAGAAAGGATCATGGCAGAGCTACATAAAGGTACCTTCGGAACACATTCCAGTGGACATACCATGGCAAAGAAAATCCTTCGGGCAGGATATTTCTGGTCCACAATGGAAGCTGACTGTTATCAGCATTCGCGAACTTGTCATAAATGCCAGATCTATGCTGATAAGGTGCACATTCCTCTGGTTCCTCTGAACGTCTTGACAGCACCTTGGCCTTTTGCAATGTGGGGCATTGATATGATCAGCGAGATCAGACCTACAACATCTAACGGGCATTGCTTCATCCTGGTAGCAATTGATTACTTCACAAAGTGGGTTGAAGCAGCTTCCTACGCTACCGTAACCAAGAACGTCGTGGCACGGTTCATTCGGCATAACCTGATCTGTCGATACGGTGTACCTGAGAGGATCATTACGGATAATGGTACCAATATTAACAACAAAATGATCACTAAGCTCTGCGAGCAATTCAAGATACAGCACCACAACTCTTCTCCCTACCGGCCGAAGATGAATGGGGCTGTAGAAGCAGCGAATAAGAACATCAAGAAGATTGTGCAGAAGATGACAGTGACCTACAAAGATTGGCACGAAATGTTACCATTTGCTCTTCATGGGTACCGTACCTCAGCACGAACGTCAACAGGGGCAACTCCCTTTTCCTTGGTCTATGGCATGGAGGCAATCTTTCCTATTGAAGTCTAGATACCCTCTCTCCGGATAATGAAGGATGCAGGTTTGAGCGAAGATGACTGGATCCAGACTCGGCTTGATCAATTAAACCTAATTGACGAAAAGAGACTCACTGCTATTTGTCATGATCAGACGTACCAAAAACGGATGATCAGGGCATTTAACAAGAAGGTCAGACGACAAGAGTATCAAGTCGGAGATCTGGTAATTAAGCGCATCATTCTTCCTCAAAGTGATCCCAGGGGAAAATGGACCCCTACGTACGAAGGGCCATTTGTGGTTAAACATATCTTCTCAGGAGGAGCTATGATTCTAACCACCATGGATGGTGACGACCTTCCTCACCCCGCCAATGCAGACATAGTAAAAAGATACTACGCATGAATTAAAGACCCGCTAGGTTGACACACCTAGGCAAAAATAAGGGCTTCCCGGCGAACCAAAAGGGTTCGGGCAAAAATAAGGGATGAAATGAAAAAATCTGTACACCCGACAAGTCAAAAACCTGAAAAGGCGGCTTGGGCAAAAATGGGTATCCCGGTGGACTGAAAACCCGAAAGGGCGGTCTAGGCAAAAGTTAGGGATAAAGCGTAATACTATGTCTCATTGGATCACCTTGCATCCAGAATTCGGCATCAACTATCAGGTTCAGACGACATCGATCAATCAGCTTCATCTTCAACTAAGTAGCAGGGTGATGAGACGCTTGAAGACATAAAGGCGATGGCAGAGTTGGAACCCAGTGGGATTATTTTTCACATAGCTGTTTTGTTTCTTTTTCACAAAATTGTATAAACTCTATTTTGCTCGGCGGCGTTCCCTTACTAGGACGCCAACCTCCTGTACATAAAACGCCTATTTATAGGCAAATTTCAAAATCAATACAAGTTCAATTTTTCAGACAAAATTACCCATCGTTTTTTTTCCTTTTTTCTGTTTTTGTTTTGCAAAGAACGTCCATTGTTCATTTTTGATATATGCATTTGACATTAATTGCTAATCATGAATATTTGCATGCGAAACAAAGGACTAATTACAGATGACATCAGAAACAGGGGCAATTTAGAATTGTCCAAGCGATCTAGTTGCTCTGTCCACCAAGGTACCAAGGTAAGTCCGGCTGAAGAATGTAACCAGGTTACCTCAACTCCCCACAGAGTAAGACAAGATTCAGCAATACTCTCCCCAGGCAGAGTTGGTCTCCCATCAGCCCTGAAAAGGCACATTATCTCTAGCAAGTCAGCGATACTCTCCCCAAGCAGAGTTGGTCTACCGTCAGCCTTAAGGAAATTGGGTATCCCTGGAAGATCTCAAAATTCCCCAGCGGAGTATATACATTCCTCAACAAGCATCCCCGACAGTCTTAATATAAGATTGTTCCCTGGCGGAATACAGACACCCCAGTGGAACCCTTCCCCAGTACAGTCTGAAAAGTTTCCCCAGGAGAGTCGAATCATCCTCCCCAGTAGATTCTGGAAGCTTATCCCTAGTAGATTCTGGAAACTTATCCCTGCAGAGTGCATACGTCTCTCCCCGACTTTATTCAAAGGTTATTTCCCCACCAGGGTATAACTGGGTTATCCTCAGCTAAATACCACGGAAAGATCGTCCTCGACGAAGTTCTTCCTATCCCCAGCGGAGTTCATCAAATTCCCCAACATAACATATCAGTGGAATCCCCAACGGAGCTCTCATCAAAACCTCAGCGAAGTATCTCTTCCCACAGAGTAATTCCCCGCAGAGTAATCTCTCCAACAAGTTTATTCCCCAACGGAGTCATCTTCTCCTACCGGTTTATTCTTGCAACCATCATCCCCAGTGGAAACGAAGAACTCCACTCTTCAACATCAGCCCAGGATTCCACAAACTCCCGGCACTCGTCAAGGATTTATTTTCCTAGACGAAAATACATTCATAGACATTTCACATTTCATACATCCTGTTTACATACATGATAAAGTGCATACAACACTATCTCATTTTGAGCATCATGACATCATGCATTTCATACATCATGACATTGCATACAACTGATGTTTTGCCTTTTCAGGAAAAAGTCAATCCAAAGATGAATACTATCAACTGTCACAATTCCAGATTCGATTCCTGTATCTAGCCAGGGCATATCTGTGAGTAATTGATTGTAGATTCGATACCTGTATCCAGCCAGGGTATATCTGCATGAATAGATTCCAGATTCGATACCTGTATCCATCCAGGGCATATCTGTAGACGACAAATTCCAGATTCGATACCTGTATCCAGCCAGGGCATATCTGTAGACGACCAATTCCAGATTCGATTCCTGTATCCAGCCAGGGCATATCTGTGAGTATTTGATTATGGATTCGACACCTGTATCTAGCCAGGGCATATCTGCATGAATAGTTTAGAGATTCGACACCTGTATCCAGCCAGGGCATATCTGTAGGCGGCAAATTCCAGATCCGATACCTGTATCCAGCCAGGGCGCGTCTGTAAGCCACCATTTGAAGTTCCGGATTCAATTCCTGTATCTAGCCAGGGCAGATCTGTGAGCGTTTGTTTGTAGATTCGATACCTGTATCCAGCCAGGGAATATCTGCATGAAGAGTTTGAAGATCAACACCTGTAACAGGCCAGGAAACCATCTTCCGTTCTCAAAGTACACAAGTTCTCGCTAAGGAATCTCTTACGCGATCAACACTTCCAAATGGCATCTATAAGCCCATTCCCGACAAGGTTCTGTCACACCCCAGATGGCATCTATAAGCCCATCCTCCTATCCATCATCTCTCCAAATGGCATCTATAAGCCCATTCCCGACATCACATTGCTGATACTCCAGTATGCGAGTGCAAATTTCTGGGCACTCTAGTGTTCAATCATCTTCCACCTTCGGATCACGAAAGGCACACAAGCCAATCTACATCCTCAGGTCTAAGAAAATTGAACAGGGGCAACTGTTGTACCCCAAAATTTGCCCTCCCATTTCATCAATATTTTCTCACCACAAGACCCTTGGAGCTCAAGATCAAGTTAGGGTTTACTCTGCTCAAGACTCCTCCTTGCACTGTTGACCCAAATTAGGGTTTGAGTTTGCACAAAGATGTTTTGACCCAAAAGGCCCAAAATGACTTTCATGCTTCATGTTGGACTCACAAGTTTATCCATACCAAGTTTCAAGCCTTGATTCCAATCTTTGCCCAGTCAATTGGACAGTTGACCTAGAAATCAGCTGTATTGGGGAAAAAGTCAAATGTGGGCAATTTTTGACTGTTTGACCTAGCCAATGACAAACCAAGCTCACATATGGACTCAAGGACCTAATGGAATTGTCTTGACATGTTCAACAAATTCAAAAGATCCCAAATGCACAAGATTGACAGATGAATTTTCCAGTCAACTGAGCAAAATTTGACTGTATACTGAAAAGTCAAACTTTGACTTTTTGGTCAAAATCAAGTGTCAAGATTCATTTTTCATCAAGACATGTCAAATTATGAAACTTATTCATCAAGAAACCAAAAATTACAAATTAGGGTTTGAAATGAAGAAATTTCATAACTTAGAAATTTTCTAAGTTATGAAACTTCCTTATTTTTTCCTAACTTTGTCCCATTTTTTCATCAAGATACATTTGGATTCAAACAAAACTCAAAACATGAAAGTTATATTCCATTGCAAAATCTACAACTTTGATTCACAAAGTTTCCTCAAACGAAGCTTGTAGCTCAAGTTATGATTTTTGGAATAGGGGTGCAAAACATTCTTAACTTAGAAATTTTTTGACCTATTTTAGGCAGGACTTTTGCCTAACTTCATGGCCACTTTTCACATGCTTCCACTTGGAATTTAAACTTTCATTACAAAGATGGATTATAGTACACATTCCAAGCTTTCCAAATTGTCCAAGAACTTCTCAAACACCCTTGTGGTTATGGAGAATCGAATTTGTCAATATGGGCAAAAGTCACTTTGTTCATGAGCCATTTACATGTTCATACACTTTGCATTTTTGAAATCAGCTTGTACAAGCTAGATTACAGGCCTCTAATCCCTTTCTTACTCAATAATTAAATGCATATCCTTTGTGCCAAGATGTTATTTCATTCATTTGGACAATACACACAAAATCAAGCCATATTTGGAAAAAGCATGTTATCCATTCTTGTAAAGCATGACTTTATGTCAAACACAAATCTAAGAAGTACAAAGCATATCTTCTAGGCACAAGATTATGGACTAATCCCACTGATCAAGGAGAAACTTTGCAGCATGTTTAGGGGGCCTGCATAAGCTTGTAACCCAACTTGGCATTTTTGGCTTAAGATAGAAGAAACTTTGGCATATTGAAACACAACTCACATTCCTGTCAAGCCAAGCCTAAACAAACTTATTGAGCTCATTCCAAACATCAAACCTGACTTGAAACACGAGCAAACCACCTTCAATACCTCCTCAAACACAGAAACACCATCCTCTTGCAAAAACAGGGCACCTGCTGCAAATTGAGGTCCACAACTCAATCCACTCGTGCACTTTGGCTAATAACCTTGCAAACACATTCCATACCATCCCTTGAAACTGTTCCAAGCCCTAAACACCAGCTGTAACACTCCTAACCCTATCTGCCATTTTCATTTTTCAGTTTTGCAGGTGAACTTCCATAGCTCGTTTCAGTCAGTTTCAAAGCAAGCTAGAGATTGGAGAAGCATCCCTGAACTTCAAGCAAGCTGTACAAGTCCTCACATTGCATTGAAAGTACCTCCATTGCTGTACGCGATTCAAGCTGAACAGGTAAAAACATGGACTTCTATCTCTCAATCTAGGAGGAGTTAGGCTTAGGTTTATGAATGAAACATGTCCTACTCATGGCCCTGAAGCTACCCATATCCTCACTTTCCATTTATTTTGTGTGTGCTGAGAGAATTTAAGACATGAACATTGAAAAAAACTTAGGTTAAAAATTGGGGGAGAGAAAATTCTCTCTCATTTGAGAGTTAGAACAACTTTTTTATATGTATGGATTCGTGATTTAATGCTCTACATAGTTTATGTTGTGAGTTTTGGCTGAAAATCAAAGAATCAGGAGTTTGTTGTTGAAGCAAGGAAGCGCGCGAATTTTCAAACAAAACTGGCTGGAGGTTGAAGAAGATAGACTTGGGCTGGGCCTGAGTTTTGTTTTTCTGTTTACACCCCTATTTTCAACATACACCCCCTTGGCCCATTGCGTTTTATTTTTATTATTTTTGACTTTTTCTTTTTGTTTCTGACTTGTTTATTTTTTGTCAAAACATAAAAAATATTAAAAATATTTTTTAGCCATTTTTGCATTTTATTTGGATTTTATTTGTTTTATTTGAGTTTATACATATAAATAAACATATATCCTTTTATTTAAAATACTAAAGAATAATACAAAAAACCTTTTATTTTCTGATTTTATTTTTATTTTATCTTTTGAAAACATTTTCTAAAAAAATATACTTTTTTTTTGTAAATAATAAATATTTTTATTTTGTATATATATTTAATATATTTAATACATAATATAAATATTTATATATTTAGAATATTTAGGATAAAAATACAAAAATAATACATTTTTATTTTTATTAATATTTGACTTCAAAAATCACTTTTTTACAATATACTTCCTTTTTATTTATTTTTTGTATATAATTAATAAACATTGTATATATTAAATAATTAATACCTTTTATTTAGCAAAATTAGGGTTTTGCCCTAAACCATAAAAATACCCAAAAATTAACCTTTTTATTTTTGTTTATTTGTCACATGAAAAATACTTTTTACATACATATAAGAAATCATTTTTTTTGCATCTTGCATATTTATTGTATTTTATTTAATTATTATACAATTAATCTTTGTATATTCAATTTGGATGTAATAGCTTAGATTTTAATTTCTTTCTAAATATCCCTATTTGAACATTTGTACCCCCCATCCCATAATTGTGTTGTAATAATTTAGGATTTTATTTTTCGCATTTAAAAGCTTTCTAAATATGCCATGATAAACTTAGGGTTTGTATGCAAAAATCAACCAAACAAATAGCTTGACCTAATTCAAAGATAACAAAGCATGAAAATGGACAACACCAATCACACTTGCACCCCTAGGGTTACTCCACTTGTTGCCTTCAATAATGGGCCATGTTGCATGTTGAGTTTCTTTGGCAAAATAAAACAATATCGAATGATCATAGTCCCTCGATGACACTTTCGAAAGTTGCCTAAAAATGATCAAGTCCCTTAAAGGAAAAAGTTGCCAAAGACACTTGGCACCATTGCAATCATGGTCTAAACGATGACCCGCGCCCGTCCCGTTCACATCCTAACACAAGATTGTCCACAAAATACAATGGTGGAACAAAATTGTTAAAAGGGTTAAAAACATAGAAAGAATCTTTGAGAAATTTAGGGGTAGACAAAACTCTTAGTTACTTGATCAAATCTTGCAAACACACTTGCCTATTTTTTCAAAACCAAACTTCACAATACACTTTCAAAACAACTTTCAAAAACATTTGAAAACTTTTCAAAAGATATACACCTTTGTATACATCCAAACATGGGTCATTACAAAGGTTGCCACAACAAATGGCCTCTTTTCAAAATATTTTCAAACCCACACACAAAGCACCATTTCAAACAATTGAAAGCACCATTTCAAACAATTGAAAATGCAAGGCAAGTGATCTAAGCAAGTAACTAAGAGCCCATGGATAACCATGGATATAAAGGGTGCTAACACCTTCCCTTTCTATAATCTACTCCCCGAACCCAAGAAAACATCTCAAAGGTTTTTGCTGTGCTTTTTAACCTTTCCTTAGGATAAAATAAAAAGTCGGTGGCGACTCTTGCTCAACCGAAACATTTGCGAAAACAAACGCAAAACCTCAAGTCAGTTCTCCCACCGTATCACAACTAGCAATTTCAAGAATCTTCATTTGATATTCATGAATTGTATCATCATCATTCATCTTTAAGTTCCCATATTTGGAAGTGAGAAGCTGAAGTCTTGAAATCTTCACTTTAGAGGTACCTTCATAAGTTGTCTTGAGAACCTCCCAAGCATCCTTGGCTACAGTACACGTATTAATTAACCTAAAAATATTTTTTCTACTCTGTTAAATATAGCATTTAAAGCCTTGTAATTTACAATAGATTCTTTATCATCATTTTCATCCCAGTCTTCTTCAGGTTTTACAGACTCTTTCTCATCTTTGTCCTTCATAACAGGATGTTTCCATCCTTTCAAAATAGCCTTCCATGCTTTGTTGTCCATAGATTTCATAAAATCTACCATTCTGACCTTCCACCAGTCATTCTTTAAACTATCCAACATAGGTGGTATTTGTTATATCCTCCTTCTTTATCCATAGTGCCAAAATATATATCTCTGAATCTCACCCAATAAACAGGATAAGGTGCCTGCTCTTGATGCTAATTGAAATTCTGGCACACACAATATCAAGAGTCAAGTTTGATTTCTTAATAATACACAATGTCACAACAGATGTTACGACATCTGATGACACCAAAAAAACCTGCTAAAAACAGAAATAATATGCAGGGAGATAAAGTATTAAAATGTAAAGAACACAAGAAATTGTTAACCCAGTTTGGTGGAAACTCACCTATTATGGGGGCTACCAAGCTAGAAAGGAAATCCACTATCAGTAGTATCAATTAAGAGTTAAATAATCCTAATTTACACCCCTCACTTAATCCCTACCCAGTGTAACTTTTACCTAGGAACATCAAGATATGAGAATCCCTCTTACTCCCAATCATCACAGTGATAAAAGACCAATCCCAATCCCAGAGAATGTCTCAAGAAACAAAATAAAAATAACACACTTCCGAACTGTAAATACTTAGTTTGCTTAAAAGCTTAACTAAGAACAACACTAAACTCTTGCTTAAAAGCTTCGAGGAGAAAAATAACTTGATAAGCAAGTAACAATCAGTCAACTCAAAAGCATCAAAAGATACATGAGGACGTACAAAGAACATACGAAGAACCTAAGGAACTATCAAACCCTAAACCCTTATTTTTCATAAGGTTTTACAATAAAAACTATACTTAAAAACCAGGTCTTGGACGACTCCTTATATAGACTTCTGCAGTTGGGCTTGGAATTTTTAATCAAATATAATCTTCAACTCTAAATCCCTGCAGAATGTTTTCCATGAAAATAGAAACAAAAACAAATCTTTCAAGTATTTCCTAAAAAGTCTCAAAGATCCTTTTTATGAAATAAATCAGATCTACAAGTATTCCTAATAATCCTTGATTGCCAGCGCTTATTATGAGTACTAGAAACCTATAGAATCTCATATTTTACAATCAATCTTCAAGGATAAAAATCCAACTGTACTGATATGATGTTCTGTTGCAATATGTTACAACATCTGATAGAACATCTGTCAAAATAAGTAACAGTAAACCATGTTGTACCAACTGGTCAAGATGTTATGACATCTTTATCAAAATTAGGCTACAATACATGTTCTTCCCAAATAGAAGATGTTGATAGAATTGTTGTCAACTATTTGTTTTACCAAAATTGCTGCCAACCATAAAATCACAGACCTAACAAATGTAATGCTTAATGCAAGGTTTGAAACCATAACCATTATTGAAATGATGAGTGTGATCGGTGGATCTGGAACTGACTGTTTAACGCTGGTTCGCGAAATGTCGCGGAAGCAAGCGTCGCCACCGTCTTTTATTTTCTCCAACATGGACAGGACAAAAGCACAGCAAAATTCCTTATGAGATAGTTTCTCGGTTTGGGAGGTAGATTTATAGAAAGAGAAGGTGTTAGCACCCTTTCTATCCATGGTTATCCATGGGCTCTTAGATACTTGCTCATTGTGTTTTCAAAATGTGTTTGCTTTTCAAATGTGAGTGAGTTTGAAAAATGTTTCGTCAAAGTTTTCTGAATAACTCTTGTATCAGTCCTCAAGAGTGTTTGAAAAATTGTTTTGAAAGCTTTTTGAAAGTGTCGGTGTGAAAAGAGTTTTGATTTGTTTTGAATAGAGCAAGTATCTACGAGTCATCCACCTACCCTAAGGAATTAGGCTGTGTAAATGTCCTTAAGGTAGTGCCATCCCACCATTGAGAGGTAGGTAGCACCCCCGTTGGAGGTATTCGGGTCAATTCGTTTGTTAGGGACAGTGTGGTCACCAGAGCAACAGTAGGACACCTTAGAAGCTACCCTTATGCCATTGATCCTTTTTAATTCCGAGGAAACCGTTTCGAGGCAACTGGATCATGTCATGGACATAAGGACTTACTAAAACATCCTATACTCGACGACCACGTTTCGAAGGTAAGGCAACAATGAGGCGTACCCTAAGAGTGGTGTGTGAATTTGTGCGTTATTTCCATGTTATGTTTTATCTTGTACATGTATCATGGTGATCTGCGCTTGTTTTTAATTTAGGCCATACATTCTTTCATGCAATTATAATTTAAAAGTGCGGAAATTTAAATGCGGAAAGTAATCTCCTACGCTATTACAAGGCGCGGGTCTATACATCGCCAAATTACAAAGACCCGTTTTAATAAAAGATGTGAAAAGTAAATAAATTCCTAATTACTATTACATGGCTTGAGCAGTTACATAATATTCACAAGAAAATAAAATAACGTGCGAAAAGAATAAAAATAGAATGTTCGAGGGCGTTGGACCCTTTTGAAATTAAATGAAATTAAAAGCTAATTAATTATTTAATAAAAGAAAAGAAGTGTTTTTTAGGTTTTTTGTATTTAATGAAATAAAGAAAATAAAAATTCAAAAGAAACCCTAATTCTAAGTTATTTTTAATTATTAATGAAAAGTATTAAAGTTTAACCTAATTTACTAATCAATTAATATACATGTTTATTTACAAAATATTTATTAATTAATAATAATAACGATGAGAAAATTATTTATTAAAAAAAAGGATGAAAAAGTTAAAAACCCTAATTTCTACATATTTTAATTTATTAAGAAAAAGATTAAAGTTTTAAAACCTAATTTACTAAATTAATTATTTAACATTTATTTACAAAAATATTTAATAAGTAAATTAATTAACATATTTTAGTGTCTGATTTTTTATTATGAAGATTAATTATTAGTGAATTAAATAAAACAATTAAAACAAATTAAAACAAAAAGAAAAGAAAAGGAAGTTAAAAAAGAATACAAACATTGGAGGGTGTCTGGCCCTTTTTGGAGGTGTATTGGAGCAATTTGGCCCACTGAAATCAAAGCCTTGTTGAATTTTCAGGAATCACGTGCTTGATGGTTGACCCAGGTGTATGGTGGTGTTGTACCCCAAAATTTGCCCTCCCATATTCTTCAAAATTTGCCAAGTCAAAGCTTCAAAATCTCCCCAAGAGTTGCACAGTTCAAGGGCCTCCTAACAGTCAAAAACTAGGGTTTTGGTTCTGACAAAGAAATTGAAGTTTCCAAGGGTCCAAACGAGTCCCACATGCCTACAAGCATGGTCAAGCATCTTCATACCAAGTTTCAAGACTTACAGCACAAAATTGCACAGTCAAAAACCCTAATTGCACTACAGTCAACTGTAGGGGCAAAATGGTCATTTGACAGTCAAAAGTTCAAATTTTTGGTCAACA
The DNA here is from genome assembly GCA_948472305.1 of Vicia faba. NCBI lineage: Eukaryota > Viridiplantae > Streptophyta > Magnoliopsida > Fabales > Fabaceae > Vicia > Vicia faba. The sequence continues at coordinate 417,500 of CATIWC010001792.1, read as the reverse complement.
TCTCATTTTGAAGCCACAAACATCATTTGATCAATGCTTGATCATGATTCTCAAAGCTTGGCTCAAAAAGTCTCAAGATGCAAAAGTTTCCATATTTGGACAGTTGAAAAAGTCAACTGTAACTTGACCAAGGCATAACTTCTACATGGTTTATCAGAAAAATTCCATCCAAAGCTCATTGTGAAGAGAAAGACATTTCCTACAACTCCTCTTCATACTTCAAGTCCAAGAAATGCTCTCACAAAAAGTTATCAATTTCAACATTATAGGTCATTTTCAAAAGTCAACAAAAAGGGACTTTACGTCAAAGACCATAACTTGATATTGGTAAATAAAAATGACATGGTACCAAAGAAATTGGTTAGAGGACTCAAAGACCTTTCCAAAATGTCCAAGAACATGAGCAAAGCTTAAAAATTGAGCATGTTATGCCTTGTGGAAGTTGGGAAATTTTTGGATATTTTGAAAAGTCAACTTTGCTTCAAATGCCTTAAAATTGCTAATCGGCCACATTTTCTTCCAAAATCCATCATCCAAAGCATGTGCACGACCATTTGTCCCAAAGGGAATTTATTCATCATTTTTATTTATTTATTTGAATTTTTAATTGCTAATAATTCATTTAATTAATTAAAATATGTGAAAAATGCCAAACCAATGCAATCAAATCTTTTTATGCATGAAATAGCCTCAAGATTTCGTGCATAATCAGATAGGGAAAGAATTAAGTTGATTGGACATGATTTGTATCAAATATGCATGAAAAAATATTGAAAAAGATTCATCAAAATCAAATCTTGAAAACCATTAAAAACAAGGCTATGGGCTTGGATTATTGACTGAATTCATTCTCTATACAAGTGCAAACCTAACCCTAGAGCCAAGGACACGAAAGCTGCGCAGAAACACCATAACCAAGTTTGAGTTTTTATCAAAAAAGTCCAAAACTGACAATGGCCTTGGAGGATGATTCAGAGAAAAAGATTGATCCCATTAGCTTGCCAAGACATTACTGAAGCTAACTGAATACCTTTCCACGTCCATAGCCTCAAGAATTGGTACCTGGTTATCAAACGGTTTCATCTTTTTTGCATAATCGCATCTGATCATTCATGCCATAATTTTCAAATATAATGCTTGTTTTGTATTGCTCTTATCATTCTGAAGCTAACCCTGTTGTTTAATTAAGTTTTCCTCACCCATACGCGATTTCACCATGGACGATTATTAGGGTTACAAAACTTTCAAATTGGGTATTTTCATATGCTGTAAAATTAAGACTTCTCAGTGCCATGGTTGAAATCAGGAAGCTTGGACGAATATAACTACCCTATCGCGCCTAATTTATGAAGCACCATAGCCTAATCGCTATTTTGAAAAAGGGTGTATTTTGGGGGGGTTCAAAACCCCCGTTAATTCTTTTTTATTTCAGGAACAATGAAGAAGAAGACCCTGTGGCAAGCTGTGATTGGTTGATTTGAAACTAGCGCGCGTTTTTTTTTGTTTCTAACCACTAACATCAATTTTCGCTTATATTATTTATGCTTTGTTTTACATACAGCGCGTTGAAGTAGCTCAGTTGGCAAGCATATGCATTGGTAAGCAACGGGACCTGGGTTCGATCCCCAGGTCCCCCATATTATTTCCATATTTTTCTTGCTAACATCTTCCTATGCAGCATGCCTCCTGATGATCACCATACAACCCCTGATCCAAACGTGCCACGCGCCCCATGATACCAATCCAAAGGTTCAGATCTGAAGAACATCCTAGGCCTCAGTCAATGCACACACACGCTAGCCAAAAAGTCAACAAGGCCAAAGGGTCATTGGGCCAGAATTGCTACAATTATACCTCCTGATTGGGGCAGAACCCCCCCTTGGTATAGTATTTCTTTCTATTTTCTTTATCTTATTTTTTTTATTATTTGTTTTAATTCCATTATTTTATTTTAATTCAATAAAAAATTAATTTCACATAAAAATACTAAAAACCAGAAAAGACAAAAAAATAAAATATTTGATTTAATATTTTTGTAAATAAAGTCTCATTAATTAATTAGTTTTTATTCTAGGATCAACTTTAATATTTTCCAATAAAACTTAAAATTTGTAGAATTAGGGTTTTGATTATTTTTACCTTTTCTTTCTCATCACTAATAATTAATTAATTATTTTTATAAACCAAATTGCATTAATTAATTAGGTTTAATTTTAGGTTTAATTTTCATATTTTCTTAATAAATTAAAAATAACTAGAATTAGGGTTAATTAATATTTTAATTTCATTTAATTCTCATAAAAATCATCAATACAAAAAACCCTCAAAAATAATTTCTTTTTATTTTAATTTAATTAATTTCGTAATCATAACTTAATTTCATTAAAAAGGGTCCAACGCCCTCGCTTCCGATTTTAATTCCAATTCGCGCATTTATTTCTTTTCTTTTAAATATTTATGTAATTCTCCCAAAGCCGTGTAAATTCGACATTTATATTTCTCGCATCTTTATTTTATGTCAAATCGGGTCCTGGATTTAATTTGGCGATGTGGACCCGCGCCTTTGTAATAGTTTAGGAACTTTAATTTCCGCACTTTTTTAACTGCTAATCAAATCGCATGCAAGAATGAATGTCAAAATAAAAACAAAAGCGTAGATCACCCATGACATGACAAAAGACAAAAATATCTGAAAACGACACACAAATCACACACCACCCCTAGGGTACGCCTCACTGTTGCCTTGCCTCGAAAGGTGATCGTCGAGTAGAGGATGTCTTAGTAAGTCCTCATGATCCGGGAACCTGGCATGAGGGTAGCTTATAAGGTATCTTCCTATTGCTCTGGTGATCACCATGTCCCGAACCTCGAATTGACCCGAACAACTCCAATAGTGGTGCTACCTACCTCTCAATGGTGGGATGGTACTACTTTAAAGGACATCTACACAGAGGAATTCCTTAGGGTAGGTAGACGACTCTTGATACTTGCTCTAATTTCAAAACAAATCAAAAAAATACTTTTCACACCGACACCTTTTCAAAAAGCTTTCGAAAGAAACTTTTCAAACACTCTTGAGGACTGATACAAGAGTCGAACTGGAATTTTCAAAGAAACTTTTTAAAACCCACAGTTGAAAAGCAAGCAAACACATTTTGAAAACACAAGTGAGCAAGTATCTAAGAGCCCATGGATAACCATGGATAGAAAGGGTGCTAACACCTTCCCTTTCTATAACCTACCTCCCGAACCGAGAGCAATCTCTATAAGGAATTTTTCTGTGCTTTTGTCCTTTCCATTTGGAGAAAATAAAAGACGGTGACGACTCTTGCTTCCGTGACATTTTGCGAACCAGCGTTAAACAGTCAGTTCCAGATCCACCAATCACAGAACTGGCGACTCTACTGGGGAAAAACTTAAAGTGAGGTGTACCTTAGGGTTAGTTCATAACTGTGTTTTCAATTGTATTGACTTGTCTGCTTTAAATTTGTGGGTTGCATGGGAGTTACATAGATCCTAACCCGGATCTGGGGATACCCTGTTTAGGTAGCATAAGCTGTGAGGGACCTGTCCGGCGTAGACCGACACGGGTGAAACAGTGGCTACGTTGGTGTGGCACCTTGGTCTGTACCGATATCCCTTATGTTGCAACGAGGAGAATATGGGTCTTCCCAGGAGTCATTAAGCACCAACAACCTTAGAACCTTAAAAGACACAACTTGGCCAATAGAACAGTAGCAATATGCTACGCCCATCGAGGCTAAACTCTCGTGATGGTTCTGGCTGCAAGAAAAGATTGCGATGCTGGAGTTATGACCGATTGAGGGTAGTCAATGATATTGGGATCCTCTAAGAACCCGGTTACTTTTGATAGGACAGGTATAAACCAACAAACCGAAAGAGGGTAATACCTAGACCTCATGCTGGCCTAAACTCTAAGGGCTTCTCTTGTGTGACTTGCGTGCCTTCGTACTTGACTATTTGCATGCTTGTTATCTGACACATGAACCACTTACAGGTTTTGTTTATAGTCCTTAATTAGGACTCATAACAGGGTTTACTTGAGTTCTCTTGCAGGTTTTGTTTACAGTTCTTAATTGGGACTCATAACAGGGTTACTCACATTACCCCATGCATATCATAACATCATACCATTGCATACATCCTAACCCATTTCAAGGATCTCAAGGGCTTGTGATGCAGGTCATGACGAATCAACTATCCCAGCAAGGGGCAAAGAGGATTTATTTTCCTCTAGACAAAGTTGTCAGGGGCTATGACCCACTTGATATGGTGAGCTTTGACTCTTGAAGAAGGTTCCCCTAACCAAGGTTGTTTGGAAACCAAAACCAGACATGATGACTAAAGTTAGGGGCTATGACCCACTCGATATGGTGAGCCTTGACTCTTGAAGAAGGACTCTCAACAATATGTAGTTCCTTCAATCAAGCTACCGGACCCAAATTCTAACAAATTTTCTTGTTTACCCCGCGAGGTCCTTGAAAACATTACATGCATGTCATACACATCATTGCATAACAGGTGTCCTTGTTGCAGGTCACTTACCTTTGTCGCTGTTTATTTCAGCAATGACTTCCCAACAAGATAACCATGGACCTCATGCTCAAGAGACTCAGTTCAAAGAGATCTTCTTAAGCCTATCCAAGGGGCAGGAAGAGCTGAGAACACTCCTCACGGGGACTTTGGTCAGGAACAATGCTGAGGACGACAAGGACGAACGGTTGAAACGTCTACAAGCTGAGGTAGACACATTGAAAACCCAGATGCTGGGGCAAAGGGCTCTCATCCAAAGTTTAGCTCAGGAGCAAGGAGAGCTAAGGGCCATGATCAGTCAGCTTCATCAAGACATGAAGCAACCAGCCCAAGTCAGGGACCCAGTCATTAATCAACTTCCAAGAGGTCAAAGGTTTGGGCCTCTCCAGACTGCTACTACTTCACAGGTCCAACAACGACCTCGCCAAGAACAACGGACTGGTCAGAGCAAGCCAGACAAGCCTAAAAGGCAGTTCACCAAGCTCAACGTGTTACCGTCTCAAGCTTTACAACAATTGTTGAGGTTGAATCTGGTGACGTTAAGGGACCCTCCCAAGAATCTCAACACAGCCTCCCCAAAATACAAGTCTAAGGAAAGATGTGCATACCACTCTGGCAGTCCAGGCCATGACACCGACGACTGCTGGGCTCTGAAGAATAAGATCCAAGACCTGATTGAGGAAGGAGCTGTGGATTTCACCCAGATGGGCCAAGCTGAATGCTCCTGCCATCCCTATCGGATGCACCAGTTGAAGTAACAAGCCCTGAGATGAAAAGACTTTTGTTCATTAGGATTTCCAAGTTGTAATCTTCTTTTGATCAAACATTTACTCATGTTAAACGTTGTTATTTCATTAATGCATCGCATACATCTGTTTTGAAGCAATATATTCGTATTCACTATATGCAAATTATTTTCATATTTTTTCTGATGATCAACATTCGATTAATAATTCTAAGCCTCTTGAGGGAGGATGACGAAAACGATACCATGATCTTTACAGTATGCTTTTGAACAGACCCTGCTAATGAGGTACAGGCATTGTTTCAATTCCCAAACACTGGAGTTATAAGGAAGATAGTCCCTCGTCAACCCCTCTGAGCCAAAGAAGTAGGAGTTTTTCTTTTCGAAAATTAAAACCCTTAATCACAACCTGGGGCAGGGTAGTCTCTCAGTTGATCCAAGTGCATAACAAATGGCACCAAAGAGGTCCTTACAAAACAAAGAAAGACAGTGATGGTTCCGAATAATCAATAAAGAAAGGCAATCATTACTTCTCAAAATAAAAACCCATTAAGTCAAAACCTATGAAGGAGACTTACGAAACTGGGGCATCCCGCTGACTGTAATTCCAAAAAGGAAACAGCTCAGGCAAAAAACAGGGATAAACAAAATCAAAAAAGAAAGAGTTCATACAAACCCTCAACAAAAACAAAAAATGACTGCCTATTCAGAATAAATCATCAATATCTGAACCATCATTGGAACATCAGGACAAAGACTCAAACAAGGTCTAACGCACGATCAACTGAGCTTAGGTTTGAAGAACATCACGAAGAACGGGTGGGTACAAATAATTTGAGCCTTTATCCTTTGTTTCTTAAACCGTGAACCAGGCCACGTTATAACCCTTAAAGGTCCTAGCTGAAGCATGGGTTGGTTCGAAAGCATACTGTTACAAAAGGTATCCTGACTCCTTAAGGCTTGCGGTAAAATACGGAGTTGACATCACGTTTTACAAACATTCACTTGTTTTATGAAAAAGAATGCATTTTCAAAATCTTCAAGACAGACATAAGCTTTGCATAACATTATTTGCATATGAATATTTGTTTGAACAGCAGGGAAATTCGCACGATGAATACCTAGTGAACAAAAGCACTTCCAATCAAGGGGCATGGCATGACTATTGTCCATCATCTGGGACAGTTAAGTCAAGATTCGTAGAATCTCTCAAAGGCCAAATAGCCTGGGGAAAATCTCCGCCTGAGTCACCTGGGGCATTCCAACAGCGAATCCTGCCTGATCAAATACCTTCTGATGGCATGGCAAAACATTTCTAACAGGGGCAACTCCCTACATTCTGAGAGCATGGATATAGTCGAAAAGAATACTACGCGTAATCAAAGACCCGCTAGGTTGACACACCTAGGCAAAAATAAGGGCTTCCCGGCGAACCAAAAGGGTTCGGGCAAAAATAAGGGATGACATGAAAAAAAAACTGTACACCCGGCAAGTCGAAAACCTGAAAAAGCAGCTTGGGCAAAAATGGGTATCCTGGTGGACTGAAAACCCGAAAGGGCGGTCCAGGCAAAAGTTAGGGATCGAAGCGTACGACTATGTTCTGTCATCTTGTCACCTGCCTACCAGAAGAAGGTTTGTCCGTCAACAACTATCAGCACCTCATAGGTCTTCCTCTCCCACCTCAGAAACATGGGCAATAAAGAGTTGTCTAAGCAACCTAATTGTTCTGTCCTCCAAGGTACCAAGGTAGGTTCGGCTGAAGAACAACCAGGATATCTTAAGTCCCCAGAGAGTGAGCCAGCAAATCAATACACTCTCTCCAAGCAAAGTTACAACCAACCTTAAGGAAGCTGGGTATTCCCCGCAGATCTCAACATTCCCCAGCAATATACATGCATTCTTAACAAGCATCCCTGGCAGTCTCGGTCTAAAGATTGTTCCCCGGTGGTACATCAAACATTCAAAGGAGTCACTTCCCCAGTACAGTTCAAAATTTCCCCAGGAGAATCCAATCCAGTTTCCCCAGGAAAGTGGGAATCCATCTCCCCAAGCAGTAAGCTTATCCCCAGTAGATTCTGGAAGCTTACCCCCCGCAGAGCACGAACGCGTCCCCCAGCTTTATTCAAAGAGTTATTTCCTTACCAGGATATAACTGGGTTATCCTCAGCCAAAAGCCACGGAAAGAGCGTCCTCGACGAAGTCTTCTTACCCCCAGCGAAGTCTATTAACACTTCCAACACAACAAGGGTATCCCCAGCAAGTTATTATCAACAACTCAACAAAGTACCTCTCTCCCCACAGAGTATTGCTCCCCAGCAAGATCGCTAGAGTACTTTTCTCCCCGCAGAGTAATTCATTCGCCAAGTTTATTCCCCAACGGAGTCGTCTTCTCCTACCGGTATTCTTGCAACTATCATCCCCAGCGGAAGCAAAGATCTATTCTCCAACATCAGCCCAGGAGTGACGTCCTGGCACCCGTCAAGGATTTTATTTTCCTAGACAAAAACAAACATAAACATCACATTTCCATACACTATAGCATGCACATACGCATCATATCTTACAATCTCATTTATGTTGAGAACATCATTGCTTGATCCATATCATGCATTGCATATGACTGACCTTTACCTTTCAGGAAAGATCCAGTTAAGTTCTCAGCTATATTCAAGACCTTGACCGGTTCAGTTAAATCGATCTTAAGATTTTTCTGTTTCTTATCCAGTCCAAGGCCTTCTCTGGTTCAGTCAGATCGACCCTAAGATCTCCCTGTTTCTTATCCAGTTGAAGATTTCAAGACCTAGACCGGTTCAGTTAAATCGACCCTAAGATTTTTCTGTTTCTTATCCAGTCCAAGGCCTTCTCTGGTTCAGTCAGATCGACCCTAAGATCTCCCTGTTTCTTATCCAGTTGAAGACTTCAAGACCTAGTCCAGTTCAGTTAAATCGACCCTAAGATTTCTCTGTTTCTTATCCAGTCAAAGGCCTTCTCTGGTTCAGTCAGATCGACCCTAAGATCTCCCTGTTTCTTATCCAGTTGAAGATTTCAAGACCTAGACCGGTTCAGTTAAATCGACCCTAAGATTTTTCTGTTTCTTATCCAGTCAAAGGCCTTCTCTAGTCCAGATAAATCGACCCCTAACAGATTTTCCTGATAAAGACTTAGTAGAAGATACCCAAGATTCTCTCAATGATTACTGTTGAGGTTGAAGTCGTCCAAGATTCTCTCAGCGTTACTGTTGAGGTTGAAGTCGCCCAAGATTCTCTCAATGTTACTGTTGAGGTTGAAGTCGCCTATGGTTCTCTCCCCGTTACTGTGGAGGTAGTAATCGTCCCCAGATTCTCTCAGCGTTACTGTTGAGGTTGAAGTCGTCCAAGATTCTCTCAGCGTTACTGTTGAGGTTGAAGTCGTCCAAGATTCTCTCAGCGTTACTGTTGAGGTTGAAGTCGCCCAAGATTCTCTCAATGATTACTGTTGAGGTTGAAGTTGCCCAAGATTCTCTCAGCGTTACTGTTGAGGTTGAAGTCGTCCAAGATTCTCTCAGCGTTACTGTTGAGGTTGAAGTCGTCCAAGATTCTCTCAGCGTTACTGTTGAGGTTGAAGTCGCCCAAGATTCTCTCAGTGTTACTGTTGAGGTTGAAGTCGCCCAAGATTCTCTCAATGATACTGTTGAGGTTGAAGTCGCCTATGGTTCTCTCCCCGTTACTGCGGAGGTAGTAATCGTCCCCAGATTCTCTCAGCGTTACTGTTGAGGTTGAAATCGTCCAAGATTCTCTCAATGATACTGTTGAGGTTGAAGTCTCCTATGGTTCTCTCCCCGTTACTGCGGAGATAGTAATCGTCTCCAGATTCTCTCAGCGTTACTGTTGAGGTTGAAGTCGTCCAAGGTTCTCTCAGCGTTCCTGTTGAGGTAGTAATCGTCCAAGGTTCTCTCACCGTCCCGTTGAGGTAGTAACCATCCCTGGTTCATCCATCACCTTTTGAAGATCCAGACCCAGCTCCTGTAACCAGTCAGGACACATCCATACAAAGGGTTTGAAGACCAGCTCCTGTAACAGGTCATGTAATCATTTTCTTTTGCAGGTACGCAATTTCTCGCTAAGGAATCTCTTACACGATCGACACTCAGATGGCATCTATAAGCCCATCCACCTTCCATCATCTCTTAGCATGGCATCTATAAGCCCATCATCCTATCCATCAATCTCCAAATGGCATCTATAAGCCCATTTCACCATCACACTGCTACTATGTGAGCGCAAATTTCTGGGCACTCTAGTGTTCAATCATCTTCTACCTTCGGATTACGAAAGGCACGTCAGCCAATCTGCATCCTCAGGTTTAAGAAGATTGAACAGGGGCAACTGTTGTACCCCAAAATTTGCCCTCCCATATTCTTCAAAATTTGCCAAGTCAAAGCTTCAAAATCTCCCCAAGAGTTGCACAGTTCAAGGGCCTCCTAACAGTCAAAAACTAGGGTTTTGGTTCTGACAAAGAAATTGAAGTTTCCAAGGGTCCAAACGAGTCCCACATGCCTACAAACATGGTCAAGCATCTTCATACCAAGTTTCAAGACTTACAGCACAAAATTGCACAATCAAAAACCCTAATTGCACTACAGTCAACTGTAGGGGCAAAATGGTCATTTGACAGTCAAAAGTTCAAATTTTTGGTCAACATCTCATTTTGAAGCCACAAACATCATTTGATCAATGTTTGATCATGATTCTCAAAGCTTGGCTCAAAAAGTCTCAAGATGCAAAAGTTTCCATATTTGGACAGTTGAAAAAGTCAACTGTAACTTGACCAAGGCATAACTTCTACATGGTTTATCAGAAAAATTCCATCCAAAGCTCATTGTGAAGAGAAAGACATTTCCTACAACTCCTCTTCATACTTCAAGTCCAAGAAATGCTCTCACAAAAAGTTATCAATTTCAACATTATAGGTCATTTTCAAAAGTCAACAAAAAGGGACTTTAAGTCAAAGACCATAACTTGATATTGGTAAATCAAAATGACATGGGACCAAAGAAATTGGTTAGAGGACTCAAAGACCTTTCCAAAATGTCCAAGAACATGAGCAAAGCTTAAAAAGTGAGCACGTTATGCCTTGTGGAAGTTGGGAAATTTTTGGATATTTTGAAAAGTCAATTTTGCTTCAAATGCCTTAAAATTGCTAATCGGCCACATTTTCTTCCAAAATCCATCATCCAAAGCATGTGCACGACCATTTGGCCCAAAGGGAATTTATTCATCATTTTTATTTATTTATTTGAATTTTTAATTGCTAATAATTCATTTAATTAATTAAAATATGTGAAAAATGCCAAACCAATGCAATCAAATCTTTTTATGCATGAAATAGCCTCAAGATTTCGTGCATAATCAGATAGGGAAAGAATTAAGTTGATTGGACATGATTTGTATCAAATATGCATGAAAAAATATTGAAAAAGATTCATCAAAATCAAATCTTGAAAACCATTAAAAACAAGGCTATGGGCTTGGATTATTGACTGAATTCATTCTCTATACAAGTGCAAACCTAACCCTAGAGCCAAGGACATGAAAGCTGCGCAGAAACACCATAACCAAGTTTGAGTTTTTATCAAAAAAGTCCAAAACTGACAATGGCCTTGGAGGACGATTCAGAGAAAAAGATTGATCCCATTAGCTTGCCAAGACATTACTGAAGCTAACTGAATACCTTTCCACGTCCATAGCCTCAAGAATTGGTACCTGGTTATCAAACGGTTTCATCTTTTTTGCATAATCGCATCTGATCATTCATGCCATAATTTTCAAATCTAATGCTTGTTTTGTATTGCTCTTATCATTCTGAAGCTAACCCTGTTGTTTAATTAAGTTTTCCTCACCCATACGCGATTTCACCATGGAAGATTATTAGGGTTACAAAACTTTCAAATTGGGTATTTTCATATGCTGTAAAATTAAGACTTCTCAGTGCCATGGTTGAAATCAGGAAGCTTGGACGAATATAACTACCCTATCGCGCCTAATTTATGAAACACCATAGCCTAATCGCTATTTTGAAAAAGGGTGTATTTTGGGGGGGTTCAAAACCCCCGTTAATTCTTTTTTATTTCAGGAACAATGAAGAAGAAGACCCTGTGGTAAGCTGTGATTGGTTGATTTGAAACTAGCGCGCGTTTTTTTTTGTTTCTAACCACTAACATCAATTTTCGCTTATATTATTTATGCTTTGTTTTACATACAGCGCGTTGAAGTAGCTCAGTTGGCAAGCATATGCATTGGTAAGCAACGGGACCTGGGTTCGATCCCCAGGTCCCCCATATTATTTCCATATTTTTCTTGCTAACATCTTCCTATGCAGCATGCCTCCTGATGATCACCATACAACCCCTGATCCAAACGTGCCACGCGCCCCATGATACCAATCCAAAGGTTCAGATCTGAAGAACATCCTAGGCCTCAGTCAATGCACACACACGCTAGCCAAAAAGTCAACAAGGCCAAAGGGTCATTGGGCCAGAATTGCTACAATTATACCTCCTGATTGGGGCAGAACCCCCCCTTGGTATAGTATTTCTTTCTATTTTCTTTATCTTATTTTTTTTATTATTTGTTTTAATTCCATTATTTTCTTTTAATTCAATAAAAAATTAATTTCACATAAAAATACTGAAAACCAGAAAAGACAAAAAAATAAAATATTTGATTTAATATTTTTGTAAATAAAGTCTCATTAATTAATTAGTTTTTATTCTAGGATCAACTTTAATATTTTCCAATAAAACTTAAAATTTGTAGAATTAGGGTTTTGATTATTTTTACCTTTTCTTTCTCATCACTAATAATTAATTATTTATTTTTATAAACCAAATTGCATTAATTAATTAGGTTTAATTTTAGGTTTAATTTTCATATTTTCTTAATAAATTAAAAATAACTAGAATTAGGGTTAATTAATATTTTAATTTCATTTAATTCTCATAAAAATCATCAATACAAAAAACCCTCAAAAATAATTTCTTTTTATTTTAATTTAATTAATTTCGTAATCATAACTTAATTTCATTAAAAAGGGTCCAACGCCCTCGCTTCCGATTTTAATTCTAATTCGCGCATTTATTTCTTTTCTTTTAAATATTTATGTAATTCTACCAAAGCCGTGTAAATTCGACATTTATATTTCTCGCATCTTTATTTTATGTCAAATCGGGTCCTGGATTTAATTTGGCGATGTGGACCCGCGCCTTTGTAATAGTTTAGGAACTTTAATTTCCGCACTTTTTTAACTGTTAATCAAATCGCATGCAAGAATGAATGTCAAAATAAAAACAAAAGCGTAGATCACTCATGACATGACAAAAGACAAAAATATCTGAAAACGACACACAAATCACACACCACCCCTAGGGTACGCCTTACTGTTGCCTTGCCTCGAAAGGTGATCGTCGAGTAGAGGATGTCTTAGTAAGTCCTCATGATCCGGGAACCTGGCATGAGGGTAGCTTCTAAGGTATCTTCCTATTGCTCTGGTGATCACCATGTCCCGAACCTCGAATTGACCCGAACAACTCCAATAGTGGTGCTACCTACCTCTCAATGGTGGGATGGTACTACTTTAAAGGACATCTACACAGACGAATTCCTTAGGGTAGGTAGACGACTCTTGATACTTGCTCTAATTTCAAAACAAATCAAAAAAATACTTTTCACACCGACACCTTTTCAAAAAGCTTTCGAAAGCAACTTTTCAAACACTCTTGAGGACTGATACAAGAGTCGAACTGGAATTTTCAAAGAAACTTTTTAAAACCCACAGTTGAAAAGCAAGCAAACACATTTTGAAAACACAAGTGAGCAAGTATCTAAGAGCCCATGGATAACCATGGATAGAAAGGGTGCTAACACCTTCCCTTTCTATAACCTACCTCCCGAACCGAGAGCAATCTCTATAAGGAATTTTTCTGTGCTTTTGTCCTTTCCATTTGGAGAAAATAAAAGACGGTGGAGACTCTTGCTTCCGCGACATTTCGCGAACCAGCGTTAAACAGTCAGTTCCAGATCCACCGATCACAGGTGGTCTTCACGTTCTGGCCTTTGGATTGATCATTCAGATTATGTGGCAAGCTAGCATGTGAATGCGTATGGTGGTCTTTGAAGGAGGCGCTACATATGAGTACGTTGAAACAAAAATTATGAAGCATATGGGGGACCTGGGGATCGAACCCAGGTCCCAGTACCTGCAGGACACCTCAACAACCATACAGGCTAACGCGTGCATTTGTTATATGGACAAGCAAAGAATATAATATATGAAAAAAGTGATCATGCTGAAATAAACTAAAAAACGCGCTAATATTTAAACTAACCAATCATGCCTGGACACGCTAGCCTTCTTCTTCATTACCCCTGCAAATATGAAACAGGTAGCGGGGGTTTTAAACCCCCACTAAATGGAAACTCAGAAAATAGCGATTAGAGGATGCCTAAATATAAAAAGGGCGCGAGGTCATCAAATGATTCGTCTTCATGTCACGAATTCAATGGTACCAGTTTGAAGGTCTAATTTTTCCATATGAAGGAAACCCCAATTTAGAGCTTCTGAAACCCTAAGCTTCAACCATGGCAGATTTCGTTTTAGGCAACATTAGGACAATTAAACTATGCCAAAAGTTTCAGAACATCATGATTAGTGTAATTCAACAAATAAAATACATGAACAATGCATGAAAATTAAAACACGATTATGGAAAAGTTTGTGAAAAGTGTGATTCGGTTCTACCAACTCTTGGGGTCTATGGATCTGTTCTTGATTGCAAATGCTTCCTGGATGTCTTGGCAATGTATTGGAATGCTTTTGAAGCTCTGAATCGTCCTGTAACTATGAATTCAGTTTTCAATTTTTTGATGAAAATTTTGCAAATTGGTATGCAGCTTGTGTGCAGTTTTTCGTGTCCCTCTTGATTCCATTAGGTCTTCCATATGTAAGTGAACGAAATTAGGTTAAAAAACCAAGCCCAAAGTCCATGTATTGATGATTCCAATATTTGATTTTCTCCATATCTTTTCCAATCTTTTTGCCATGAAAATCATGCCAATTATGGAAGATTTGGCCTTGTTGATTGATGCACGAAATATTTAGCTCATAATGGACATATTTGCTGCACAAAAAAGATTTAAAACCATTGTTTAATATTTTTCTCATAATTAAATTTAATTAAATGAATTAATAAGATTAAAAATTCAAATAATTAATCAAAAATAAGAAAATACATCCCTTTGAGGTCAATGGGTCGTGCATAGCCTTTGGGTAATGATTCATGGAAGAATTTGTGGTCCATTAGCATTTTTGAAGCCTTTTGTGCAAAGTTGACTTTTCAAAATTCCCAAAAATTTCCCAACTTCTACAAGGCATATCTTGCTCAATTTTGAAGCTATGATCATGTTCTTGGACATTTTGGAAAGGTCTTGAAGTCCTCTAACCAATGCCTTTGGTCCCATGTCATTTTGATTTACCAATCTCATGTTATGGTCTTTGACTTAAAGTGCCTTTTTGTTGACTTTTGAAAATGACCTATAATGTTGAAATTGATAACTTTTTGTGAGAGCATTTCTTGGACTTGGAGTGTGAAGATGAGTTGTAGGAAATGTTATCCTCTTCAAAATGAGCTTTGGATGGGATTTTTTTTGATAAACCATGAAGAAGTTATGCCTTGGTCAATTTGCAGTTGACTTTTTCAATTGTCCAAAAATGGAAACTTTTGCATCTTGAGACTTTTTGAGCCATGCTTTGAGAATCATGATCAAGAATTGATCAAATGATGATTGTAGCTTCAAAATAAGATGTTGACCAAAAATTTTGACTTTTGACTGTCAAATGACCATTTTGCCCTTGCAGTTGACTGTAGAGCAATTAGGGTTTTGACTATGCAATTTGATGCTGTGAGTCTTGAAACTTGGCATATGAATGCTTGACAATGTTTATAGGCATGTGGGACTTGATTGGACCCTTGGAAACTTCAATTTCTTTGCCAGAACCAAAACCCTAATTTTGACTGTGTTAGGAGGCAATTGGACTGTGCAACCCTTGAGGGATTTTGAATCATCTGGAGGTTGACCTTGGCCAAATCTTGAAGAATATGGGAGGGCAAATTTTGGGATACAACAATGAGTAAAAGAAATAGTGAATGGAGTACTAGTTTATTTATATTGTGAGAGATAATGTAGGAATTTAATACCAACACAAATGATTAGAAAACGTCTTAGGAGTCAGGTTAACACAACCTTGTTGAGTATACTTTCAAAAGAAACCTTGCTTTAACTAGGTCTTTTAAGGGTTGCAAGTGGCCTGGTTCACGGTTTTCAAACAAAGGGATAGAAGGCTTAAAGTTTTAATTATAAGCCACCCCAGTCTACTTGATGTTCTTCAGTCCTATGTTCAGTTAACTCGTCACATGCTTTCGATTCGTTAGAGAAACTTGAAGGTGTAAGCATGATGGCTTGAGAACCTATGA
The DNA here is from genome assembly GCA_948472305.1 of Vicia faba. Taxonomy (NCBI): domain Eukaryota; kingdom Viridiplantae; phylum Streptophyta; class Magnoliopsida; order Fabales; family Fabaceae; genus Vicia; species Vicia faba. The sequence continues at coordinate 401,694 of CATIWC010001792.1, read as the reverse complement.
GGTTCTTTCACTTAAGATGGAAGTCACCTGTCTTTCACAAAGTTTCATCGTGTTAGGTAACCCTTTGATTACTTATATGGTAATCGCCTATTTTTAAATTTAATTCTTCTTATTTCTTTTTCCCTAAATTTTTCCTGGACTGCTTCTTTTGAGCTTTCAATCCAGCGGGATGCCCTAACTTTTTGCTAAGTCACCTTCTTGGTTCGACTTAATAGGCTTTTTTCTTCCTTTTTTTCATTTTTCATTTTTGGAAAAATGCATATGGAAATTGTTACTTTGGTTTGAACAAATGCATGCTCATTTCATTAATATTACCATTAAAAGTTAACAATGTTCAAAAGAAAATAAACATTTAGAAAACAAGAAAAATCTACAAATGCAAATGATAAAGTTCTAATGATCTAATCCTAGGATGAGTTGTCCTGAATGATCCATTGGTTTTAAGGAGATACTTCTCATAGTCTTCACACTGATCCAGTCGAGAAATTATTCACCATATATGGAACATGTGCAAATTCCAAAATCTTCCGATCAATCAACTCTTGCACCCTGTACTTGAAGGCCTTGCAGTTTTCGGTGGTATGCCCTAGCGTTCCATCATGGTACTCACGTATTTCCTGGTACTTCAAGTTAGGTAGGTATGCTGCCTGTGGCTCACACTTCTTAGGAACCACCGAAGATCTTTGAATAGCCACCAAATCCTGAATAATAACATGATTAACCACAGGGACAATTTCATGATAATTCTTTATCTCATATTCATTCTACAGTTCCTTATTAGTGTGAGGAGGTAGGAAATTATTGGCATGAGCAACAAGATATCCTTTCATAGTAAGTCTAAAGACATGCATCGGTCGAGGTTGGGCATGTGTTCCTTATAACACCCCAATTCTACCCCGGCAAATTTTATAAATAAATCAGAGTTATAAAAATCATTCATGCAAACGAATCGGGATGCCACAAATTCTTCTATCAAAATTTATTGCATTCATCGTGGATATATAACACTTTTAAAACATCAGATGAACCATCATCATAACATCTTTATTTAAATAATTCAACATCTACGCAGCGGGAATCATTAATAACATCTCTGTCATCATTACAGCAACTTCAAAACAACAAATACTTAATAATAATCAACTTAAGGTTCAACAACTGAATAATCAACAATCAAAAGCAACAAGCGTTCACCCCCCGAGTGTTACATATCAGAGTAATGACACCGACTCAACTACTGAAGGTATACAACCTTCACTCTCGATTACCTGCACGTTACCAACATAAGGGCAACATTCAAACAGAAGGGGTGAGATATCCAACAAAATAATAAAGCGCATGATAACTAATATATTAAATTAGATCACATAACATCACCACTTCTCATCTCATACTCAACAATAATCACGGCAATAATACACAATCACAACATCAATACACACTTCTTTATACAATCATATAATGCGACTCAATACTATACAAATGCATGTGGTACCATTTGGAGCAGAACTCCCATCTCAAATTTTTTCCAATTAATAGAGGCGTCAACAAGGCATAAGCCTTCATCTCAATATTCGCCAATACAGGTCATCTCAACGAGCATAAGCTCCATCTCAAAATGCAATGTATGCGACACAATCATGAATGTAATAACATCACCACAATTCACAACATCTCAATACATTATCATCGTTGGCCAAATGCCTACATCTCAAAAGAATCTCAACATCTCTTCATCAAACATCTCATATCATTCATAATAATTCATCAAACATCATTTATTCATAAAACACAACTTCATTAATAACATCTCATCAACAACTCAGCTGTACATTAATATGACACTAATTCACACCTCTATTCTGTAATCTTACATCATTACTATCATTACTCCTACTGTTACAAATCAAACAGCAACCTATAAATATTTCATCCTCATCATTCTGCATAAAACAACATAACGATCAACACGGGAACTAACTCTAAATCCTAAATTGGCTACTAGGATTTCACTTCCTATTCTTCATTTTAATCCTCTAGAATAAAGCTCATCGCGTTATCCATTCAACGCTTTGAACAACACCTCAAACGGAGTCCGAAAACTCAAGTTACAACATTCTCAAACTGATTCTGCCAAAAACCAGACAACATGGGTCGACGCATAACTCCTTGGATCGACGCGTACTGCACTGAATTCGCAACATGATTCGATGCATCCTCTCTTGGATCGACTCATCCTGGGTCTAACATACAACATGTATCGACACATGCTCCTATGGATCGACTCAACCTAAGTCTAAAAGAACTCATGTACCGATGCAAGGCCCTCTTCGTGTCGACTCATCCTGAGTCTATAAACCTTCATGTATCGACACATAGCATTTGAGGTCGACGCATCCTGTTACATCCTGCATAAATTCTGCGATTTTCTCCGTGTTTTCACTACGGGTTCTATACTTTAAGCCCTAAAAACTTAATCTAATCATAGATAATCATTACTCACACTTACCTTATAATTCTACATCAATTAAACAACATTGGGACATCATCATTCATCTATAATTCATCAATTTCACATCATACAACATCATAAACATTCAATTTATGAACAAGACAACAATCACCTCTAACCCCACATACCAATTATCATGAACCCAATTATAGAGTCAGAACCCCACCCTTACCTTGGATTGAAGGTCGCTCTATAATCTTCCGGTTGAAACCTCGTTCTTCCGTTTTTCCTGTTTTTCCAGCGGCTTCACGTTCTTCTTCTCAATCCTTATTCTTCTACTGCCTCCTCTTTCTATTCTTTCTAACAACAATAAAATAACTTATTATTCTCTTAACTCCTTATTGGGCTTAAAACTAATACACCCCCTTATTACTTCTATTCCTTAAAAACAAGCCCACATCAAATAATATTATACTTCTAATATTATTTCACCACTTAATAAAATAATTAAATCCAATTAATCACAACACATCTTCTCAAATATTCCAAAAATAATTTAATTAAATAATTAATTAAATTACGGGGGTTACAACTCTCCCCCACTTAGAATATTTTCGTCCTCGAAAATTTACCTCAATCAAACAACTCAGGGTAGGAGTCTCGCATCTTGCTCTCCAACTCCCAAGTCATGCTTTCTCCGGCAGCTCCCAGCCAAACCACCTTAACCAAAACAATCTCTTTTCCCCCCAGAGTCTTTATTTCACGATCCGAGATCTGTACATGCATCGTCTCCACCGTAAGATTATCCCGTACTTGCACATCGTCCATATGAATCACATGAAATGGATCTGAAACATACTTCCAGAGTTGCGACACATGAAACACATCATGCAAATTCGAAAGATTTGGCGGTAAAGCCACTCTATAAGCAACATTCCCCACTCTCTCTGAAATATGATATGGTCTAATAAAACGAGAAGTGAGCTTCTTAGACTTCAATGCTCGCCCAACACCAGTCACAGGTGTAACTCTTAAAAACACATGCTCACCAGCTTGAAATTCTAAGTCCTTCCTTCGCTTGTCATGACAACTCTTTTGTCTACTTTGGGAAGCTTTCATCTTTTCTCGAATCAACTTCACCTTCTCAGTAGTCTCACAAGCAAGTTCAAGTCCAAGTACTACACTTTCACCAGATTCATGCCAACATAACAGAGTTCTACATCTTCGACCATACAACGCCTCAAAAGGTGCCATCCCAATACTGGAATGGTAACTGTTATTATAAATGAACTCTATCAACGGAAGATAAGTATCCCACAAACCTCCCTGCTCAAGAACACATGCCCTCAACAAATCTTCCAACGATTGAATCGTCCGTTCAGTCTGACCATCTGTCTGAGGATGATACGCAGAACTCAATCTCAACTTAGAACCCAACGCTTCTTGCAAACTCTTCCAAAAATCATAAGTAAATCTTGGATCTCTATCTGACACAATGCACAAAGGAACACCATGCAGCTTCACAACTACACTAGTGTAAATCTCAGCCAACTTCGACACTGGAAAACTGATGTTAATAAGAATAAAATGAGCTGACTTCATAAGCCTATCAACAATAGCCCAAATCGAATCATGTCCTCTCAAAGTATTAGGAAACCCCGTCACAAAGTCCATTGAAATACTATCCCATTTCCATTCTGGAACTTCTAACGGTTGCATCAACTCTGCAGGCTTCTGATGTTCAACTTTCGACTTCTACAAGTCAAACATGCGTACACAAATCGGGCCACATCACTCTTCATTCCAGGCCACCAAAACAAACCTTTCAAATCTTGATACATCTTTGTAGCTCCTGGATGAATACTCAACTTACTTCTATGACTCTCCTCAAGTATCACCTTCTTCATCTCAGCATCATCAGGAATATAAATCTGGTTACGAAACCTCAACACACCTTGCTTGTCTAGCTTAAAATCACTATTCTCAGACTGATCGACTCTAATCATCAAATCTACCAGTTTAATATCCAACTTCTGAGCTTCTCTGATACTGTCTAGAAATTCATTATTAATCTTCAACATACCTAACATAACACTCTGCGGCGTAACCTCGCAAACTAAGCTCATATCTCTGAACTGCTCAATTAATTCCAACTCTTTAATCATCATTGCTGACATATGTAAAGTCTTTCGACTTAACGCATCAACTACCACGTTCTCTTTTCCTGGATGATAATTCAAACCAAAATCACAATCCTTTAACAATTCCAACCATCTTTTTTGCCTCATATTCAACTCATTCTGACCGAATAAATACTTCAAACTCTTATGGTCACTAAACACTTCAAATCTAGAACCATAAAGATAATGCCTCCAAATATTTAACACAAAAACAACTGCAGCAAGCTCTAAATCATGCGTAGGATAGTTCTTCTCATGAGTCCTTAACTGCCTTGACGCATAAGCAACTACCTTACCATTCTGCATAAGCACACCTCCTAAATCCATCTTAGAAGCATCACAATACACCACAAAAGGCTCTCCTGGATTAGGCAACGTCAAAATCGGAGTCGACGTCAATCTCTTCTTCAATTCTGTAAAACTTTCTTCGCACTGAACATTCCACACAAAAGTTCTACCTTTATAAGTCAACTTAGTCAACGGAAGTGCCAACTTAGAAAACCCTTCGATAAACCTTCTATAGTAACCAACTAATCCCAAGAAGCTTTTAATCTCAGTAGCTGACTTCGGAGTCTCCCATTGCAACACAACATCAAACTTCGATGGATCTACAACAATGCCACTACCTGAAATCACATGTCCAAGAAAACTAACCTCCTTTAACCAAAAATCGCACTTGGACAACTTTGCATACAACTTCTTCTCTTTCAAAACTTGCAATACTACTCTTAAGTGTTCAACATGCTCTTCTTCTGACTTAGAGTAAATCAAAATATCGTCAATGAACACCACTACGAACCGATCCAAATAAGTATGAAAGATACGATTCATGTATTCCATGAATACTCCCGGCACATTAGTAACATCGAAAGGCATCACCGAATACTCATAATGTCCATAACGCATTTTGAAAGCCGTCTTATGGATATCTTCATCCTTCACTTTAATCTGATGGTAACCCGACCTCAAATCAATCTTACTAAACACACGAGCATCCACCAATTGATCCATCAAGTCATCTATTCTTGGAAGCGGATACTTGTTCTTAATCGTTACTTTATTCAACTGTCTATAATCAACACAAAGCCTCATACTTCCATATTTCTTCTTTACCAACAACACTGGAGCTCCCCACAGTGATACACTTGATCTTACAAACTTCTTCTCGAGCAACTCTTCCAATTGCTTCTTTAACTCTGACAATTCAGATGTAGACATCCTGTATGGTGCCATAGACACAGGTCTGGTACCAGGTACAAGATCAATAGCAAATTCAACTTCCCTCTCTGGCGGTACATCAGGAATCTCATCAGGGAAAACTTCAGGAAATTCACACACTACCTGTAATTCCTCAAATATAGCTTGAGTCTCTACAGATAGCGACGCCATCAACGAGAACATCTGTGCTTCCTCTTGCATCAACTTCCTCAACTGTCTAGTAGACAACAAACCATCTTCTTCTGCTTCAGGAGTAGAAAACTTCACCGACTTGCCATAACAGTTAATATGAACACGGTTATACTCTAACCAGTTTATACCCAAAATCACATCTAAACCTATTAACGGTAAACAAACCAAATCAACAGCAAATTCTCTATCGAAGATCGACAAGGGACACTTCAAACACACAAAAGAAGTAGTCACCGACCCCTTGGCTGGAGTATCGACGACCATTTCTCCATTCAAAGAAGACAACATAAGACCCAATCTTTCAACACAATCAGCAGCAATAAAACAATGCCTAGCACCGCTATCAATAATAGTAATTAAAGGAGTACTATTAATGAAACATGTACCTCTGATAAGTCTGTCCTCAGTAGCCGTCTGATCCTCAGCCAGAGCAAACACTTTACCACTTGTCTGAGCCCTCTTCGGTTTCGGACACTGACTACCAATGTGCCCTTCTTCTCTACAATTGAAACAAATCACATCCTTATGTTCATACTCCGATACAACATGTTCGTTCTTGCCACAATAGAAACACCTCTTCACTTCAGTAGCGCACACATTACTCTTGGGTATCATAAGGCTTACCACGATTCTGTTGGTGCTTACCCCTCTTCTCACTGATAATCTTGTAATAAGCATTATTATCCTCCTCATAAATCCTGCAAATGTCAATCAAATCAGCAAAGACACGAATCTTCTGGTATCCAAATGCCTTCTTGATCTCCGGGCGTAACCCGTTCTCAAGCTTGACACACTTCGAAAACTCAGCATCTGCCTCAGTGTAGTGCTGATAAAACTTATCCAACTCAGCAAACTTGGCAGCATACTCAACAACTGATATATTCCCTTGCTTCAGCTCAAGAAACTCAATCTCCTTCTTACCACGGACATCTTCAGGAAAGTACTTCCTCAAAAATTCCATATGGAACACAGCCCAAGTGACATTCTCACCTGCAGCTTCCAACTTCTGACAAGTTCTAGCCACCAGTCATCAGCCTCGACTGCTAGCATATGAGTCCCATACCGAACCTTCTGGGCTGGAGTGCATTCCATCACACGGAAGATTCTCTCAATCTCTTTCAACCACTCCAATGCTCCGTCAGGATCATACTTTCCCTTGAACGTAGGTGGATTCTCCCTATGGAAAGTCGCCAAGCTACGAGATCCAGCATTCTCGTCAGCATTCGACTGATTTTCCATCGCATGAGCCATTGCTTCTAAAGCAGCAGCAAATACAACATCATTCCTTCCAGCCATCTCAACTTCTCACTACAACATAAACAACGGTTAGAACTCAAATTAACAATAATCGATTGTTAGACAACTATGACTCGACGACAAGGTCGGACCAACGTTTTACTCTGATACCAACTTTGTAACACCCTAATTCTACCCCAACAAATTCTATAAATAAATCAATTATAAAAATCATTCATGCAAACGAATCGAGATGCCACAAATTCTTCTATCAAAATTTATTGCATTCATCATGGATATATAACACTTTTAAAGCATCGGATGAACCATCATCATAACATCTTTATTTAAATAATTCAACATCTACGCAACGGAAATCATTAATAACATGTCTGTCATCATTACAACAACTTCAAAACAACAAATACTTAATAATAATCAACTTAAGGTTCAACAAATGAATAATCAACAAAAGCAACAAGCGTCCATCCCCCTGAGTGTTACATATCAGAGCAATGACACCGACTCAACTACTGAAGGTATACAACCTTCACTCTCTATTACCTGCACGTTACCAACATAAGGGCAACATTTAAACAGAAGGGGTGAGATATCTAACAATATAATAAAGCGCATGATAACTAATATATTAAATTAGATCACATAACATCACCACTTCTCATCTCATACTCAATAATAATCACGGCAACAATACACAATCACAACATTAATACACACTTCTTTATACAATCATATAATGTGACTCAATACTATGCAAATGCATGTGGTACCATTTGGAGCAGAACTCCCATCTCAAAAATTTTCCAATTAATAGAGGCGTCAACAAGGCATAAGCCTTCATCTCAATATTCACCAATACAGGCCATCTCAACGAGCATAAGCTCCATCTTAAAATGCAATGTATGCGACACAATCATGAATGTAATAACATCACCACAATTCACAACATCTCAATACATCATCATCGTTGTATCTTTGTAAATCATGGAAATTTGATTTGATTTCTTTGCTATATGATATCTTTCCAAAACCATCATAATCATGCCAATTTTGCTTCAATCATCCCTTCCACGATTTGATATGATATTCCAGCCTAATTGGATTTGATTCCTACAAAAAATCAGATAAAAAATTAATCTTTTATATTTTTTTTGCAATTTATTTGATTTAATCTAACTTTTAATAAATAAAAACTATATTAAAATAAATAAATAAGCAAATAATATATGGAGGCTGATTTGGGTCGTGGACCATGTCTCCAATAAGATTCAATCATAAAAAGCTAGGCCCGTTTGACAAAAAATGTATTTTTGAGCACATTTGAATTTTGGCAATTTTGCAAAATGGTCAACTTTGACAAGGCATATCTCCTCCAATTTTAACCCTAGAGGGGTGTTCTTTGACTTTTTAGAAATATTAGGATTTACCCTAAACAATCCTTTTGGTTTCATCTCAATTGGGTCTTCCATATTCATGTAAGAAGCTTTGACCCAAAAAGTGTTTTTGTTGACTTTTCAAAAGGACCTATAATGTAGAAATTCATATCTTTTGATGAGTGCATATTTTGAACTTGTGGGCTGAAGACGAGTTGTAGGGAATTGCATCCTACTCAAAATGAGCCTTGAATGAAAAATTTCTGATAAAGTATAAAGAAGTTATGTCTGGTCAAAGTTTGGTTGAATTTTCCTATGAAACCCTAATTTAGCAACTTTTGGGTTTTGATGAATTTGGGGGCATTCCTTGAGGAATCATGACCAAACCTTGATAAAATGATGGACATCTCTTCAAAATGTTGATGTTGACCAAAAATCTTGAAGTTTGACTGTATGTGGGCCACAATTGACTTTTGACTTAGTATAGTTGATTTTCAGGCATCTGGCCAATTAACTGAGCAAACTTCTTGTGCAAGGCATGAAACTTGACATGGATGATCTTGAGAACACATTGGGACCATGGAAGGAATTTGGGACATTTGGATTTCCCACACCCTGATAAAAATTGAAACCCTAGTTTGAGGTACATTGTCTTAGGAGAGAGTTTGTCTGGTCAACTCTTGGGCATCCTTGAGCAAGTTGAGGACCTCAATGGGAATGTGTTGAGTAAAATGAGGGAGAAAATTTTGGGGTACAAAAGATATCTTAACAACACACAATTTCACAACAGATGTTATGACATCTGATGACAGCAAATAGACTTGCTAAAAACAGAAATAATGCACAAGAAGATAAAGTATTGAAACGTAAAGACCACCAGGAATTGTTAACCTAGTTCGGTGAAAATTCACCTACTCTAGGGGCTATCAAGCCTGGAAGGAAATCCATTACAAGTAGTTTCAATTCAAAGTTAAATAATCCCAGTTTACACGCCACAATTAATCCCTAGCCAGTGCAAGTTCTACCTAGGCACCTCCTTGATATGAGAACCCCTCTCACTTCCAATCATCACAGTGAAAAAATACCAATCCCAATCCAAGGGAATGTATCAAGAAATCAAAAAGGAAGAACACACTTTCAAATTACAAATACTTAGTTTGCTTAAAAGCTTTACTAAGAACAATACTTAACTCTTTCTTAAAATCTCTAAGGAGAACAATAACTTGATAAACAAGTAAAAATCAGTCAACTCAAATGCATCAAAAGATACATGAGGATGTAAAAAAAACACAGAGAACCTAAGGAACTACCAAACCCTAAACCCTTATTTTTCACAAGGTTTTACAATAAAAACTATGCTTAAGAAACTAGGTCTTGGATGAATCCTTATATAGACTTCTACAGTTGGGCATGAACACTTCAATCAAATATAATATAAAGCTCTAAATCACTGCAGAATCTTATTCATGAAAATAGAAACAAAAACAAATCTTTCAAATACTTCCTAAAAGGTCTCAAAGATCCTTTTTATGAAATAAATCAAATCTGCAATTATTCCTAACAATCCTTGATTCCTTGTGCATGTTATGAGTACTAGAAACCTCTAGAATCTCATATTTTTCAATAAAATCTTCAAGGATAAATATCTAGTTGTACCGATATGATGTTCTGTTGCAACATGTTACAACATCAGATAGAACATCTATCAAAATAAGTAACAACAAACTCTGATGTACCAGCTGGTCAAGATGTTATGACATATTGCTCAACATTAGGTTGTTAAAATGTTCTTCCTAAATAGATTATGCTGATAGAATTTTTGTCAACTATTTATTTTACCAAAATTGTTACCAACTATAAAATCATATACCTAACAAATGTAATGCTTAATGCAAGGTTTGAAACCAAAACCATAATTGAAAGGATGAGTAAAAGAAACAGTGAATGAAGCACGAGTTTAGTTAGATTGTGAAAGATAATGTTGGAATTTAATACCAACACTAATGATTAGTAAACATCTTAGGAGTCAGGTTAACACAACCTTGCTGAGTACGCTTTCAAAAAAAACCTTGACTTAATTAGGTCTTTTGAGGGTTGTAACATGGCTTGGTTCACGATTTTCAAACAAAGGGATAGAAGGCTCAAAATTTTAATTATAACCCACCCCAATCTACTTGATGTTCTCCAGTCCTATGTTCAGTTAACTCGTCACAAGCTTTCAATTCATTAGAGAAACTTGAAGGTGTAAGCATGATGGCTTGAGAACCCATGAGGTTCTTTCACATATGGTGGAAGTCACCTATCTTTCACAAAGTTTGATCATGTTAAGTGACCCTTTGATTCCTTATACGGTGATTACCCATTTTCAAATTTAATTCTTCTTTTTTATTTTCCCTAACTTTTTCGTGGAATGCTTCTTTTGAGCTTTCAATCCAGTGGGATTCCCTAACTTTTGGCTAAGTCGCCTTCTTGGTTCGACTTAATGGGATTTTTTCTTCTTTTTTTCATTTTTCATTTTCGGAACAATGTGTATGACAATTGTTCCTTTGGTTTGAATAGGATTTTGACTGCCATGTTCTTTGGTTGTTGAGGAATAGCCATTATGCTCTTGGATTTTTATAATAACTTCAACACTTCTTGGCGTGTGTGAAAAGAGCATATGGTTTACTCATTTAGGAGATTGAACTGATTCTATGGGATGTGTATTCGAATTAACTGAAAACTAACCCGTCTACGGTTTAGATAAAATCATAGAAATCACAAACCTAACAATTTCCCCTTTTGCAAATTTTGTCTAAAATACCCAAAGACATATTCACCTGAAGAGAGGAGTAAAACCACAAAATATAATATAACTCAAGTTTGTACAACCAGGAAGGTACAATACTGCCCTTGTCATACACAATCAATTCTCCCCCTCAAGGAAAACTCCACATGAGAAGACATGGAATAGAACAGCAGAAGCAGCAACAGCAGCTCCAGCACAAATAAGCATTAACACTCATGATCCCCCTAAATGATTGCATGAGTAACCACAAACACATAGCTACTCTCCCTAAAGTAGTGGCAACCAGTCCTATCACGATGCTAAATCAACATGTAAATACATGTGATGTAACATTAGGACAAAACACTTTACTCCCTATTTTTAGCCAAAATATTGACAAAAAGAAAAGGATTAAATGTATATAATGGAAACACATAGCACATAAGAACATATTGCACCCAGGAAATACCACAAGTGGAAAAATCTATATTTCATACTAGTAATATCATAGATGGAAACACACACGAGCACCAGGTGGAAACAAACAAAAGAACCATGCACACTTAAGAGTGATACACAACTACATATGGAGGCAAACATAGAACCACTAATCATGAGAACCATATGGAAACACAACCTCTTGGTCAGCTTCAGGTGCTTTTCCACCTCTTGACTCTGTCAAAGAGCCTCTTGCCCCTCTCAAAGAGCCTTCTACATTCCTCGGTGCTGCAACCAACCCCACTGTTTTGTAGACAATCTTCCTACCATCCCTTCTCAGTAGGAATTTGTCCAAGCATGTCATGCCTCATAGTATAGAGGAAAGATGCATTTCTTCATATCTGTAATTTCTATAACTCCTTGATAGTACAAGTTCCAATCCCACTGTTTTTTATAACAGAAAATTGTTCATTGTTGTCCATATGCTCCAGAGTATCATCCTTTTCTTCAACAAGATTCCTGATCAGTTGCTCACAACTATCAAGGCCTTGTTCTAGTCATGTTGAATGAGATATCTGAATGAATTTAGATCTTCAATATGAAATGTCATGACATATTTATTGACATCATATCTCTTTAACAACAGTTTTTCGAGAACCTTCCTCTTGTTTTTCTCAAGGCAACACATCCATATGTATTTGATAACTTATGTATAAATTCAATGATGTTACCTTTTTCAGGGTGACTTGCAGTCATATCCCTGGATTGATCTATTTGTCCTTTAGTAGACAAGCCTGTGCTAGATTGACAATTCACTAACTCAGTTTTTGTAAATTCACAGGTCTTATTTTTTAGTGCCTCATAAGTTTGCACATGTGATGTTCCAACATCATCTGTGACATCCTCATTCTCTTCAACAATTGAATCATCAACTATCATATTGATAGATTCCAAAGACATTCCAGTTCTAGAGTTGAAAACTCTATAAGTTATACTTTTCAGGGAGTAACCCATAAAAATCCATTCATCCCTTATGGGATTCTTCTTTCCCTTCTGACCTTGGTCAGTGAAGTAGTAGCATTTACTTCCAAAGATATGAAAGTAATTGACTCTAGGCTTCATTCCTGTCCATAACTCATAAAGAGCGGTTGAAGTATTTCTCCTCAAAGAAACCCTATTATGGACATAACAAGCAGTATTCACCGCTTCTTCCCAAAAGTACAAAGTAAAACTCTTAGTACGAAGCATGACTCTAGCTGAATCTAGAATCTCCTTGGTTACTTCTTCAACAATTCCCCCTTACTGAGAGCACTCATAAGGAATATTGTTAGAAGCACAAAATTCATAGAATTTTACATTCTCAAATTCTTTGTCATACTCACTTATAATTTTCACAATATCATCATTCTTCTCTTCTTGAATACTTTGACACAAGTCCTTGAAGACCTCAAAAGCATTTGATTTTTCTCTAAGAAATTTTATCCAAGTATATCCATAAAAATCATCTATGAGCATATAAGCATACCTCTTACCACACATACTTTCAACCTGCATTGGTCCCATTAAGTCCATATGAAGAAGTTATAACCTTCTAGAAGTAGTCTGATACTGCAACATTTTGTGTGACATCATGAATTGAGACCTAAAATGACACTCACCACAAAATATCCCTTATTCAATCTTTAGCTCTGGCATATCTCTAATGGCTCCTTCAGATATGACTTCCTTCATTATTTTGAAATGAAGATGTCCAAGTTTCTTATGCCATTTCTTTAATTCATCCTTACTAGTCTTTGAACCTAGGGAGGAATAAGCACTTAATTGAGGTTCCTTGAGATATCAGTTGTCCTTAGACCGTCTACCCTTTATTAACACAACATTTTTCTAATTTTTTACTAAGCATTCTGATTTTGAGAAAATGTCCAATAATCTCCAGTCCCATATCTGACTCATGCTAACATTTTTCAAAATAGAAGAACCATCACACATCAGCTTCCCAACTCCTTTGATTTCACTATTGACCATGTCACCAAATCATACAAATCTAATGGGATGAGACCTATTATTCAGCACTAACTTCTGACTCCTATCATATGCCTTCTGGAACCAATTTTCAACATCACAGTTTTCTCCATTTGAGTTTTTTAAGGATGTTTGAGTATTAAAGTTCAAATCCATATTATTAACACCTTTCTTTTTTCTCACTTTCTTAACTTTAGAATGAACTGAAGATTTTTGATCTCCATGTAGTTTATAGCAGAAATACTTTATATGATTATGATCACCACAATAATGGCATATCCAAGTTGATGACTGAATTCAGAACCACGTTTGATCATGTCTGATAAAATTTTGTAAGATGTGATTGGACATGTTGATTATTCTCTTACTTTCAAAAGAAAGAGGCTTTTCCACATACACTCCTCTTGGATCATTATCAACTTGATAGACACCTTATATATCTCCATTCTCTTTTATCATAGCCGCTCTATCTTCCATATTTTTAAATGAGTCTGACATGTTATTAATCTTGGAATTTAAGAGAGATACCCCACTTTGAAGATGAGATACAGTACATAAAAGCTTTTTATTTTCATTTTCCAAGTTAGCTATGATCTTTCTCTGATCTTCCTTTGTATTGATATTTTCTTCAAACCTGTTACAAGTATCTTCGTAGGATGTATCAAGTTCTTCATGGAGAACACTATCATCATAAGTTTTCACTTCACATTCCAATATTCCAAATAGAGCCAAAACAAATTTTACAGATTTATTGTTCGCCTCATCTTCTGATTCATCATCATCAAACCAAGACACAGTAAATCCCTTTTTCTACCTCTTGAGAAGAATGGGACATTCTGGTTTGATGTGACCAAAACCTTCACACTCATAACATTAAGTGAATTTGCTTTAATTGGTCTTATCTTCATGCATGGTTTTCTTCAAAATATTTTCTTCATTACTGATGTCAGATGAGATGTTCTTGACATTTGGTCTTCCTCTTCTGTCCAGCCTTTTCAGAATTCTGTTGAATTTCTTTCCAAGTAACACAATTATATTGGACAGATTTTCGTCAATATCTATATTATCTTTACCTTCATCATCTTCAACACTGGATACAAAAGTTATTCCTTTGTTCTTTTTCTCAGCCTTTTCACCAATAGCCAATTTAAATGTTTGAAGTGACCTAATAAGTTCATCAACTCTCATGTTATTGAATACCCGAGTGTGATCGGTGGATCTGGAACTGACTGTTTAACGCTGGTTCGCGAAATGTCGCGGAAGCAAGAGTCGCCACCGTCTTTTATTTTCTCCAAATGGAAAGGACAAAAGCACAGAAAAATTCCTTATAGAGATTGCTCTCGGTTCGGGAGGTAGGTTATAGAAAGGGAAGGTGTTAGCACCCTTTCTATCCATGGTTATCCATGGGCTCTTAGATACTTGCTCAATGTGTTTTCAAAAATGGTTTGTTTGCTTTTCAACTTTGGGTTTAAAAAAGGTTTTCTTTGAAAAATTTCAGATCGACTCATACGTCAGAGTGTTTGAAAAAATTGCTTTGAAAGCTTTTGAAAATGTGTTGGTGTGAAAAGATTTTGATTTGTTTTTGAAGAGAGCAAGTATCTACGAGAACCTACCTACCCTAAGGAATTCGTCTGTGTAAATGCCCTTTAAAGTAGTGCCATCCCACCATTGAGAGGTAGGTAGCACCACCGTTGGAGGTGTTCGGGTCAATTCGAGTTTGTAGGGACATGGTGATCACCAGAGCAATGGGAAGACATCTTAGAAGCTACCCTCATGCCAGGTTCCCGGATCATGAGGACTTACTAAGACATCCTCTACTCGACGATCACCTTTCGAGGCAAGGCAACAGTGAGGCGTACCCTAGGGGTGGTGTGTGCGAATCGTGTGTCATGTTTCAGTTATTTGTCTTGTCATGTTTATTTGTGATCTACGCTTGATTTTAATCAGGGCCATTCATTCTTGCATGCATATTTAACAATTATAAAGTTTGCGAAAAATAAATCTAAGGTTATTACAAATGGCGCGGGTCCACATCGCCAAAATTAAACCGGACCCGATTTGACTGAAAAGTAAATAAAGCGAATAAATAAAAGTGCGAGAAATTTAAATTACAGTGCTTTGGGAGAGATACAAAATTATAATAAATGACATAAAATAAATGCGCAAAATAAAATAATTAAAAACAATGGGCGTTGGACCCTTTTGCAAAAAATTAAAGTTGATGAATTAATTGGAATTAAAGATTAAATGTTTTTTGGTATTTTATGTTTTTTAGACTTAAGGAGAAAAAGAAAAAGAAAAATTAATTAAAATTAAAGTGAGATGCTAAACCCTAGTTCTAATGTTTTCTTTATTTATTATGAAAGAATTAAATTAAAACCTAAATTAAACCCTAAATTATTTATGTACAATTTTTAATTTATGAAAATAAATAACTAATATTATTATTCTGAAAAAAGGGAAAAATTAAAAAGAAAATAAAAAGTTATTAAACCTAAACTCTATTTTTTTTTGGATTTTAGTTATTAAAAAAGAATTAAATTTGTAACCTAATTAAAACTAAATAATTACAAGCAATTTATTTATGGAAATAAAATAAAAATTATATTTTTTGGCATTTTTTAATTTTATGATGTCCTTGTATTTTGATTCAAAATTAAATAAACAATAATTAAAATAAACATAACAATTAAAATAATAAATAAAGATATAAGAAAAATAGATAAAATTGGCAAACCAGGGTGGGGTGTAGCCCCAAATTAGGAGGTTCAGGCCTGGAATTTTGGCCCATTAAGCCTTGAATTCATTGACTTTTTGAATCCTGTATGGTGCGTTGACTGGAGTTTATTGCGCTTCTGGAATCCATGCCTTTGATTTGGTCGTCTGGGACACGTGTGTGGCTTGATGATGAGAGAATATGGTGTACCTGGATGTTAGCGTAGCATAGGATTTTATATTGAAAAATAACATTGAACTTTTGCCAGACCTGGGACTTGAACCCAGGTCTTGGAGGTTGCACGCATTAGTACCTGCCAACTGAGCCATCACGTTTCAATTGATATATTATAATGAATAAACAACAAAAAGAAAGACCAAGCGCACTAGTAATTGAGCGCGCGAAATTTAAAACACCCAACCATTGCGTGCCAACACATCATCGTCCTCGTTCTCTTTTTTTTCTTCTGAAACATAAGGGCTATAGGCAACGGTTTTCAACGCGTTGCAGAAAGGGGTCTATTGAAAAATAGCGATTAGAGCTATACGGATCATAAATTCATCGCGAGATATGTTTCTTGTTCGTTGGAACACGCTGATTGCAATGGTCTTAACCTCGACCTCTAATTTTGCCTTATCGTGAAAACCCCAAATTTGAACTCTGAAAACCCTAGGAAGTGAACATGGTAAAAACGTATATATGGCACAAAAAAACAATCAAACGCATTGGTCAGCTTAGAAACATCATTATGAATATGACTCAATAAAGAAAAATGCAAAAAGATGCTGGAATCATGCTATACGATTTCAAAAATTTCTTGGTACAGTTTGACTTATGGATACCAATTCAGGGCGTTTTGGTTGATGTTTTTGATTGACACACGTTCAGTGAAGCTTCAGGATGATGATAGAACAAGAATTGAAGCTTGAATCGACCTAAAAACTAGTTTTCAGTATTGGCTTTCTTGGAGATTTTTTCAAGTTTGTATGTGGTTTCTGAGCGCAGCTTGCAGTCTAAGGCAATTAGGTTTGTGGTCAGGGTTATGTAGTGAGATGATTAGGTCAACAAAACTTGATACAATCTCTTGCAATTATGGATTAAGATATTTGATTTTCTTTAAGATTTTTCCAAATCTTTTCCATGTGCATTTTGTGTCAATCATGCTCCAATCACACCAAAACTTTCCCCTTTTGTATTTACACGAAATATTGAGTCCAAACCTGCATAAAAAGATTTGTTTTCATTAAGTTTGTATTTTTTTATGCATTTTATTTAATTAAATGAATTATAAATGATAAATAATCCAAATAAATAAATAAAAATGGAGAAAAACTTCCTTTTGGGCCTAATGGTCGTGCATAGGCTTGGCATGAAGAAACTTGGAAGAAAAATGGGCCCATTTGCATTTTTAGGTCATTTGAACCATTGTTGACTTTTCAAAATTTCCAAAACTTTCCCAACTTCCACAAGGCATAACTTGCTCAATTTTTAAGCTTTTCACATGTTCTTGGACATTTTGGAAAGGTCTTTGAGTCCTTTAACCAATGCCTTTGGTCCCATGTCATTTTGATTTACCAATCTCAAGTTATGGCCTTTGACTTAAAGTCCCTTTTTGTTGACTTTTGAAAATGACCTATAATGTTGAAATTGATAACTTTTTGTGAGAGCATTTATTGGACTTGAAGTATGAAGATGAGTTGTAGGAAATGTCTTTCTCTTCAAAATGAGCTTTGGATGGAATTTTTCTGATAATCCATGTGAAAGTTATGCCCTGGTCAATTTCAGTTGACTTTTTCAACTGTCCAAATATAGCAACTTTTGCATCTTGATGATTTTCTGAGCCAAATTTTGGGAATCATGATCAAGCATTGATCAAATGATGTTTGTGGCTTCAAAATGATATGTTGACCAAAAATTTGAACTTTTGACTGTCAAATGACCATTTTGCCCCTACAGTTGACTGTAGTGCAATCTAGGGTTTTGACTGTGCAATTTTGAACTGAATGCCTTGAAACTTGATATGAGGATACTTGACCATCTTTGTAGGCATATGAGACTTGATTGGGCCTTTGAAAACTTCATTTTCTTGATCAGGACACCAACCCTAGTTTTGACTGTATAGGAAGCTGTTGAGCTGCATAACCCTTAGGGGATTTTGTGACCTTGACTTGACAAATCTTTGATGAATATGGGAGGGCAAATTTTGGGGTACAACAGTTGCCCCTGTTCAATCTTCTTAGACCTGAGGATGCAGATTGGCTGACGTGCCTTTCGTAATCCGAGGGTAGAAGATGATTGAACACTAAAGTGCCCAGAAATTTGCGCTCACATAATGGCAGTGATGGGGGGAATGGGCTTATAGATGCCATTTAGAGGTTGCTGGATAGGGTGATGGGCTTATAGATGCCATCTGGATGTTGATCGGGTGAGAGATTCCTTAGCGAGAACCTGCATACCTGCAAAAGAACAAATGAGTACCTGACACGTTGCAGGAGCTGATTTTAGATGCTTGGTATAGATGTGTCCTGACTGGTTACAGGAGCTGAGTCTGGAGCTTCAAACGGCGATGAAAGAACCAGAGATGGTTACTACCTTAGCATGAATGGTAAGAGAACCTTGGGCGACTTTAACTTCAGCAACGCTCGTTGAGAAAAATCTTGGGTGTCTTCTACTGGAATAGGAATCAAGGAGATCTTAGGGTCGATCTGACTGAACCAGAGAGGCCTTTGACTGGGTAGGAATCAGGAAAATCTTAGGGTCGATTTAACTGAACCGGACAAGGTCTTGGAATATCTTCAACTGGATAAGCATCAGGGAGATCTTAGGGTCGATCTGACTGAACCAGAGAAGGCCTTTGACTGGATAAGCATCAGGAAAATCTTAGGGTCGATTTAACTGAACCGGTCTAGGTCTTGAAATATCTTCAACTGGATAAGCATCAGGGAGATCTTAGGGTCGATCTGACTGAACCAGAGAAGGCCTTGGACTGGGTAAGAATCAGGAAAATCTTAGGGTCGATTTAACTGAACCGGTCTAGGTCTTGAAACATCTTCAACTGGATAAGCATCAGGGAGATCTTAGGGTCGATCTGACTGAACCAGAGAAGGCCTTTGACTGGATAAGCATCAGGAAAATCTTAGGGTCGATTTAACTGAACCGGTCTAGGTCTTGAAACATCTTCAACTGGATAAGCATCAGGGAGATCTTAGGGTCGATCTGACTGAACCAGAGAAGGCCTTTGACTGGATAAGCATCAGGAAAATCTTAGGATCGATTTAACTGAACCGGTCAAAGTCTTGAGACGTGATTGAGGATTTCAACTGCATCTTTCCTGAAAGGTAAAGGTCAGTCATATGCAATGCATGATATGGGTCAAGCAATGATATTCTCGATATAAATGCGCCTTGTATGATGCAATGCGTTATGCATGCTATAATGATGTATGTGATGTTTTATGTATGTTTTCGTCTAGGAAAGTGAATCCTTGACGGGTGCCGGGAAGTCGTATCCTGGGCTGATATTGAGGAATAAATTTTGCCTCCGCTGGGGATGATAGCTGCAAGAATACCGGTAGGAGAAAATGACTCCGTTGCGGAATAAACTTGGCAAATGAAGAGTCTGCGGGGAGAAAAGATACTCTAGCGACCATGCTGGGAAGCGGTACTCTGTGGGGATAGAGATGCTTTGCTTGAATTATTGAGAATGACTTGCTGAGGATACCGTTGTTGCATGAAGTGTTGACAGACTTCGCTGGGGTAAGAAGACTTTGTCGACGGCGTTCTTTCCATGGCTTTTGGCTGAGGATAACCCAGTTATATCCTGTTAAGGAAATAACTCTTTAAATCAAGCCGGACGACGCGTTCGTGCTCTGCGAAGGATAAGCTTCCAGCATTTACTGGGGATAAGTTTACTGCTTGGGGATATGAATTCCAGCTTTCCTGGGGAAACTGGATTGGACTCTTCTGGGGAGTTTTGAACTGCGGGGGAAGTGATTCCTTTGAATGTTTGATGTACCGCCGGGGAACAATCTTTAGACCAAGACTGCTGGGGATGCTTGTTACAAATATATGCGTGCTGCTGCTGGGGGGGTATTGAGATCTACGGGAGGACACTCAGTTTCCTTGATGATTTCGCTTGGAGAAGAATGTACTGTTTTGCTGAACCACTCTCTGGGGAATTAAGGTATCTGGTTATGCTCTTTAGCTGGGCCTACCTTGGTACCTTCGGAGGATAGAACAATTAGACTGCTCAGACAACTCTTTATTGCCCCTGTTTCTAGTGTCACCTGTAATTAATTCCTTTGTTTCGTATGCAACTATTTATGAGTTAGCAAATTATTGTCAATGCATATATCACAAATTGAACCTTGGACGTTCTTCGCAAAACAAAACAGAAAAAAGAAAAACACTTGGCACGTTTAACTGAAAAATATATTTGTATTGATTTTTGAATGGCCTGAATAGGCATTTTGTATACAAGAGGCTGACGCCCTAGTAAGAGGAACGTTGCCGAGCAAGAGAGTTTATACAGATTTTGTACAAAAGAAAATAAACAGCTGTGTAAAATATGAATGATCCCACTGGGTTTCAACTCTGCTATTGCCTTTATAACTCTGAGCGTCTCATCACTTGATGACCTTGGTTGAAGGTGAAGCTGACTGATCGACGCCTCTGAACTTGATGTAGATACCGGATTCTGGATGCAAAGTGATCCAATGAGACATAGTATTACGCTTTTATCCCTAATTTTTGCCTGACCGCCCTTTCGGGTTTTCAGTCCACCGGGATACCCATTTTTTCCCAAGCCGCCTTTTCAGGTTTTCGACTTGCCGGGTGTACAGATTTTTTTCATTTTCATCCCTACATTTTGCCCGAACCCTTTTGGTTCGACGGGAAGCCCTAATTTTTGCCTAGGCATGTCAGCCTAGCGGGTCTTTTTCATGCGTAGTATTTTTTAACTATGTCTGCGTTGGCGGGGTGAGGAAGGTCGTCACCATCCATGTTGGTTAATATCATTGCTCCTCCTGAGAACACATGTTTAACCACAAATGGCCCTTCGTACGTAGGGGTCCATTTGCCCCTTGGATCACTCTGAGGAAGGATGATTCTCTTGATAACCAGATCCCCAACTTGATATTCCTGTGGTCTGACCTTTTTGTTAAATGCCCTGATCATCTGTTTCTGATACGTCTGACCATGACAGATAGCAGCGAGTCTCTTTTTGTCAATGAGGTTGAGTTGATCAAGTCGTGTCTGGATCCAATCATCTTCATTCAGATTTGCATCCATCATTATCCGGAGAGAGGGAATTTGCACTTCGATCGGCAAGACTGCCTCCATGCCATAAACCAGAGAGAATGGTGTTGCCCCGGTTGACGTCCTGGCTGAGGTACGGTACCCATGCAGAGCGAACGGTAACATCTCGTGCCAATCTTTGTAAGTTACTGTCATTTTTTGCACGATCTTCTTGATGTTCTTATTTGCTGCTTCTACAGCCCCATTCATCTTCGGTCTGTAAGGAGAAGAATTGTGGTGCTGTATCTTGAATTGTTCGCAAAGCTCAGCGATCATCTTATTGTTCAGATTGGTACCGTTGTCCGTAATAATCCGCTCAGGGACGCCGTACCGACAGATCAGGTTGTGCCGAATAAACCGTGCCACAACAGTCTTGGTTACTGTAGCATAGGATGCTGCCTCAACCCACTTTGTGAAATAATCAATCGCCACTAGGATAAAGCGATGTCCATTGGATGCTGTAGGTTTTATCTCGCCGATCATGTCTATGCCCCACATTGCAAACGGCCAAGGCGCAGTCAGAACATTCAGGGGAACCGGAGGAACATGCACCTTGTCTGCATAGATCTGGCACTTGTGGCTTGTCCTGGAATGTTGGTAGCAGTCAGCTTCCATTGTGGACCAATAATATCCTGCCCGTAGGATCTTTTTAGCCATAGTATGTCCACTGGAATGCGTACCAAAGGTCCCTTCATGTAACTCTTCCATGATTCTTTCCGCTTCAATCTTGTCCACACAACGCAGTAGGGTTGAATCATAGTTTCGCTTGTACAAGATGCCGTTGCTTAGGAAGAACTTGGCTGCAAACCTCCTCAGGAATTTCTTATCGTTGACAGATGCACCTTCAGGGTATTCCTGAGCTTCCAGATATCTCTTCACTTCGTGGTACCAAGGCTTCTCAGTCACCAATTCAGTTTCGAGATCACAACAGTATGCCGGTTCGTCCAGTTTCCAGATGATGATCCGGGGAGCTTCATTATCCCATTTAACCTTGAACATTGAAGACATTGTAGCTAACGCGTCCGCTAACTGATTCTCTTCTCTTGGAAAGTGTTCAAAGGTTATCTCTGTGAAGTGGGGAATCAGGGTCAACACACATTCTTTGTAAGGAATCAGGTTTGGATGTTTCGTATCCCACTCTCCTTTGATCTGATTGATCACAAGAGCGGAATCTCCGAAGACACTTAGAAATTTGATCCTTAGGTCGATCGCAGCTTGAAGACCCATGATACACGCCTCGTACTCTGCCATGTTGTTGGTACAGTTGAAACACAGCCGGGCAGTGAGTGGAGTATGAGTACCTTGTGGAGATATGATGATGGCGCCGATACCATTTACCAAAGCATTGGAGGCTCCGTCAAAGTGCATAGACCATCGGGATCCTGGTTCAGGTCCTTCATCTGGTCCAGGTACTTCACAATCAGTTACAATCATGATGCTTTCATCCGGAAACTCGAAGTTCATTGATTGATAGTCATCTACTGCTTGATGAGCTAAGTGGTCTGCCAATACACTTCCCTTGATGGCTTTCTGGGTTGTGTACTGAATGTCGTATTCCGTCAAGATCATTTGCCATCTTGCAATTCTCCCAGACAGAGCGGGCTTTTCGAATATGTACTTTATCGGATCCATTTTTGAGATCAACAAGGTAGTGTGAGTCAGCATATACTGTCTCAGCCGGCGAGCAGCCCATACCAAAGCGCAGCAAGTTTTCTCAAGCAGTGAGTATCGGGTCTCACAGTCGGTAAACTTTTTGCTAAGGTAATAAATGGCATGCTCTTTTCGGCCAGACTCGTCATGCTGCCCCAGTACACACCCCATTGAGTTGTCCAGCACTGTCAGGTATAGTATCAGAGGTCTCCCTTCAACCGGTGGCATAAGGATAGGTGGTTCTTGGAGATACTCTTTGATTTTGTCGAAAGCAGCCTGACATTCATCGTTCCAACGTACTACCTGATCTTTCTTCAGCAGCTTGAAGATTGGCTCACAGGTAGCAGTCAGATGTGAGATGAATCGAGCGATGTAATTCAGGCGTCCTAAAAAGCCTCTGACTTCCTTCTCTGTCTTAGGAACTGGCATCTCTTGAATAGCTTTGACCTTAGCAGGGTCCACTTGAATACCTTTATCACTGACCACGAAGCCTAGCAACTTCCCAGATCTTACCCCGAAGGTGCACTTGTTCGGGTTCAATCTCAGCTTGTACAGTTTCAGCCGGTCAAACAACTTCTGCAGATGATCTAGATGCTCTTCCTCAGTCTGGGACCTAACGATCATGTCGTCCACATACACTTCGATCTCATGATGGATCATATCATGAAATAAGGCAACCATGGCACGTTGGTAGGTTGCCCCAGCATTCTTTAATCCGAACGGCATGACCTTGTAACAGAAGGTGCCCCACTGAGTAACAAATGTAGTCTTTTCCATGTCTTCAGGTGCCATCTTTATCTGATTGTAACCTGAAAAGCCATCCATGAAAGAGAATACTTTGTGCTGAGCTGTATTATCCACAAGGACATCAATGTGAGGTAAGGGGAAGTCATCTTTGGGGATGGCCCTGTTCAGATCCCTGTAGTCGACACACATTCTGACCTTACCGTCCTTCTTAGGTACCGGCACCACATTAGCAACCCACTGAGGGTAAGAAGTTACTGCAAGGAACCCAGCATCAAACTGTTTCATGACCTCGGCTTTAATCTTCTCAGACATCTCTGGACGCATCCGACGGACCTTTTGCTTAACTGGAGGGCAGTCTTCCTTGGTTGGCAAGTGATGGACCACGATATCGGTATCCAACCCGGGCATGTCTTCGTAGGACCAGGCAAAGATCTCCATATAATCATGTAACATCTTGGTTAACCGTTGCTTCACGCTGAGCTCTAGGTTGGCACCAATCTTTACCTCTTTTTTATCTGCCTCAGTACCCAGGTTTATTGTTTCCACTGGCTCTTCATGGGGTTGAATTGCCCTCTCTTCCTGAAGCAACAATCTTGCAAGCTCGCCAGGCACTTCGCAATCATCTTCACCTTCGTCTTCGGCTAAGTTGATCGGATTTTCGAAGTCATAATTGGCATTAGCAGAGCTGTTATCAGTAAGATCCAGAGTGGATTGGAACCTGTATGAGTGAGTGTGTGTGTAAATACAGCTGTTTTGAAAATTATGTAAAGGAAAAGAAAGACAGAAAAGGAACACAATATTTGCAATGCGAAAATAGTCCAAGATTTTCATTCATGGTATATGATATGACGGTTCGTATGCCCTCACAAATAGAACCACAGTGCCTCGGGTAAGACACCGGGCCATAGAGTTTATCATTGTTTATTACAAAATATAACGAAACAAAGAAGTTTATTACTTAGTAACAAAAGAAACAGGGAGATTGTCCTTCGCGCTCCAATTGTTGAGCCCACCGTCAGTTGCTGGGTAGATCCAGCTATCGAACTCAGCTTCATCAACTTCCTCTTCATCCCCAATAGCATTAATTCCGTGAGCAGGCAGGGGAGCTGTCACCACATTAGGCTTGTCAGATGCCTCAAACTGTACCTCCTTAGCGTCAATGAGGTCCTGTAGCTTGTTCTTTAGTGCCCAGCAGTCGTCGGTAGAGTGCCCCGGGCTTTCTGAATGGTAAGCACAACGAGCATTCGGGTTGTACTTGGGAGATGCTGTATTTGGGAACTTTGGAGCCTCCCTGACAGTTACCAAATTGGTTGCGAGCAACTGTGGCAGGATCTGCGACAAAGTCATGCCTAAGCGGGTGAATTCCCTCCGGGGTCTTTCAGCTTTCTGAGAATTGTTTGGCCGGGGAGCGGCAGCAGGCTTAGCAATCATGACCGCACTGACAGATTGGCGGTGTTCATTTCTCTCTGATCTCCTAGAACCATACACGGCACTAGACTCCTTCTTAAATGGTTTCTTGTCTGAACTAGATGATGCAGCCTTTGCAATCTTCCCAGATTTCAGCCCAGCTTCGATCCTCTCTCCAGTCAAGATTAAATCAGTGAAACCAGCAGAAGAATTCCCAATGAGATGGTTGAAGAATGGCCCAGATAGGGTCCCCAAGAACATGTCAACCAACTCCCGATCAGTCAATGGTGGCTGCACCCTGCCAGCCAGGTCTCTCCACTTCTGAGCGTACTCCTTAAAACCTTCGCTTGCACCTAACGCCATACCCTGGAGTTGGGTACGTGTGGGGGCAAGGTCGGCATTATACTGATACTGCTTGTAGAAAGCAGTAGCCAGCTCCTCCCAGTTACGAACTTTGGTCCCATCCAGCTGATAGAACCATTCGAGATGAGTCCCTGAAAGACTCTCCTGGAAGAAGTGGATCCATAGATTCTTGTCCGCAGAGTACGGCTGAATTTTCCGAACATAGGACCTTAAGTGCAGCTTGGGACAAGATGCCCCGTCATACTTGGAGAAGGTGGGTGCTTTGAATTTATGCGGGATAATTACACCAGTCGACAAACCCAGATCTCCGAAATCCAGCCCAGGTGCCTGTTGCACCTCCATAGCCTTCAACCTGTCCTCCAGTTGTTTGTACCTGTCATCTGAAGGAGGGTACTGTTCCTCATCAAAATCTGTCTCGTTGTCGGAGACCACTGGAGTAGGAACCTTGACTTCTGCCTGGGAAGGACTCCTGCCAACAGAAGAACCAGCCTCTTCATGGTGCAGAGTATTGCCAAGCCTTCGGCCCGAGTTGAATAGAACAGTTCTTCTTTTCTTCTTCTTCTCCTTCTTCAGGAGCATAGTCTTCAGTTCTTCTTGGCCTTTAGCCAGACCCTTGATTAGTTCTTGAAACTGCGCATTCTGCGCCTGAAGAGCCTTGATTGATGTCTCTGTTGATTCAGATCCGGGATTCATGATGCTGAAATAAACAGCGAAGAACTGTAAGCAACCTGAAAAGGGGAAAAACCTGCTATGCACATGATGTATGAAATGCGTATGAATTATGTTTTCAAAGACAATCGGGAATCAACTTTGTAAACAAAAAGGAACACACTTCATTAGATTCAACTTTGTAACTGAAATTATTCAACAAGTTGCCCTTAGGCGTTTACATGAAATGAAATAACTGGAAAGGAAATAAAAACTGTAAAGGCACATTCAGAATTCCTCATTGATCCCATGGTCTCCTCTTCTCAGTACGGAGGTAGGCATTCAGAGCTCTTTCATTCTCCAACTGCTTTGTCAGCTTCTGGATCTTTGATTCCTGCTCGTTGAACTTTTCCCGGTAAGAATCCCGCTCTTCTTGCAGTTGCGACCAAGATCTCTTCAATGTCTCATAATCAGTAGGTATCTGAGGAGGAAGGACAGTTGGAGGAACACCATCTTTGTCAGGACACTCAAGAATGACGGGTCTGACAGCTTCATACGGCATACCTAACTTCTGAGCACGGATGCGGACCCATTTGTAGTAGGCTTCCATAGGTAGAGAAGTCTTTGGCCCTAGCTCTTGTGGGTCAGCTTTATGAACCTTCTCCCAAGCCTTGATGAACCTACGACGTAGCTCATCACTATCCACCTGAAACTCGAAACTGATGTGAGGCACCAACATCTCATGGGGGCCTGCTCTTCTTGCTCTTCCAAACTGACGGAGCGCTAGACATGGATTGTAAGATATCCCTCCTTGAGTACCAATCAGAGGAACATTAGGATACTCCCCGCATCGATCAATAACAGCTATCTCATCCAAACCTCTGCAAGTCCAAATGATGTCTTTATCGGTGAGAGACATTAACCTGTGAGCCCAACCTCTTCCTTCTTGGTTCTTCAGTACGAACTTAGGGAGGTGCGAAATAAACCACCTCACCAACAAAGGGATACAACACCATAGGGTTCCTCGTCTTCGGGTAGTACGGGCATGAAGTTGTTGCAAGATGTCACCCAAGAGAGTGGGCACAGGGTTCTGAGACATAAAGATCCTAATGGAAGTGACATTGATGAAGTTGTCAGGATTAGGAAACAGGACTAACCCATAGATTAGGAGAGCCAAGATGTCTTCATATGCCCTAAAGTCCAAGTCATTCCAGAAGCTGTTAGCTTTACCAATCAGAAACTTGGCCAAGAAACCCTTAACTCCGCTTCTAGTTACCCAGTTGTCTGTTACCTCTTGATGGGTCAAAGGAAGAGCTGCAGCAATGTCCTCAAGCCTGAGGGTCTTTTCCCAACCAGTAAAGGGAGTCTGATCCAAGATAGGGATACCAAGCAGATTAGAGAACTCTTCCAGGGTAGGGACCAGCTGGAAGTCTTGGAAGGTAAAGCACTGGTACTGAGGGTCATAGAACTGGGTCAGAACACTCATCAACTGTTGATCCCGCTTTGCAGTGACTAAACTGAGAAGAGAACCATGCCTCTGAATGAAGGAGGTGGTATTTGGAATTCTGCTAACCAATTCATCAAGCAATTCAGGTGAACGAACAAAGTTGAACCGGATAGTATTCCTTCGCACAGGCATCATAATGTCCTACAAAACAGAGCAAAGATAAAACCCTCTTGTCTTTGAAATGGTCAGTTCTTATGCAGGATGCATGCAATGCTCATGATGCTATGATGTTATGATAAAGCACACCACATATAGATACAAAGGCAAACATAGTAAGGCACACAAGTCACACAAGGCAAGCCCCTAAAGTTTAGGCCAGCATGAGGTCTAGGTACTACCCTCTTTCAGTTTGTTGGTTCATACCTGTCCTAATCAAAAGTAACCGGGTTCTTAGAGGATCCCAATATCATTGACTACCCTCAATCGGTCATAACTCCAGCATCGCAATCTTTTCTTGCAGCCAGAACCATCACGAGAGTTTAGCCTCAATGGGCGTAGCATACTGCTACAATTCTAAAGGCCAAGTTGTGTCAATTAAGGTTCTAAGGTTGTTGGTGCTTAATGACTCCTTAGAAGACCCATATTCTCCTCGTTGCGACACAAGGGATATCGGTACAGACTAAGGTGCCACACCAACGTAGCCACTGCTTCACCTGTGTCGGTCTACGCCGGACAGGTCCCTCACAGCTTATGCTACCTAAACAGGGTATCCCCAGATCCGGGTTAGGATCTATGTATCTCCAATGCAACCCACAATAGTAAAGCAATCAAAACAATACAAGTGAAAACACAGTTATGACCTAGCCCTAAGGTACACCTCACTTTATAAGTTTAGTCCCCAGCAGAGTCGCCAGTTCTGTGATCGGTGGATCTGGAACTGACTGTTTAACGCTGGTTCGCGAAATGTCGCGGAAGCAAGAGTCGCCACCGTCTTTTATTTTCTCCAAATGGAAAGGACAAAAGCACAGAAAAATTCCTTATAGAGATTGCTCTCGGTTCGGGAGGTAGGTTATAGAAAGGGAAGGTGTTAGCACCCTTTCTATCCATGGTTATCCATGGGCTCTTAGATACTTGCTCAATGTGTTTTCAAAAATGGTTTGTTTGCTTTTCATCTGTGGGTTTAAAAAAGGTTTTCTTTGAAAAATTTCAGATCGACTCATACGTCAGAGTGTTTGAAAAAATTGCTTTGAAAGCTTTTGAAAATGTGTTGGTGTGAAAATATTTTGATTTGTTTTTGAAGAGAGCAAGTATCTACGAGAACCTACCTACCCTAAGGAATTCGTCTGTGTAAATGCCCTTTAAAGTAGTGCCATCCCACCATTGAGAGGTAGGTAGCACCACCGTTGGAGGTGTTCGGGTCAATTCGAGTTTGTAGGGACATGGTGATCACCAGAGCAATGGGAAGACATCTTAGAAGCTACCCTCATGCCAGGTTCCCGGATCATGAGGACTTACTAAGACATCCTCTACTCGACGATCACCTTTCGAGGCAAGGCAACAGTGAGGCGTACCCTAGGGGTGGTGTGTGCGAATCGTGTGTCATGTTTCAGTTATTTGTCTTGTCATGTTTATTTGTGATCTACGCTTGATTTTAATCAGGGCCATTCATTCTTGCATGCATATTTAACAATTATAAAGTTTGCGAAAAATAAATCTAAGGTTATTACAAATGGCGCGGGTCCACATCGCCAAAATTAAACCGGACCCGATTTGACTGAAAAGTAAATAAAGCGAATAAATAAAAGTGCGAGAAATTTAAATTACAGTGCTTTGGGAGAGATACAAAATTATAATAAATGACATAAAATAAATGCGCAAAATAAAATAATTAAAAACAATGGGCGTTGGACCCTTTTGCAAAAAATTAAAGTTGATGAATTAATTGGAATTAAAGATTAAATGTTTTTTGGTATTTTATGTTTTTTAGACTTAAGGAGAAAAAGAAAAAGAAAAATTAATTAAAATTAAAGTGAGATGCTAAACCCTAGTTCTAATGTTTTCTTTATTTATTATGAAAGAATTAAATTAAAACCTAAATTAAACCCTAAATTATTTATGTACAATTTTTAATTTATGAAAATAAATAACTAATATTATTATTCTGAAAAAAGGGAAAAATTAAAAAGAAAATAAAAAGTTATTAAACCTAAACTCTATTTTTTTTTGGATTTTAGTTATTAAAAAAGAATTAAATTTGTAACCTAATTAAAACTAAATAATTACAAGCAATTTATTTATGGAAATAAAATAAAAATTATATTTTTTGGCATTTTTTAATTTTATGATGTCCTTGTATTTTGATTCAAAATTAAATAAACAATAATTAAAATAAACATAACAATTAAAATAATAAATAAAGATATAAGAAAAATAGATAAAATTGGCAAACCAGGGTGGGGTGTAGCCCCAAATTAGGAGGTTCAGGCCTGGAATTTTGGCCCATTAAGCCTTGAATTCATTGACTTTTTGAATCCTGTATGGTGCGTTGACTGGAGTTTATTGCGCTTCTGGAATCCATGCCTTTGATTTGGTCGTCTGGGACACGTGTGTGGCTTGATGATGAGAGAATATGGTGTACCTGGATGTTAGCGTAGCATAGGATTTTATATTGAAAAATAACATTGAACTTTTGCCAGACCTGGGACTTGAACCCAGGTCTTGGAGGTTGCACGCATTAGTACCTGCCAACTGAGCCATCACGTTTCAATTGATATATTATAATGAATAAACAACAAAAAGAAAGACCAAGCGCACTAGTAATTGAGCGCGCGAAATTTAAAACACCCAACCATTGCGTGCCAACACATCATCGTCCTCGTTCTCTTTTTTTTCTTCTGAAACATAAGGGCTATAGGCAACGGTTTTCAACGCGTTGCAGAAAGGGGTCTATTGAAAAATAGCGATTAGAGCTATACGGATCATAAATTCATCGCGAGATATGTTTCTTGTTCGTTGGAACACGCTGATTGCAATGGTCTTAACCTCGACCTCTAATTTTGCCTTATCGTGAAAACCCCAAATTTGAACTCTGAAAACCCTAGGAAGTGAACATGGTAAAAACGTATATATGGCACAAAAAAACAATCAAACGCATTGGTCAGCTTAGAAACATCATTATGAATATGACTCAATAAAGAAAAATGCAAAAAGATGCTGGAATCATGCTATACGATTTCAAAAATTTCTTGGTACAGTTTGACTTATGGATACCAATTCAGGGCGTTTTGGTTGATGTTTTTGATTGACACACGTTCAGTGAAGCTTCAGGATGATGATAGAACAAGAATTGAAGCTTGAATCGACCTAAAAACTAGTTTTCAGTATTGGCTTTCTTGGAGATTTTTTCAAGTTTGTATGTGGTTTCTGAGCGCAGCTTGCAGTCTAAGGCAATTAGGTTTGTGGTCAGGGTTATGTAGTGAGATGATTAGGTCAACAAAACTTGATACAATCTCTTGCAATTATGGATTAAGATATTTGATTTTCTTTAAGATTTTTCCAAATCTTTTCCATGTGCATTTTGTGTCAATCATGCTCCAATCACACCAAAACTTTCCCCTTTTGTATTTACACGAAATATTGAGTCCAAACCTGCATAAAAAGATTTGTTTTCATTAAGTTTGTATTTTTTTATGCATTTTATTTAATTAAATGAATTATAAATGATAAATAATCCAAATAAATAAATAAAAATGGAGAAAAACTTCCTTTTGGGCCTAATGGTCGTGCATAGGCTTGGCATGAAGAAACTTGGAAGAAAAATGGGCCCATTTGCATTTTTAGGTCATTTGAACCATTGTTGACTTTTCAAAATTTCCAAAACTTTCCCAACTTCCACAAGGCATAACTTGCTCAATTTTTAAGCTTTTCACATGTTCTTGGACATTTTGGAAAGGTCTTTGAGTCCTTTAACCAATGCCTTTGGTCCCATGTCATTTTGATTTACCAATCTCAAGTTATGGCCTTTGACTTAAAGTCCCTTTTTGTTGACTTTTGAAAATGACCTATAATGTTGAAATTGATAACTTTTTGTGAGAGCATTTATTGGACTTGAAGTATGAAGATGAGTTGTAGGAAATGTCTTTCTCTTCAAAATGAGCTTTGGATGGAATTTTTCTGATAATCCATGTGAAAGTTATGCCCTGGTCAATTTCAGTTGACTTTTTCAACTGTCCAAATATAGCAACTTTTGCATCTTGATGATTTTCTGAGCCAAATTTTGGGAATCATGATCAAGCATTGATCAAATGATGTTTGTGGCTTCAAAATGATATGTTGACCAAAAATTTGAACTTTTGACTGTCAAATGACCATTTTGCCCCTACAGTTGACTGTAGTGCAATCTAGGGTTTTGACTGTGCAATTTTGAACTGAATGCCTTGAAACTTGATATGAGGATACTTGACCATCTTTGTAGGCATATGAGACTTGATTGGGCCTTTGAAAACTTCATTTTCTTGATCAGGACACCAACCCTAGTTTTGACTGTATAGGAAGCTGTTGAGCTGCATAACCCTTAGGGGATTTTGTGACCTTGACTTGACAAATCTTTGATGAATATGGGAGGGCAAATTTTGGGGTACAACACCGAGCTTCTTCAATTGTTGTGACCTTCATGTCAAATCTCCTAGACGGGGACCTAAGAATCTTTCTGACCAGCTTTACTTCTAACACCTTTTCTCCCAATGCACTTGATGCACTAGCAATTTCAAGAATCTTCATTTGATATTCCTAAATTGTATCATCATCATCATTCATCTTTAAGTTCCCATATTTGAAGGTTATAAGCTGAAGTCTTGAAATCTTCACTTTAGAGGTACCTTCATAAGTTGTCTTAAG
Source organism: Vicia faba (assembly GCA_948472305.1). Lineage (NCBI taxonomy): Eukaryota > Viridiplantae > Streptophyta > Magnoliopsida > Fabales > Fabaceae > Vicia > Vicia faba. The sequence goes on along the minus strand of CATIWC010001792.1, from coordinate 368,627 downwards.
AACCTCCCAAGCATTCTTGGCTACAATACACGTATTAATCAGCCTAAAAATATTTTTGTATACTCCGTTGAATAGAGAATTTAAAACCTTGTAATTTTCAATAGCTTCTTTATCATCATTTTCATCCCAGTCTTCTTCAGGTTTTACAAACTCTTTCTCATCTTTATCCTTCACAACAGGATGTTTCCATCCTTTCAAAACAGCATTCCATGCTTTGTTGTCCATAGATTTCAGAATATCTACCAATCTGACCTTTCATCAATCGTAGTTTAAACCATCCAACATAGGTGGTCTGTTGTTATATCCTCCTTTTTTATCCATAGTGCCAAAAAATATATCTCTGAATCTCACCCAGTAAACAGAATTGGGTGCCTGCTCTTGATGTTAATTAAAATTCTGGTACACACAATATCAAGAGTTAAGTCAAATTTCTTAATAATACACAATATCACAACAGATGTTACGACATCTGATGACAACAAATAGACTTGCTAAAAATAGAAAGAATATGCAGGAAGATAAAGTATTGAAACGTAAAGAATGCAAGAAATTGTTAACCCAGTTTGGTGGAAACTCACCTATTATGGGGGCTACCAAGCCAGAAAGGAAATCCACTATCAGTAGTATCAATTCAGAGTTAAAGAATCCCAGTTTACACCCCTCACTTAATCCCTACCCAATGTAACTTTTACCTAGGCACCTCCAAGATACGAGAATCCCTCTTACTCCCAATCATCACAGTGATAAAAGACCAATCCCAATCCCAGGGAATGTCTCAAGAAACAAAATAAAAATAACACACTTCAGAATTACAAATACTTAGTTTTCTTAAAAGCTTCACTAAGAACAATACTAAATTCTTGCTTAAAAGCTTCGAGGAGAATAATAACTTGATAAGCAAGTAACAATCAGTTAAAAAAAGCATCAAAAGATACATGAGGATGTACAAAGAACACACAAAGAACCTAAGGAACTATCAAACCTTAAACCCTTATTTTTCACAAGGTTTTACAATAAAAACTATGCTTAAAAACTAGGTCTTGGACGACTCCTTATATAGGCTTCTGCAGTTGGGCTTGGACTTTTTAATCAAATATAATCTTTAGCTATAAATCCCTGCGGAATGTTTTCCACGAAAAAAGAAACAAAAACAAATCTTTCAAATATTTCCTAAAAAGTCTCAAAGATCCTTTTTATGGAATAAAACAGATCTACAATTATTCCTAATAATCCTTGATTGCCAACGCCTATCATGAGTACTAAAAACCTCTAGAATATCATATTTCACAATCAAATCTTCAAGGATAAATATTCAATTGTACTGATATGATGTTCTATTGCAACATATTACAACATCTGTCAAAATAAGTAACAGTAATCCCCGTTGTACCAGCTAGTCAAGATGTTATAACATCTTGCTTAAAATTAGGCTACAATACATGTTCTTCCCAAATAGAAGATGTTTATAGAATTGTTGTCAACTATTTGTTTTATCAAAATTGTTGCCAACCATAAAATCATAGACCTAACAAATGTAATGCTTAATGCAAGGTTTGAAACCATAACCATTATTGAAATGATGAGTAAAAGAAACAGTGAATGGAGCACTGGTTTATTTAGATTGTGAGAGATAACATATGAATTTAATACCAACACAAATGATTATAAAATGTCTTAGGAGTCAGGTTAACACAGCCTTGTTGGTATGCTTTCAAAAGAAACCTTGCTTCAACTAGGTCTTTTGACGGTTGTAACGTGGCATGGTTCACGGTTTTCAAACAAAGGGATAAAAGGCTCAAAATTTTAATTATAACCCACCCCAATCTACTTGATGTTCTCCAGTCTATGTTTAGTTAACTCGTCACATGCTTTGGATTGGTTAGAGAAACATGAAGGTGTAAGCATGATGGCTTGAGAACCTATGAGGTTCTTTCACTTAAGATGGAAGTCACTTGTCTTTCACAAAGTTTGATCGTGTTAGGTGACCCTTTGATTACTTATATGGTGATCGCCTATTTTTAAATTTAATTCTTCTTATTTATTTTTCCTTAATTTTTCCTGGACTTCTTCTTTTGAGCCTTTAATCCAGCGGGATGCCCTAACTTTTTGCTAAGTCCCCTTCTTGGTTTGACTTAATAGGCTTTTTTCTTCTTTTTTTTTTTTCATTTTTCATTTTTGGAAAATGCATATGGCAATTGTCCTTTGGGTTGAAAAAATGCATGCTCATTTCATTAATATTACCATTAAAAGTTAACAATGTTCAAAAGAAAATAAAAATTTAGCAAACAAGAAAAATCTACAAATGCAAATGATAAATTTCTAATGATCTACTTCAAGGATGAGTTGTCTTGAATGATCCATTGGTTTTAAGGAGATGCTATTCATAGTCTTCACACTGATCCAGTCGAGAAATTTTTCACAATATATGGAACATGTGCTAATGCTAAAATCTTCTGATCAATCAGCTCTTACACCCTATATTTGAAGGCCTTGCAGTTTTCGGTGGTATGCCCTGGAGTTCCATCGTGGTACTCACGTAGTTCATGGTACTTGAAATTAGGTGGGTATGTTGCCTATGGCTTACGCTTCTTAGGAACCATCAAAGATCTCTAAATCATCTGAGGAAGCAGCTCATTGTACGTCATTGGAATTAGATCAAACTGAGGTTGCTTTTGAGGACCTGTCTAATTTTGAACCCAATTTTGACCATGGAAGTTCTGTTTAGGCACCTGTTATTGGTATTGTTGAAGAGCATGTTGCTGATACTGAACGGATGACACGTAAAGAAATATCAGATAATCTTGATGAACATTTGCAACAACATTGACTTCATCATCCTCTTTATTTTGAGAACTATTAGGGAATTTCTTTCCTCGAACCTGACTTTCAGAAGCACATATGACTTTACTAAGCTTTATGCCTTATTCAACTTTTTATCCAACTATCACCAAGACATAAAAGCTACCTGACATCTTACCGAGCAATAACTCATAATACCGCCCTTGCAAGGTTCCCATGAAGAGGTCAACAAATTCTCGGTCTACCAGAGGTGGTTGAACCTGAGTTGCCAGTTCTCTCAATCTTTGGGCATACTCTTTGAAAGATTCGCCTTTTTCTAAGAAAGGCTTTACAGTTGAGTGCGACTTGGCTCCATATCATTATTGTAGTTGTAGTGCATAGTAAAAGCATCAGCCAAGTCTGTCCATGTGCTTAAATCCTTTCTTTCTAGCTGCATATACCAATCTAATGATACCCTGGTAAGGTTGTCCTTGAAGCAATGGATCATTATCTAGTCGTCTCTAACATGTTCCCCCATTTTGCAACACCTCTTCAAGTGATTCATAGGGAAACTGAGTCCTTTATACTCCTAAAAGTTAGGTGAAACAATCGGCTGAACAATCAACTGATAGTGAAATCAATGAAGTCGCCATCGAACGTTTTTTATCCCACAAGAGGGGAAAGGTAAACATCAAGTAAACCCTAAGAAGGGTGAAATCACGATCAAACGACCGAGAGATATGGGTTTGGGAGTCTGTTACGCGAGGGGAAGGTATTAGCACCCCACACACCCGTAGTACTCTATGGTATCCACTCTTGTTGTCTATCTTATGGGTGTGTAAGAATCTATATCTAAGTTGTACAGGGAATGCATGCAAAAGAAAGGAGAAAATAATGTAGGGAAAAGAAAAGTTATGCTCGCTCGGGCCCTACCCCAATGCCTATGTATCCCTTTTAAGGAATTAGAGCAGCCGTAGTTCGGCTCACATGTCTTTGTTGGTTTGTATTTTTTACTGAACAATATTAATTTCGCCTTCTTCTGCAACTCGACCTTTGGAGACTTATGCGTCAGCACATAAGTGAATTAACATGTTCTTTCTGAAAAGTTTGAAAGAAAAGCCTGAAGGCGCGAAAAAAGTTTGCATTGGTTGATATTCTTTACCTTAAAGAAGGATTTGAAAGTGGTTAGATGTTTTATGCTTTTTCAAGAAAAAGAGTTTTTGTCTTAATACATGGATGCAAAAGAAAGAAAAATCATCTAAGGGAGACTAACCTAGATCTATCCCTAATGTTATCATACAATGATTAATCCTAAGGTTGAGTTTTGAAGGGAAATATCTACCCTAAGTGGACATGCTTGAATAACAATCCTAATGTCTATCTCAACTCATCATCTATAGATGAATCAAGAAGTCCTAAAGGAGCATAGCAAGGGTCTATCACTTAAAACTATGTCTATCTCGAATCATCATCTATAGTTGAATCAAGAGCTCCTAATGGAACATGCCGAGGGTATGTAATCTCAAAACATGCACACAAAGATGAAATCAAACAAACAAGCCAATAAGCTCCATAGATCACATCTAGAGAGATCCTACCTAGGCTACCATTACCTAAGAAAGTCTAACAAAATTATCCTATAGGGAATATGCAATGAGAGCAAAGTCGTGATCTCAATTTCTAAATTGAGTGACTCATCGATCAAAAAGTAATAAAGGAAAGAGATAAAATCCTATAGGGAGCATGCAATGAGAGCGAAGTCGTGATATCAATTTCTAAATTGAGTGACTTATCGATCAACAACCAAGGAAACAAACAAAAGCACAACACATATAGCAAATGAAGTGCAGAATGCCTTCTACAGGTCTTTAAACAGCAACTTCGAGCGCACACTCTTTATTTCCTACTTTTCATGATATCTAGAAAGCAGTAAAGTGAAAAATAAGATAAACAATAGAAAATACCAAACGGATATCAATCCGTAGCGAAGCATATCAAAACAAAGAAACCCGACAATCTTCGCGAGAAGCTTCACCAATCAACGAAAAGAGTCAAAAATCGAATGCTCGGAATAAGTGTTAAAGCATCATCAATGTGAAAATAAACCACGATCGAAATCTCGAGCATATCCGCATATCGCACAATAAACCTGCATAAAACTCGAACCTCAACAGGAAAAAGTGAAGCATGAAGTCTCAGAAACAAAATGATTATTTAAACATAAACCATAATAGAAAATTCTCACAAAATTCTAAAAGAAGAAAAATCTAGGGAAATTATATTGTATTCCTTAAAAACAATTAACAATTTTTATTATTTTTATTGTTAATTTTGATTATAAAAAATTACAGGAAGGAAACTAAAGAGAGGAAGAAATTAGCATTCTAGTCAGACGGGTGTGCAGGCTGAGATCCAGGGGTTTACTGAAGAAATCTGGGCGCTGGGCCAAACACAAACTGCTCAAGAGTTGGTCTTTTCTATTTTTTTCAATTAATCAGATTCACAAAAACATGTATGGATTAGGCTTTAGGATAGGCCCAACGAAATCAATGCTCAATGCATATATATCTTCTAATTATCCATTATGATTATTTATTTGAACTAAAAAGAAACTAAAAAATAAAATATATATCAATGTGGAACGGTGAGGAATCTGGATTTAGGTTTAAACAAGATGACGGTTCATCTTCCTCTTGAACATAATTTCACTTTACCCTCATCTCCCTCAAACGCGAACGATGACGCTTCCAGAATCAGATCCACCTTCTTCTTCAAATGCCAGCGCCGCGACACTTCTACTTCCTCCAATCAAACTCCGCCATTTTTTTTCAATTTTGGTCTCAATCTCCCTTAACCTCATTCATCATCTCCAAATTGAAACGAAATACAAAGAACGACATGTCTACGACCATGAATATTCAGGTGCAATTGAAACAAGAAAGGGTGAACTCAAGCCTTACCTGCCAGAGTCGCTCCGACGTCTTTTCAATCACAGTGACAAAGAGAGATTCGAAATTTAGGAACTCAAGGTAATGTTTGATTCACACCTCCTACATCCTCGCCTATCTCGCTTCTTCTTCTGACTCCTATTTATTTTATTACGATCTCAGTATTTTTGTTGTTACGATTCTGCTATGAAATCGTTGTGAGATTGAAATTGCAACGATGATAATTGAAGCTGTACTTGAGTCTTTGATGTAGTGAAAATGCCGAATGAAGATTTAAAGTATATTATTGAAGGTGATTGAAGATTGATGATGAATCTTGCTGTGTGATGCAGATTGATGAGAAAGCTTGGCAATATTGCGGTGGAGATGGTGATAGTTACAGATTGTTGGGGATGATGCTTGAAGATGATGGCTGCGGATTGTATTTTTGAAGTTTCTTGGTGATTGTTGAAGGTTGAGATTCACGGTTATGGAGGTTTAGTTTCTTGCAGAAGATGAAGATAAAGATGAAGATTGAAGTGATGTGATGTGAGGAAGATGAAGATGGAATTCAGAGAGAGTACATAAAAGCTCTTTTTCTGGTTTTTTTGTGATTCTTCTCAGATTGTTGAAGAATGAAGATGAAGATGAGAAGAGAACTCAAAGAGAGTGAAGAGAGAATGAAGATTGGTGAGGAGAAAAATCCAGATCCCCGCCCTTTCCTGGTGAGTTTTTTTTTTGTTATGTAATTCTGTTAGAATCTTCTCATTCCTTCCCTTCTCTTCTATTGTCCTTTCTGTTAGAAGTTTGTTACGAAGTTTGTTAGAAGTTTTTAGGATGGTTACAGTTAGTTTCTGTTGGAACTGTTATTATGTAATATCCTTTTTCTGTTGAGAAGTTAGTTTTAGGGATTAATGACGGTTAAAATTTTGTTGGAACTGTTATTCTGTTAGTAGAGTAGAAAAGTTTGTTAACTGTTATTTTCAATTGTAAAAAGTTGTTTTGGGAAGTTGGTTGCAGTTAGAGATTATGAAATCAGTTGGACCTTTCTGTTAGCCTATTTCTATTTTCTGTTATAGTTGGTTATGAATAGTTAGGAGTTAGGGTGTGGTTAGAGGATGAGAGTTAGGTTATCTAAAAGTGTTAGATCAGATGGTTAAACTGTTAGGAAGTTATGTTATGGTTAATAGGTACATGAAGTGAAAGGCATGCTTTTGATAGATTTTAACCTTGTAGCTAAACTGAGTTACCTATTTTTCACTTGCAGGTTTGTAAACGTTGAAACATGGTTGGCTTGGATTTCCTATTGAATATTAATGCACTGTTCAGCTTAAATTAAACTGGTGTAAGTCTGGACAGGTATAGGTATTGCATATCACAATCTATTTTTTTAATGATTAATATAGGGCCATGTTTTTATGTTATGGATTTCTGTTAAATGAATGAGCTTTTCTTTATATTTCTTTTTTTTATTCTATTTTGAGCACCACCTTGCATTCTTCTATTTTTCATTTTATGGCTTGTCTTATGCATTTTAATTTCCTCAACCTTGATGTTTTACTTTTAGTTCGTTAGGGCTTCCAAGAGTTGTTTCCACCTGCAGACACGCACACTGCTAGTCTATGAACTGCATGGCTAATTGTATGGAGTTGGTACAAATCATTTCAAAGTTTTTTTTGTATTGATGCAAAGGCTTTGGTCAGTAGCATCTTAAACTGGGTTTGGATTTGAATGCAGGGCTGACCATTAGTATATTATGCTAATGGTAAGCTTGAAAAAGAATTTATCACGGCAGCTGTTTTAGCATAGTGTAGACGGCATCTTTGGAGCAAGATTCATCAAGCATCTCGGGACTTATTTGGCACGATTTTGAAAATTATATGTATAGCTGGTTTGGTCTAACTGCCAGCTTGGTTTTAAAGCTTTAAAGAAAATAGGGGATTTGGTTGAAGCATTCGAAGGCAAGGCATGGCAAAAGTTACTTTGAGCAAAATGAAGAAAGCTTTTGACATTAGGGTTAAGGCAAACAGTTTGTGTAGTTTTTTTTCATGTATTTGATACACTTTGAATATAGTAATATTTGGTTTCTTTTATTTTCGAAAATAGTGATGGAATAAGATTTGCAGTCTTCTTGTAATGTCAAAATAGAACTTGAATGAAGATATGAATGCAACTTAAATGGTTATGTAACCTTGTGAACTCTTGACTTCAAATGACGAAATACCTATTATTCAAAGCATTATCCTCTTTAAAATTGAACTTGGAAATCTAATCTTCTTTGATTAAGGTTTTTCATAAGATCCCGTGATCATGCAGTGAGTTCAACAAGATATTAGTCAAACAATCAAAATGATTTTGGAGTATTAACTTCTCACTTTTGTGAATTCCACATATTCAAAGTAGAAACTTGAATGGGATTAGATGTAATCTTGAGTGATGTTTAAATGATATTCACTTCCTTTGCCAAAACCTCAACATTCTAATAAGCTCTCAATTATGGACTTTAACAACTCAATTTGAACCCGAAGACTTTGAATGAACATCCTAAAAGGATTGGCTTGTACCGATTATTCACGAATTGAGTCTTGAGCAACAAAAACTTATCAGACAATATACCTAGGATCATGATGCATCCAACCTTGATTGATTGACCAAAGAACAAATGAATCCAGTGCATTAATGCCACAATCAATACCTTGTGATTTAAGCAACAAGCATGCCTTGAATTGATGAAAGACGAGTCTCCAATAGCCATCGTCAGATAAACCACACTTGACTAAAGGATGAAAACCCCCATAAGAGAAGAAGACTTGATCCGTCCTCCACAACAAAAATCTTAAATCCAAATATTCATCCTTGAGAAAATCACTTGATTGTATTTAGAAATACATCTCAGACGAAAACCCAAACAAGCCTGACCATAAAGGATTAGAAACCCTAATTCATCACTTCACTACTTGAAGAATTAACCAAAAGAATTAGAAGAAATGAGCTTTTATTGGATGCGAACACCTTAACCTCAATCAATAAAACACCACTTTTAACTGGTTCTACAAGCAAGTTAAGTGAATTATTCTCGGACCGTATTAAAACCTTCTATTCCATGTTCATCTTAAATCAATCCTCATCTGCAACTCGAACGTTCATGACTAGTTGAATCTCAGGTAAATTCAAATGGAATGCTTGATCAATGAACCCATAGACTCAGAATTGAATCTCAACTCCCGAAGACTTTATATCCTAACTCCACAATTAAATAGAAAAGAAACTTTGAAGCATGATACACATATATCTAATTTATGAAGTCAGGAATAGATGATTCCACCATATCAATGCTGTAATCAACCTCTGGGAGCTTCAACAATGAATGTGCCTTTGGATTCTGAAAGATTGTTTGAATAAAACCTCAATGAAATAAATACTCTTGTCGAAACCCTTATCCCACAAAGTAGGAGAAGATGATTCACAAAAGCATATATGCTAAAGCCCAAACTCTTTTGGATAGAACCAAATGCTCATCACTTAAGAAAAAGTTTCAGATGAAAGTCAAGCTTTTGTAAGAAAGTCCAAGAAGTGATGATAGAACTTGTAACACGGGTGATGGATGGACGTCCTTAATTTTGAATGAGAGAGAATCAAGATAGCCATAAGATGTAGCCCTAAACCATGATCCTTGGAGAAGAAACCTTTGCCGAACACAATATAAAAAAACTTGACCTTGACTGCACATAGGGAAGTAAACCCGTATGGCCTTATCTCTTAACGAAAATAGAAGTTCAAGGTAACCACACGTCACAACCCTAATTCCAAACTTCACTGCTTTCAGAATAACCAGAAGAGTTAGAAGTAATTAGCTTTACTAGGTATATACACTTTAATCACTGTGAAACCCTGATATCGCACAACCACTAAACATTGACCCCGCGTGATTTATTGAAATGAAAAATGTATGCCATGTTACTTACCTAATGAAAAGATGTGAATGTGATGCTAAGCCTAAGCCAAATAGAAGTGAAATTAGGAGGGTAAATTTTGGGGTGCAACAGATTCCCCTATTTAATCGCCTTCAACCTGAAGGTGAGATTGGCGCCAGCCTTTCGAACCTTCAAGGTGGAAGAAGATTAAATACTTAAAATAACCCGGAAATTTGCACTTCGAACCAATCAAGTATTATTATATTTTTGGTTTTCTGTATTTTCTATTTTTTTTTTTTTTGCTTTTTTAGATTGCACTAGTTACCTGAGTAAATCTCTTGGATGTCAGGTCAAGGTTAGACATACACAAGAAAGAGACCGATCAAAGAAGACTCTAACAAAGGAACGCCAATCGAAGGCGAACTTACTGGGGGTATAAATAGACATTGACTCTGAATAGAACTCCGATCAAAGACGAACTTACAAAGAAAAGAGACCAGCCGAAGGGGACTCTTAACAAAAGGTACCAGCCGAAGGTGGATTTTAAGGGTAAATAAACCAGCCGAAGGGGGATCTTTAACAAAAGGTACCAGTCGAAGATGGATTTTAAGGGTAAAGAAACCAGCCGAGGCGGAATCTTTAACAAGGAATACTATGCTGAAGGTAGATTCCTAAGAAAAGAACGTCGGTCAAAGGCGAACTTTCAACTGAAAAGAGACCAGCTGAAGCGGACTCCTAACAAAAGGTACCAGTCGAAGGTGGATTTTAAGGGTAAAGAAACCAGCCGAAGGGGAATCGTTAACAAGGAATACTATTCCGAATGTAGATTCTTAAGAAAAGAACACCAATTAAAGGCGAACTTACAACTGAAAAGAGCCGAAGAGGACTCTTAACAAAAGGTACTAGCCGAAGGTGGATTTAAAGGGTTCCAGCCGAAGGTGGACTTCAAGATAAAGAAACCAGCATAAGGGGAATCTTCATCAAGGAATACTATGCTGAAGATAGATTCCTAAGAAAAGAACGCAAATCAAAGGTGAACTTATAATGAAAAGAGACCAACCAAAGGGGACTCTCAACAAAAGGTACCAGCCGAAGGTGGATTTTAAGAAAAGAACGCCAATCAAAGGCGAACTCACAAGGGATAAAGATATGCATATCTGGTCAGAGTTAGACACACAAGAGCGAAATTGAGCATAAAGAAACAAATGTTCATAGTTGATAGTGAACACAAGAACTAGACTAACCGAAGAAAGCCCCAACAAGAAAGGATGCAATCGCCTAAACAAGGACGCCAGACAATTGTACTTTGAAGAGACACTGAAGGACTCTTAACAGAAAAGGTTAGCTAAGCTAACGAAAGGAGGACCCGACTAACACGAATAAACCAAAACAAGGAACCGACAAAGCAGGACCTTCAAAGAGCACCGATCGAAGGTGAACTCTACAAGAGAAAGAGACTTCTCAAAGAAGACTCTAACAAGGACTGCCAAAACATGTTGGGCTTTCGATAGGTTACAAATACGCAAGAACTACAAAGTCCCTCAGGCCAAAGGCAGGGTGTAATTCTTCAAGAGTGGCAATTATCTAAATTACCACACACCAAGTATGGATACTCAAATACTTGAGAAGCAAGAAAGGCTATACACCGACTCTTACTCGCACTCTAACGGCAAAGCAAACACGGGGAAAATAACCAAAAGCTTACAAGGGCAAGCGTAAACCACAAACTTACTGGGGATTCCCATATGTATTGAACCCCAAACAGAACGCCGGTTAAATGCGGACTTGTGATTAGAAAAAAGAGACAAACTGTAAGGACTCTAAACAAGGATTACCAACATGCGTTGGGCTTTTAAGAGTTTGTAAATACACAAGAACTACCAAATCCCTCAGGAAAAAGGAGGGGTGTAATTCTTCAAGAGTGGCAATTATATGAATTACCACACACCAAGTATGGATACTCAAACACTTGAGAAGCAAGAAAAGCTATACACCGACTCTTACTCGCACTCTAACAGCAAAGCAAACACGAGTAAAAAACCAAGGGCTTGCAAGGGCAAGAGAAAACCACGACTTAATGGGAAAATGGGAAATACCAAAGACCCGACTGGTGGTGAATCAAATAGACTCCGCTGGGAAACATAATAGGATCACCCTAGGCTTGCCGTGGAGATAATTCAAATCTGAGCGCATAACAATCTGGTTACCATAGGTGAACGTAATTGGCTTATACTCATGCATGTTTGAATTTTTTAGCGTAAGGCTCCATACCATGGAAATGTTACGCGTTTTGGTGGATGCAATGTAATGATGCATGTTTAGAAATGCACTGGGAAAGCACATCAATAATCGGCTACTGGGAATACAACGAACTTCCGAATGATTATCCTTGCACATCTGATCTTCTGTAGAGAAAAGGAAATTTGAACTTCAATGGGGAACCGATATTCAGAACCACCACCCTCTAAAGATTGATAAAATTGAGGAAGTAACTTCCTGGAGAGCAATACTGCAAAAATAAATTGCAGCTCAGAGAAAATCTTGAACTCTGATCAAACTCCCAACCTCCTGGGGAACAAAATCTTTATCCTCTATTAGAAAGAGCAGAGCTTCGTCGGGGATGGAAAATTTTCCCGCATAAAATTTCTTGACAAAGATAGCTTCTACTGGAGAGTATGGAAATTCTTAAATAAAAAGAATTCTACTCAGACCACACTGGGGATATCACCACCTGGGTAAAAAATCTTCACTTGGGGAAGAAACAAACATCTTGGGCCATAAATTCCACTGGGGACATCTCAACAAAATCTTTTATCTTCCGGGATGAAGGAGTTATGACCATCATTCTTATATACACCACACTGGGGAGACAGAACACTTGATCCACTAAGGAAAGAAGAATAGTTCCACTGGGGAATAATAGGTACATCACTCTGGCAGGTTCTCGAAATTCGACTTCGAATGGGGACAAAGACTACCTCTTACACTAGGGAGCCAAAAGAATTAGATGGTAACATCAACAATATTAATTGCACTGGGTATAGCCATCTCCGTAAGATTCAAGCAGGCAATAAGTTATATACCCGGGGGGAAGAAATTATTTCATTGCGGGCGATGGTCGTCCTCATGATGATAACAAACTAGAATCTCCCGTAGGCAAACATGATTCTCTCTAAGATCTCTTATATAGGCAAGTCGCGCTGGAGGGAAAGGGTGCACCCCTTACCGGGGAGGAGAAAGCATACTTCATGGGGAAGATGTAGAATGTCGACTTCAAGGGAAGTATACCAAAAATCTCCAATTGGTGAACTAAACATTTCTTCTGAGAAAACCTGGAAAGAAACATATTGCACTGAGAAGGAGGAATACTTGGGCAAGAGTACGCCTTTATTGGGGAAATACTGCAAAAATAAATTGCAGTTTAGAAGAAATTTTGAACTCCGATATAACTCCCAACCTCCTGGGGAACAAATCCAACATTTCTTTTCAATGATAAAGAGAATCTTGTTGGGAACTGGGATCTTCTGATGTAAATCCTCAATAAAAGTGACTTCGACTGGGAAATCGCAGAATTTCTTGAATAAAAGAATTCTACCCAGGCCACACGGGGAATACTACCGTTGAGAGTAACAATATTCACTTGGGAAGAAGAGGTCATCTTTAAACCAGAAGCTTGAGGTTAAGAAACTCCACCAAGGAAACATATCCGCAATACTCCATCATTGAGGGTAAAAGAACCCTAAATGGAATCCGTCTATGCACATCACTCTAGAAAACATGAGACTTTCTCCACTGAGGCATAATAAGCATGTTGATCAAGCATCTCTTCAAAAAAAACCTGACTTGGGCAAAACTTCCCTGGGGAGAAAAGATATAAACTTCATGGAGTTGATGGATGACAACCTCACTAGGGAGATAAATACTAACCACGGAGACACAAGGTATCGTCTTCAAGAGGATATAACAAAGGTATCCAGTCCATAGAAGCAATTCTTCCCATATTCTTTGAAAAGAGTAGACGGCGCTGAAGAAGAAGATTGTATAGGATCACGCTGAAACACACTTCTTAAGAGATCAATCTTCTGGAAGAGATAAACTTTTAAACAAGCTCTTATCAAGAGTGTTGACTTCAGTGGGGATTACACATGGATATACTTTCACGGGAGATAAAGAATTCTGTTTGGGAGAGAACATGCCTTCACTGGGGATACAAGATTTCATTCTTGAGCAGAAGTGAGCATTCACTGAGGAAATTGGATCCTATTCTACATAAATCTTTATGTTTGTAGCAGACAGACCTTTCTTGATTTATTTGTTGGTATGCTTCTTGTCATAAAATACCAATAGCACTCGTAAAAATAGAAATTGTGGAAATATTCCCCTGTTTGGAATGGAGAACTTCACTGAAGAATAAATAATTTTAACTACCAACGTCTGGGTAAAAACTGCGATGCAAGATTACAACTTCAACATGTTAACTCCAATGAGAAATGCCACTAAAGAGTGGACTTGGAGAAGATGCTGCAAAAATAAATTGCAGTCCACTGAAAAGAAATCATCTTGACTTCAAACAACTTCTAAATTTCTGGGGGGGGGGGGAGATCCATTCTCCTCCTGCAGAGAACTAAGGATGCTTTATTGGGGAATAAAGATCTCTGAAGAGAAACCCCTTGATAGACAAACCTTTGTCAAGTAGCAGCAGATATTTTACTGGGGAGAGGCGTCCTCCTAGGAAACGACACTTCCATCACGTCTTGTACGGGTAAACAACCTTAAATGATATTTGTGTTACTGCTCGTATCCTACTGAGGATAACAATCCAACTTCGACTGGAGATAATGATTCTGACTTCTGATAAAGGAACATCAATAAATGGACCTAAGTCTCTAATGAGTCGAGGATAATGATCTTGACTTCTCGACATGCTTTTCAAATCCATAAATTGTTTAGACTGCGACTGGACTTAATCTGATTAACCCTTGAAGAGCAGAAAATGCCCCTGCATAATGCCTTGCCCCAGTTTATAGGGTCTTGAAAAAAATTGTCCCGAGAGGACTTTTTGATATCTGTACCAACAAGATAATCTGCCCCAGTGTTATGAACTTTGGAATATGGCTCCTGGCTGACCAAAGTGGGATATGGTTTCGACCATTCCTGAGTAAATGCCTATGCATCTTCAGATTTTGAAAATATTTTCCTCTAATCAAATGAATGCTCAGAGAGATTTGTCAAATCTCAACATAATTTCCCCAGTTTGACTGCACTTTGAGGGATAAAATCCTGACTTGAATGCCTCAGATTGGCTGAACGCTTATCCAACTGCGTGTTTAACATGCTTGCCCCTACTCAACCGAGTCTCGACAAACCTTTTCTTCGTCTCATGCTCAGGGAGGAATGAGAAGTTCACAAAGTTTCGAAGACGACACAACCATAGGGTGGCTGGCTTACGTCTTAAAAGTAGTCTACAACCATACTTCTCGACTTGAACTGCTTCGTTCTCTAATCAGATACTTGAAGAAATTGAGCCCTCAAGATCAACTAAAAGTAATACACTACTGCTCGACATAGACTCTGGGCAATCAACTTTTGCAATCTGTTTCAGACCATTTCTCAAACTTGTATTCTTTCACTTAGCAGAGTCAATAGAAGGTCTGCCCCATATTAAGATCATTCTCAAAAATGACTTACCTTTAGACGGTATCCTAAAGCAATTCGTTCATCGAGATAATTAAACTTCCATATGATGCTCATTATGCAAGCTTACTTGATGCTTAAGCACTTATTCATATGCAAAGAATGTTTATTCTAAGTATGATAATTGTAATGCAAAGCTCATGTTTGCCTTGAATTTTAAAAAACTTTTTATTGAAAAGATTAAACATCAAAAAAATTTGTGCGAAAGAAATTAAAAAGATGGTGTGATACCAACTCAAAAAGTTTTGCAGGCCTCCTGGGAGTCAGATTACCATATTCTCATTACAGTGTGATTTCAAATTAACCCATACTTCAGTTAGGACTTTTCAAGGTTGTAATGTGGCCTGGTTCACGGTTTTAGAAAAAAGGATTTGAGGATCAAAATATTTGATGCCCACCCATTCTCCGCAATGTTCTCCATTCCTACATCCGATTAACTTGATGCGAGCACTCATCTCTCAAAAATAGGTTATGGTGGTTGAGGAGTCAAACGAGGTTTTTTTGGACACGACGGTCACTCACCTCTTTCGTTCTTGGTGTCTGATCACACACCTTTGTTCTTTGCTAAGGATATCTATTTAGTAATCCCTTCCTTCTCATTTCGCGCTTTTTCGCTTTCCCTAAATTTTGCCTGGACAAATTCCTTTTGAATTTGACTCTGAAGTCCAGCGGGATGCCCTAACTTTTGCCTAAGCGACTTGTTTTTTTTCAAGTTTCGACTTAGTGGGGCTTTTGTCTCTTTCTTTCATCATTTCAATTTGTTTGAACCAATCGCGTGACTTTGAGTCGTTTTCGACATTGGAAGTGATTGTGGCTTCTTGAGTCTTTGGTAGATGAGAGATAACCATTATGGTATCATCGTCTGTTGACCTCTTGATGTGCGAGACATAACCATTATGGTATCATCATTTTTTGAAGCACACTGCTGGTCGATGAGGATTAACCATTATGGTTTTGACTTTCCTCAACCTTTTGATGGATAACCACTGATGGCAGTCATTGGGCCAACAATCTTGGGCCTAACACAAATTCAATTCCACACCCCCAAATCACTTCTCACATCAGACCCATTTTATTTTTTGTTTTAATTTCTTTATTACTTTTTTTTATTGTTTTAATTATTTATTCTAATTGTCTTAAAAAACCATTTTTTAATTAAATCATAAAATCATAAAAACACAAAAAAAATTAGAATTAGGTTTTTTTCATAAAATATTTAATTTCATTAATTAATTAGGTTAATTAGGATAATTTAAATTCCTTTTTCATAATTTAAATTAATTAGAAATTAGGTTAATTTGCAAAATTAATTATTTTCTCAAAAATCCAAAAAAATATTTTTTCTTTATTCACTAATTAAATATATTTGAATTTAATTGTTAATTCCCCGTATTTAATTTTGTCGAGCGTATTCTTTTTCCATTATTTTTTTAATTATTGTATATGCTCCAAAGTTGTAATAGTTTTAATTAGGTTTATTTTACTATTTTCATTTACTATTTTCCCCAAGTTTGGTTATGTAACCCTCTCTCCAAGGCCTTGTAATAGCTAGGTTTAAACTTCTCGCACTTTTACTTTCTGTCATTATAAACTGTTAGATGTATGTGTAGGATTGTATGCGAAAGATAAATCAATAATTTAAAACCGTAGAAAACCCTAACTGTGCAAACATAAACAAACTGAAATTAAACACTTGGGCATGCTCACTCCTAGGGTTTTTCCCCACTTCGGTTGCCTTCGCAAAACGGCTACTATTCTCGAAACATCAGAATTTTTAGTGGCTACCCTCTAATTCGAAAGATCACTAGCCCCTCGTTGACCCTTTCGATGTTGCCTCGGTAAAAAAGTGATCTTAGTACTTTAGGACAGTTACTAAGAGATCTCGCCCTGTTGTCTTAAGTGACCGTAATCGTCCCTTTCGATTGTCCCTCAAACTCCAACGATGGAGCTACCTACTCCTTAATAGTAGGATAGCACTGTCTAAAGGAAATAAGAAAACGAACAATCTTTTTTCGAGTAGGTAGAAACTCTTAAGTACTTGCTCAAAATAATCTTTTACACCCTATACTTTCACACTCGTTTCAACTAAATTTTTTTACAAAAAAATAAAAATAATACTTTATCACACTCTTGAGGACTGATACAAGAGTTACCGTAAAGTGAAACGGTGCACTAAGGCATCTTGAAAGCTTTTCAAAACACACACAAAAGCAATTTAAAAATGAGCAAGTACCTAAGAGCCCGTGGAAAACCACGGATAGAAAGGGTGCTAACACCTTCCCTTTCTATAATCTACCCCTCGTACTCAGAAACATCTCGAAAAAGGTTTTTTCTATTATTTTTCCCTTTTCCTTGGTTGGATGAAATAAATGAAGATGGAAACTCTTGCTTACCGTACATTTGCAAACAAAAAATGCAAACCAGTATTAACCGTCGGTTCTACCACCGTATCATAGAACTGGCGACTCTACTGGGGAGTTATTAATAAAGTGGGGTTTACATTAGGATCTAGGTCATTTTTAAATTGCTTACTTGTTTGTTTTGCCTGCTTTATCTTTAAGGGTTTTTGCTTGGGTATTGTTGAAGATCCTACACCCGGATCTGGGCACCCTTTTTAGGTAAACAACAATAGATCGTGGAGACTGTATGGCGTAGACCGATATGGTTTAAGCGATGGTTGTGTTGGTGTGACACTTTGGTTGGTACCGGTATCCTTCGTGTTGAAACGAGGAGAATACGGGGCCGCCACATGGTGTCGTGAAGCACTAAAGGACCTTAGAATCTTAGTTGAACAAAATTGGCCATTAGAAAGTAGTGAGATATCCGGCCTTAGTATAAAGTTGAGGATTGGTTGATACTCGATGCTGCACTCATTGAGATCAGACTTTCGGGATATTTTGGCTGCACGAAAAGATTTCCTGAGCTGAAACAATACCCGATAAAGGATGATCAGTGATATTGAGAATCTTTAGAACCCGATTACTTTTCTAAGACAGGTTTGAAACCAACTAAACTTTAAGAGGGTACTTACCCTTAACCGCATGCAAGCCTTTGAACCTAAGGTCTATTGTGTGCTTTGCTTGTGTGTGATTTACTCTGTGTGAATATAACATCATGCATCATAACATAGCATCCATTCTTATTACACTAACCATTTCAAGAACCGAGGGAATTTATCTTTGTTCTATTTTGCAGATCATGGCTTCCGCTCGTAGAAACACTATCCGAATCAGCTTTGTGAGAATACATCTCCAACTCAAGGAGCTAGTATCAAGGGTTCCTGAAACTTCTTCATTCACTAAGAGATATGGTAAACTTCTCAACCTGGTTACTTCGAGCTTTGATGAAAAGATGATGGGTGTACTCTTTCAGTTCTTTGATCCATGCACCACTGCTTCACCTTTCCAGACTATCAGTTGGTGCCTACCATGGAAGAGTTCTCTTAGTTATTGGATATAACAATTCTTGACCAGATGCCTTTCACATGTTTAGGAGAAGTTCCCAAGCCAGAGATCATCGCCTCAGCTTTGCATCTGAAACAGGCCAACGTGGTATCCAATTGGGAAACAAAAAGTGGAGTCAAGGGTTTTCTAGCCAAGTTCCTAATAGAGAAGGCCCAACTGTTTTGGGATGATTTGGACTTTCAGGCTTTTGAGGAGGTCTTGGCTCTTCTAATTTATGGGCTAGTACTGGTCCCTAATCCAAACTTACTCGTATATGTAAATGCTATCAAGATCTTCCTCTCTCGCAACCCTGTGCCTACTTTGCTCGGAGATATCTTGCATGCTCTCCACACTCGTACCATGAAGAGAAGAGGGGTTCTTATGTGTTGCATGCCAGTACTGAAGACAGTACTGAAGAATGAAGAAGGTTTGGGTTGGTCTCAAAGGATAATGTCACTTTCTCACGCGGATATTCTCCAGTATTCCCGATCTATGGGAGATATTTCTATTATTGACCGCTGTGGGGAATTACCTAATGTCCCACTACTTGGCATTAGGGGAGGCATAACTTATAATCCTTCTTTGGCTCTGCAACAATTTGGTTACGCTCGAAGGGATGGTCCTCATGAGATGCTTATCCAGGGCATTGTGTTTAACTATGAGGATGATGTTCAAGGGTATCGCCAGAAGTTCATACGAGCTTGGGGCATGGTAAACAGATCTGACGTCAAGACTTTGGGGCCTAAGACTTCCAGTCCTATGGAACCTTATCTCCAATGGGTATGAGCTGGTGCTCAGAAACTTATGATGTCATACATAGTCGTCTTACCAGTGATTGTGGAGCCCATTACTGAAGGGGATATTCCCTACACGGTTCTTCATCCTGATATTCCCACTGATCTTGAAGAATTACAGAGGTTCTGGATTCAGTTGAAGAAGGAGAGGGATACTTATAGGGACCTGTTCTATGCCCAGGAGAAGAAAGTTTTAGAGCTCACAAAGCAACTTCATGAGGAAAGAAGCTTTAATGTCTATCTCGACATGAAGAGGAAGCATCCATGGGAAATTTTTTTTTTTTTAGTTTTTAGAATTTTCAATTGAAACGCCTGAAAGGCAATTGTACTTTGAATTTTAATAATAAAATCTTTGTTTCATTTTGGTTCGCAAATTTAAATTTCCCAAAGTCCTTAAAATCATTGCATACACATGCCATACATATCAATGCATAAACAGGTCTCATAACAGATTTCTCATCTTCTTCGCTATTTATTTCAGCAATAATGACTTCTGAACAAAGTATCAAGGATCTCCAGGCAAAAAATGCCCAATTTCAGCAAATGTCCGTAGCTTTGGATAAAGGCAAGGAAGATCTGAAGGCCCTTATTATGAAAGATAGAAAGAAGAAGAAGATCCCTAGTGTCCTGAATTTGGGCAGAAGATTCAAGGGACCGTTGAAGCAAACGGTTGATATGACCTCTTCATCGAAAGAAGGGGAGAACCAAGAGGGTGAGACAAGGGAGGAAGACCCTAGTCCAGGGGAATCTGATAACGACACTGATTATAATGAAGTGCAGTATCCTCCGGCTGATGAAAAGTACAAGCAGTTAGAGGATCGCCTGAATGCAATGGAGATCCAAAAAGTATTAGGGCTGGATTTTGAAAAGTTGGGTTTGGTATTTGGGTTTACCATCCCACCAAAGTTCAAGGATCCGGTATTTGAAAAGTATGATGAGGTTTCTTGTCCCAAGCTTCACCTCCGTTCTTATGTGAGGAAGATTATGCCTCACACTGCTGATAGGAACTTATGGGTCCATTTCTTTCAAGACAATTTGTCTGGGACTCAGCTTGAGTGGTTCTATCAGCTGGAGGGAATCAATGTCCGCAACTGGGAAGATCTGGCTGCTGATTTTTAAGCAGTATTAATATAATGCTGACCTTGCTCCTACCGATACTCAACTCCAGAGTATGTCTATGGGTGCAAGCGAAGGTTTTAAGGACTACACGCAGAAGTGGAGAGATTTGGCGGGGAAAGTCCAACCCCCTTTGTCTGATAGGGAGTTGGTAGACATGTTTCTTAGTATGTTATCTGGTCCGTTCTTTAATCACTTTATTGGTAGTTCCTCAGCTGGTTTTACTGAGCTGATATTGACTGGAGAAAGGGTAGAAGCTGGGATCCAAAGTGGCAAGATCCAGAAAGACACCTCTTCAAGTATAGTGAAAAATCCATTCATGGGTAAGAAGGAGGTCAATTTTATTTACAATCCAAGAAGTCAGAATAAAACCGAGCACCGTCCAACGGTAGGGGCTGTGATGATACCTAGGCTTGTGGCTACTCAACAAAGAAACAATCAGCCAAGGGTAGAAAGACCTCAAAGGCAGTTCACCCGGATGAATATGACGTTGCTTGAGGTTTTACCCCATCTATTAAAATCTAATTTGGCAACCTTAAAGGAGTCTCCCAAGAACCTCAACACCATATCTCCTCGTTACAATCCAAATGCTCGGTGTGCTTACCATTCTGAGAGTCCAGACCATAATACAAACGACTGTTGCACTCTGAAGAATAAGATACAAGATATGATCGAAGCAAAGCCGATTGAGTTTGATGCTCCTGAGATGCCTAATGTCATAACTGCTCCCATACCTAAGCACAACCATGATGTTAATGTCGTTGATACTGATCTATTTGTTACTTCTGTTGATGAAGTTTCTACTCCTCTCATGACCGTCAAGAAGAATTTGTTGCTAGCCGGTTTATTTCTGGGTTATGGTGAAGGTTGCCACATGTGTTTATCTCTGCCTTCTGGTTGTTATTTGCTGAAAGGAGGTGTTCAATGCTTGATGAATAACAGAGATTTTGTTCGAAAAGACCCTGTTTCCGACTGTTCTACATGAAGATGTTGTTATCATAACCATTTCCGCCAATCCTTCCAAGGTCTCCTCCAAAAGACCTATTAGGATTACACCTGCTCCAATAATTTCTCCATTAATAATCAATTTTCCTGGCCCTGTACCATACTCCTTGGATAAAGCTGTTCCTTGGAATTATGGTGCCGACGTTTACTACCATGGCGTCAAGCAGGATTTTTTAACCATTAAAGACGAAAAAGCTGAAGAGGCTGATCTCGATACCAATAACATTGTCGGGACCAACAAAATTACTCGAAGTGGAAGGGTTTTATCTTTCGAGATCTCCCCGAAGACTATTGCTAAGCCTGTTGTTATTTCATCTGTTGTTTCGGCTAGTACTTCTGCTACTACTCCCATCCTTACTCCAGTTGTTACCCCTATCGACGAGTCATCTGGGACTCGGGGCAAAGAAGTTTTAGGTGAGCCTGCCCGGACGGAGGCACCTAGAGAAGTTATTTTGGAATCCTCTAAACAAGAAATGGAGGAAAATTTAAAAATAATCAAGAAGAGCGACTACAATGTGGTCGAACAGCTAGGGCAAACCCCTTCAAAGATACCAATACTGGCTCTGCTATTATGTTCTGAGGCTCATGCAAAGGCTTTTATTACATTTCTCAAGACTGCGCATGTGTCGCAAGAAACCCCCGCTGACCAATTCAAGGATTGTATGGCCATTTTGGCTGCTGATATTGGGTTGGGTTTTTCTGATGCTGATTTGACACCCAAGGGGAGGAAGCATAATGATGCTCTGCATGTCTCGATCGAATGCAAGGGAACTACTATATCCCATGTGCTAGTGGACATTGGATCGTCACTGCATGTTCTTCCCAAGAAGGCTCTTAATAGGCTAGATTGTGAAGGCTTGACCTTAAAGCCCAGTAACATTGTGGTGAGGGCTTTCGATGGTTCAAAGAGAATGGTGCACGGGGAGGTGGACATCCCTGTAAAAGTGGGTTCCCAGACCTTTGAATCCACCTTCTATGTGATGGATATCAGGCCATCTTATTCTTGTTTGTTGGGTCGTCCTTGGATCCATGAAGCTGGAGCCGTTACTTCTACACTACACCAGATGATGAAGTATCCAGTGAAGGGAAAGATTGTCACCGTGCATGGTGAAGAGGAGTACATGGTAGGCCATCTGAACTCTTTCAAGTACGTGGATATGGACGGTGAGTTCATAGAGACCCCTTGTAAAAAATTTGAAGAGGTTCCCCAGACTATGGCATCAACCGAGACTATCACCAGTGTGCCAAAGATCACCAGACCTCCTTTGAAGATGGATTCTCTCAAAGACGCCATAACAGTAGTTGAAGAAGGTAGGTGTACCATTTGGGGACAGCTCCCTGATTTTCCTTACAAAACTGACAAATTTGGGTTGGGCTTTACTTTAGGAGCTCAAAGGGCTGTTCGACGTGCTCGGGCTGGAGGACCTCCCCTACGCATTAGCAATCATGGGGTCAATGCTATAGAAGACGATGATGAGGATATTGATATTGATAGCTGGATCTACCCTACTACCAATGGTGGACCTAGTAACTGGACAACAAAATATTTTGTGCCGATTACTTTTTGTGATACAGTGGGAAGAACTGACTATTTTTTGGAATGCTGGTTTGTGTTTTGCGTTTTTGTTTGCAAAATGTCGCGGTAAGTAAGAGTCGCAACCGACTTTTATTTTATCCAACAAAGAAAGGAAAAAAGCACAGAAAAATTCCTTTTTCGAGATATTTCTCGGGTTCGGGGGGTAGATTATAGAAAGGGAAGGTATTAGCACCCTTTCTATCCGTGGTTATCCACGGGCTCTTAGGTACTTGCTCAATGTTTTCAAAATTTTCTTTCTTTGTGCTTGTGGGTTTGAAAAAGTTTTTGTTTGAAAACTTCGATTTAACTCTTGCTTCTGTCCTCAAGAGCATATGAAGTGTTTTTGAAAACTTTGTTCAAAAAATGTAAGTGTGAAAAAGATTTTGTTTTTTTGAAAGAGCAAGTACTTAAGAACCATCTACCTACTCGAAAAAGGAATCGTTCTATGCTATATTCCTTTAGACAATGCTATCCTACTATTAATGACTAGGTAGCACCGTCGTTGGAGTTTGAGGGTCAATTCGAATAAGGGACTTACGGTCACTAAAGCAATGTTAGGACGCCTTAGCGGTAACCCTAATGTCTTAGATCATTTGTTTTGAGGCAACAATATCCGAGGCAACCGTTTCGAGGCGACTATGATCTTTAGACAAGAGGACAACCTCTAAAGTGACTTATACTCAATGACCGTGTACGAAGGCAACCAAGTGGGGTGTATCCTAAGAGTGCGCATGTGCGAGTGTGTTGTTTTCAATTATTTTTATCTTTGTACATGTTAAGGGTGATCTAAGTTGATTTTAGGTTAAAACATTCAGTCTTGTCATGCATTCCTATTATCAAACATCTAACAGTTATATTTTGCGGAAAATAAATTGCGGAATTTAAATTACAAGGCGTCGGGTATTTACATCGCCAAAGACAAACCCTTTAAAAATAAATAAAGCGATAAAAAATAATAATAAAATGTCCTATTAACTATTACAAACCGGAATCAGATACATAATAGGTAAAAGAAAGTGAATCGCATGCGGGAAATTAAATCGAGCGTAAAGCTTAGGGTTTTGACCCTTTTTGTTAAAGAAAAGATTTTTTGTTGTTTTTTAATTTAAGAGAGAAATAAATTCTAAGTTAATTACTAAATTGAATTAAATTAATTAATTAATTAAATGAAAAAAGTTATTTTTGGATTTTTGGTATTTTAAGAAAGAAATAAAAAATTAATTGAATTAGTAAAACCTAATTAAGTCTAGTTAATTTTAATTATTTACAAAAATATGTTAAAATTATTCTAGAATTAAAACCTAAATTAATTTATTAGTATTTATTAATAAAAAAAATAAAAGTTAAAGTTTGATTTGATAAAAAAAATTTTTGTGATTTTATTTTATAAAAAGAATTTTGATTGGTTAATAATTAAATAGAAATAATAAAATAAATAATTAAAACAAAATAAATAAATAAAAAAAAGAGAGAGAGGGGGTATGGGCCTGATTTAGGGTGTTGGAACAAAAAATGAGAAGCCCAATTGCATTAGCCCTTTATTGACTTTCTGGAATCAGGTGAGCGCTTGTTGACTGGATCTATGATGGACTCTCAGCTCTTGGCCACTAGATTTGGCCTTTGGCCATCTGGCCATTGGATAGATGATGGTGTATGATGCACTGCAAGTCCTCATGAGCATTGGAACACCTGAAGAAAAAATATATCAAAGAAGTGAAGGACCTGGGATTCGAACCCAGGTCCTGATGGTGATTGCCAGCTTGCCTTGCCACTATGCCGTTTTGCTTCATTCGTTAATATATTACATAAAAATTATAATATATCAAAAAAGAAATTATTGGTCAGAAAATAAAAATGCGCGAAAAAACATTTGAACGGGCCAATCAGAGCATGCCAGCTCTTCGTCCCTGTCCTTCCACTACTGGAATTTTACCTGCGGACTTGGATCCGCAGCTAAATGCGCAAGCTTGCTCTAAAATCTTCCCTAGGCCTCATAAATCAATTCCAAAATCATGGCTGAATTCGCCTTGGCTCTCTGATCAACACTATGCCCTTCTTGAGTCTTGATTTTTCCTGAAAAAGAAAACCCCAAAATACAAATGAAGAACCCTAGCTATGGGGGTTCCTCATTTAGGCCAGAAAAACGCAATTGGATATTGCCAAACGTTTGCAAATGTTGTGAGGAGTATAAATATGCCAATGATTTATTCAAATGATGCAAGAATGATGAATCACGAATTCAATAACCAAGGTGATTATCGTGACACTTACAGTGCTTTTGAATGCCTGAGGACGCGTGCTTTTGATCCAGGAAGGTTGTGTGATCACCCAAGAATC
Organism: Vicia faba; assembly: GCA_948472305.1. NCBI lineage: Eukaryota > Viridiplantae > Streptophyta > Magnoliopsida > Fabales > Fabaceae > Vicia > Vicia faba. The sequence continues at coordinate 343,043 of CATIWC010001792.1, read as the reverse complement.
GATTGGGATTGGTCTATGCTTCTGAAAACGCCTCTAAGTATGATTTTGATTTCACACTTTCTAGTGAATTTTGCAACTTTTGTATTGCCTGTTCTTGCAGCCTCCAACCCTTATTTAGTTCCTTGTGGCTTGCTTATGTATGATACAATGTGCTAGGGTAACAATTATGGTCCAAATCTTCTCCCATCATGGCTTGCATATTTGATTTGATCCACTCTTTAAACCTTTCCGATTTTGCCAAAAATCAATCTTTTTGCACATGGTATGATGAGATACGAATTTGATGATGTTAATGATGATGATCCAATCTTGAAATAGCCAAAAAAATCTCATGTAATCAAAGCTTTGGATTTTATATGATTTAATTTGATTAAAAATGAATAAATTCAATAAAAAATCAAATAAAATAATAAAAACAAAATATGAGCTCATGACTAAAGATAGGACACGTGTGCAACTATGCAAGCTCAAATCAAGTGGAAAAGAATGGGCCCATTTGACAAAATTTGAAGTTTTGGGGATAGTTGACTTTTGGCAATTTTGCAAAAATGCCCAACTTCAACAATGCATAACTTCTTCAATTTTGAACTTTTGGAAGTGTTCTAGGACTTTTTAGAAATCTTGAGATGTCCTATAACCAACCCTTTTGGTAAAATCTCATTTTGATATTCCATGCTCAAGTTATAAGCTTTGGCAAGAAAGGTGTTTTTGTTGACTTTCAAAAATGACCTATAATGTCCAAATTTGTAACTTCTTGTGAGTGAATTTTATGATCTTGGGGTATGAAGATGGATTTTATGAAATTGCATCCTCTTCAAATTGAGCTTTGTATGGGTCATTTCTCATAAAGTATGAGAAAGTTATGCTTGGTAAAAGTTGAGTTGACTTTTCCTGCAAAACCCTAATTTAGCAACTTTTGAATCTTGATGAATTTTGAGCAATCCTTGATGAATCATGATCAACCCTTGATAAAATGATTAAATATCCTTAAAAATGAGAATGTTGACAAAAAATATTGAAGTTTGACTGTTTGTAGGTCACAGTTGACTTTTGCCCTAGCACAATCGATTTTTGGACCCTTTAAGCAATTGACTGAACAAACTTCCTATACAAGGCTTGAAATTTGACATGGATGACCTTGAGAACATATTAGGACATTGGGGAGAACTTGAGGTCATTTGGATTCAAGGATCTTGATGCAATGTGAAACCCTAATTTGGGGTTGACTGCCTTAGGAGATAGTTTGTCTGACCAACTCTTGAGCAACCTTGAGCCACTTGGAGATTTTTCTTGTAATGTTTTGAGAAATATGAGAGGGAAAATTTTGGGGTACAACAGCTGCCCCTGTTCAATCTTCTTAAACCTGAGGATGTAGATTGGCTTTCGTGCCTTTCGTGATCCGAAGGTGGAAGAAGATTGAACACTAGAGTGCCCAGAAATTTGCACTCGCATGAAATGGTATCAGTCTGGTGATGTCGAGAATGGGCTTACAGATGCCATTTGGAGATTGGTGGCGGGAGGATGGGCTTAAAGATGCCATCTGACGGAGTGTCGATCGCATAAGAGATTCCTTAGCGAGAACTTGCATACATGTTGTTGTGGAAGATTCCGCTGGGGAAGTTTGGTCTTGCTGAGATTTAGGAACTTTCATGTACTTCAACTGAGAGAACATCTCTGCTGAGTTTTAAGAATTTGTCCGTAATTCAACTGGGGGAAATCTGTCGAGATTTAGAACCTTATATGTAATTCAACCGAGAATAATTCAGTTGAGATTTAAGAACCGGTCAGGTCTTCGACTGAGGGAAACATCTTCATCAAGATCTAGGACTATCTTGTCTTCAACGAAGGATAATTCTGTTGAGATTTTAGAACTCGTCCACACTTCGACGGAGGAAAATTGTCGAGATTGAGAACCTTATCTGTAATTCAACCGAGAATAATTCAATTGAGATTTAAGAACCGGTCAGGTCTTCGACTGAGGGAAACATCTTCATCAAGATCTAGGACTGTCTGGTCTTCAACAGAGGATAATTCAGTTGAGATTTTAGAACTCGTCCACACTTCAAAGGAGGAAAATTATCGAGATTGAGAACCTTATCTGTAATTCAACCGAGAATAATTCAGTTGAGATTTAAGAACCGGTCAAGTCTTCGACTGAGGGAAACATCTTCATCAAGATCTAGGACTGTCTGGTCTTCAACGGAGGATAATTCTGTTGAGATTTTAGAACTCGTCCACACTTCAACGGAGGAAAATTATCGAGATTGAGAACCTTATATGTAATTCAACCGAGAATAATTCAGTTGAGATTTAAGAATCGGTCAGGTCTTCGACTGAGGGAAACATCTTCATCAAGATCTAGGACTGTCTGGTCTTCAACGGTGGATAATTCTGTTGAGATTTTAGAACTCATCCACACTTTGACGGAGGAAAATTTCCGAGATTGAGAACCTTATCTGTAATTCAACCGAGAATAATTCAGTTGAGATTTAAGAACCGGTCAGGTCTTCGACTGAGGGAAACATCTTCATCAAGATCTAGGACTTTCTGGTCTTTAACGGAGGATAATTCTGTTGAGATTTTAGAACTCGTCCACACTTTGACGGAGGAAAATTTCCGAGATTGAGAACCTTATCTGTAATTCAACCGAGAATAATTCAGTTGAGATTCAAGAATTGGTCAGGTCTTCGACATAGCTGAGAACTTAACTGCATCCTTCCTGAAAAGTAAAGGTCAGTCGTATGCAATGCATGATGTATATCAAGCAATGATGTTCTCAAAATAAATGAGATTGTGTTGTAGATGCGTATATGCATGTATCATGATATATGGAAATGTAATGTTTTTAGCTGGGGAAAATAAATCCCAGATAGCTGTTGGAGAATAGAGTTGGATTCTTCGTTTCCGCTGGAGACGACGAACGAAGATGATTGTGAGAATAAACCTGAAGGAGAGGATAACTCCGTTGGGGAATAAACTGATGAGGAGATTACTCTGTGGGGAAGAGATACTCTGTTGAGGATTCCACCGATAAGTTCCGCTGGGGATAAATTATCGTTACTGGTGATATTGAATCCTGCTGGGGATTGAATTCTTGTTTGTGAAAGGAAAGAACTCCGCTGGGGATGATCTTCAGTTACGGCTTCACTGGGGATAACCTTTTAGACTCTTATGGGGATAATCCTTTGAGCTATGCTGGGGACAATCTTCCAAAGTATACTGGGGATGATTCTCCAAACTCCACTGAAGAAGCTTTTTCAGACTGCGCTGGGAAAAAATTCAAACTCCACTGGGGATATTTTGTATTCTGCCGGGGAATATTCTTATACTCCGTTGGGGAATATTAAGGTTGTCAGGGATATTAAGCCTTTTCGGTGTTGATAGTAGATAAACTCTGCTTGGGGAGAATATCACCGATTCATTCACAGTTGTACGTCTCAGCTAGGGAGAGCTATCATTACTGTATTTTCTTATTCTGTGAGGAGTGAATGTACCTTGGTCATATTCTTCAGCTGAATCTACCTTGTACCTGGTGGACAGAGCAACTATAAAGCTTGGACATTTCTTAATGCCCCTATTTCTGATATTACCAGTAATCGTCTTTTGTTTCGTATGTAAATATTTATGAGCAACAATTAATGTCAAGTGCATATATAAAAAATGAATATTGGACGTTCTTTGCAAAACAAAACAGATAAAGGAAAAACAGTTTGAAATTTATTTGAAAATGAATTGTATTGATTTTGAAGTTTAGCCTGTAAATAGGCGTTTTTTGTATAAGAGGATGACGTCCTAGTAGGAGAACATCACCGAATAATAGAATTTACACAATTTGTGAAAAACTAAACAAAACAGCTATGTGAATAATCCCACTGGGTTCCAACTCTGCTATTGCCTTTATGTCCTCGAGCATCTCATCACTTTGCTACTGGTTGAAGGTAGATCAGATTAATTAGTGCCATCCGAGCTTGGTAGTCGATACCGAAATCTGGTTGCAAGGTGATCCAATGAGACATAGTGTTACGCTTTGATCCCTAATTTTTGCCTGGACCGTCCTTTCGGGTTTTCAGTCCACCGGGATACCTTTTTTTTCCCAAGCCGCCTTTTCAGGTTTTCGACTTGCCGGGTGTACAGTTTTTTTTTCATTTTCATCCCTTATTTTTGCCCGAACCCTTTTGGTTCGCCGGGAAGCCCTTATTTTTTCCTAGGCCAGTCAACCTAGCGGGTCTTTGGTTATGCGTAATATCTTTTCACTATGTCTGCATTGACGGGGTGAGGAAGGTCATCACCATCCATGGTGGTTAGAATCATAACTCCTCCTGAGAAAATGTTCTTAACCATAAATGGCCCTTCGTAAGTAGGGGTCCATTTTCCCCTGGGATCACCCTGAGGTAAGATAATGCGCTTGATCACCAGATCCCCAACTTGATATTCTTGTCGTCTAACTTTCTTGTTAAATTCCTTGATCATCCGCTTTTGATACGTATGACCATGACAAATAGCAGTAAGTCTTTTTCATCTATTAAGTTCAGCTGATCAAAATCATCTTCGCTCAAACCTGCATCCTTCATGATCCGAAGAGAGAGTATCTGAACTTCAATGGGTAAGACGACCTCCATGCCATAAACCAAGGAATAAGGTGTTGCCCCTGTTGATGTCCGCGCTGAAGTACAGTACCCATGAAGAGAAAATGGTAGCATCTCATGCCAATCTTTGTATGTCACTGTCATCTTCTGCACAATCTTCTTAATGTTCTTATTAGCCGCTTCTACAGCCCCATTCATCTTCGGCCAGTAGGGAGAAGAGTTGTGATGCTGATTTTGAACTGTTTGCAGAGTTCGATGATCATCTTATTGTTGAGATTTGTACCATTATCCGTAATGATCCTCTCTGGTACACCATATCGACAAATCAGATTGTGCCGAATGAAACGTGCCACGACGTTCTTGGTTACAGTAGCAAAGGAAGATGCTTCAACCAACTTCGTAAAGTAATCAATTGCTACCAGGATGAAACGATGCCCGTTAGATGCTGTAGGTCTGATCTCTCCGATCATATCAATTCCCCACATTACAAAAGGCCACGGAGCTGTCAAGACGTCCATATCTTTTGGTATCAAAAGGGTAGTATGAGCCAACATGTATTGTCTCAACTGGCGAGCAGCCCATGCCAAAGCGCAGCAAGTTCTCCAGAGCAGTGAGTATTGGGTCTCACAGTCGGTAAACTTTTTGCTAAAGCAGTAAATAGCATGCTCTTTTCGTCCAGACTCGTCATGCTTCCCCAGCACCCACCTCATTGTATTATCCAGCATTTTGAGCATAGGATCAACAATCTTCCTGTAATTGGAGGCATCAGAATTGGTGGCTTGGAGGTAGTATGGCCCTCTCTTCTTGAAGCAATAGTCTAGCAAATTCACCAGGCACTTCGCAATCATCCACCTTCGTCTTCGGCTAAGTTGATCGGACTTTCGAAGTCATAACTGGCAGTAGCAGAGTCGTTACCAGTGAGATCCAGAGTGGATGTAGATCATGATATGTGAGTGTGTGTAAAATAGCTATTTTGCAATATATAATAAAAGAGAGACAAGGAGAGCAAAGTTTAAAATGCAAGAAACGTCTAATGCTTTTATTAATGATATATGTAGATGACACACATAAAGCCCGCATAAATGAAGCCATGATGCCCCGGGTAAAACACCGGGCCGTAAAGTTTTAAAACATTGTCTGTTACAAATTCAAAACGAAAGTCTCATTACTGGGTGGTAACAGAAACGGGCATAGAATCCTTCGCTGTCCAGTTGCTTAATCCACCATCGGCAGAGGGGTATATCCAGCTGTCAATATCAAACTCTTCATCATTGTCATCCATGATAGCATTCACCCCTGCGTCATGTTTAGGCTTTTCTGGTGCTCTGAACTCGATCTCCTTGGCATCAATCAGGTCCTGTACCTTATTCTTCAAAACTCAGCAATCATCCGTATCATACCCCGGGCTATCAGAGTGAAAAGCACAGCGGGCATTCAGATCGTACTTCGGTGATGTTGTATTTGGATTCTTCGGGGCCTCCCTTGGAATCACCAGATTGGTCTTTAATAATTGTGGCAGAACTTGGGATAAAGTCATGTTGAGCTGAGTGAACTGTCTTCGAGGTCTCTCGGCCCTTGGCTGATTGTTGCGCTGAGATGCAACAGCAAGTCTTGATATAACAACCGCATTGACTGCTTGGCGGCGTTCAGGTCTATTCTGGCTCTTTGAACTATAAACATCACTAGATTCCTTCTTAAAAGGCTTCTTCTCAGTTCTTGATGAAGCACCCTTCTGTATTTTACCAGATTTGATACCAGCCTCAATTCTCTCCTCGGTCATAATCAGCTCTGTAAACCCAGACGAAGAACTTCCAATCAGATGGTTAAAGTACAGACCAGACAAGGTCCCCATAAACATATCCACTAGTTCCCTATCAGCCAAGGGTGGTTGCACTCTATCAGCGAGGTCCCTCCACTTCTGAGCATAATATTTGAAACCTTTGCCCGCACTCATAGACATACCCTTGGGTACGCGTGGGAGAGAGGTCGGCATTGTATTGGTACTGCCTGTAGAAAGAAGCGGCCAAATCTTCCCAATTACGGATACTGGCTCCTTCTAGCTGGTAAAACCATTCAAGCTGAGTCCCTAAGAGACTGTCTTGAAAGAAGTGGATCCAGAGGTTCTTGTCAGCGTGTACGGATGAATCTTCCTAACATACGAATGGAGGTGCAGTTTTGGGCAAGAAACCCCATCGTATTTAGAAAAGGCTGGTGCTTTGAACTTTTGGGGAATCACCACCCCAGAAGACAAACCCAAATCACCAAAGTCCATACCAGGCACTTTCTGGATCTCCATTGCACTTAACCGGTCTTCTAGTTGCTTGTATCTATCCTCAGCCGGAGGATACTGGTCTTCGTCAAAGTCGGTCTCTTTGTCTGAAACCACAGGGCTAGGAGCCCTCCTTTCTTCCTGATTATCTTTCCCTCCAGATGAGGGGGTCAAATCAACCTCTTCTCGCAAATCGTTTCTGAATCTGCGACCCATATTAAATAGGACCGTCTTCTTCTTCTTCTTCTTCTTCTTCTTCTCTTTCAAGATAAGGGCCTTCAGATCTTGCTGACCCTTAGCCAGATTCATGAACAACTCTTGGAAATGGGCGTTTTGAGCCTGTAGAGCCTTGATTGCTTATTCAGTTGATGGTTTAGAAGACATGATGCTGAAATAAACAATGAAGAAGATAAGAGACCTGTAAGGGTACCTATTATGAGGTGCATGGGAATGATATGCGCATGATATGATTTCAAAGACTTTAGGGATTCAAATTCGTAAACAAAATGAAACACACTTTTATTAGATAAACTTTGAATTCAATTGTTCAACATATACCTTTAAGGCGTTACAGGAAAGTAAAACTGAAAAGTAAATCAAATCTAGAAATAATCAAAAGATAATCAGCGCTCTCATGGCCGTTTCCCTTTGGTGCTGACATAGTCGTTGGTGATCTGCTCATTCTCCAGCTGCCTTGTCAACTTCTGGATCTTCTTCTCTTGCTCGTGATACTTTTCTCGGTAAGTATCCCGCTCTTCTCTCAGCTGCATCCATGATCTCTTTAATTCCCCAATGTCAGTAGGCATGTAAGGGTGGAGAATGGTAGGAGGAACCCCTTCTTCATCAGCAACTTCAACAGTTATAGGCAAGACGGCTTCATACGGCATTCCCAGCTTTTGGGCACGGATACGAACCCATCGGAGATATGGCTCCAACGAAAGAGAAGTCTTTGCACCCAACTCGCGCGGATCAGACCTGCGAACTCTATCCCAGGCTCTTATGAATCTGCGGCATTGCTCGTCACTATCCCCTTGGAAATCAAAGACAATACTAGGCATTACCAACTCATGAGGTCCTTCCCTCCTAGCTCGCCCAAATTGAAGTAAGGCCAAGCATGGATTATAGGTGATTCCTCCATTGGTTCCTATCAATGGAACGTTGGGGTATTCCCCACAACGATCAATAATAGCCACCTCGTCCATACCCTTAATAGTCCAAATGATGTCATTGTGAGAGAGAGACATAATCCTATATTACCGGACATAAAAATCTTCACTGCAGTCACGTCGACGAAAGCATCTGAGTTAGGAAACAAAACCAAACCATATAGGAGAAGAGCCAAAATGTCCTCAAATGCCTGGAAGTCTAGACTGTCCCAGAACTGATTAGCTTACCAACCAAAAACTTAGTCAAGAAGCCCTTTTCTCCACTTCTAGTCTCCCAGTTAGACATTACCTCAGCCTTTGTCAGGTGGAGGGCTGAAGAAATCTCTTCTTGCCTAAGGATCTTCTCCCAACCTGTGAAAGGGGTCTGCTCCAGAATAGAGATACCAAGCTGATCAGAGAACTCTTCCAAGGTAGGGACCAACTGGTAGTCCAGAAAAGTAAAGCAATGGTACAGTGGATCAAAGAACTGGACTAAGACACTTATCATCTGCTCGTCCAATTTGGAAGTGACCAAACCCAAGAGGTGACCATGTCTTCTGATGAAAGAGGAAGTATCTGAAATCTTTGCAACCAATTCCTTAAGCTGAGTGGGAACCTGGACAAAGTTGATCCGAATAGTATTCCTATGCACGGGTATCATGACCTACAAAACAGAACAAAGATGAACCCTCCTGTCTTTGAAATAGGTTAGTCTAATGCAAGATGCATGCAATGTAATGATGTCATGATGTCATGATAGAAAACACACCATAAGTATCCACAAATAGCAAACATGGTGAAGGCACACAAGTCACACAGATAGCCCTTAGATTTCAGGCTGGTAAGGAGTCTAGGTACTACCCTCTTTTAGTTCAGTTGGTTCAAACCTGTCCTAAAATAGTAACCGGGTTCTAGAGGATCTCAATATCACAGAATACCCTCGATCGGTCATAATTCCAGTTTAGCAACCTTTTCTTACGGCCGAAATCATCGCGAGAGTTTAGTCTCAATGAGTGTAGCATACTACTACTGTTCTATGGCCAAGTTGGTCAATTTAAAGGTTCTAAGGTCAGTTGGTGCTTAATGACCCCTTAACAGACCCATATTATCCTCGTTGCGCCACAAGGGATATCGGTACATACTAAAGTGCCACACCAACGTAGCTACTGCTTCAACCGTATCAGTCTACGCCATACAGTTCCCTCACAATTTATTGCTACTTACCTAAAGGGTATTCCCCAGATTTGTGTTAGGATCTATAGTAACTCCGATTCAAGCCCACAAATATAAATCATACAAGGCAAGAAATTGAAAACACAATGATGAACTAATCTTAAGGTACACCCCACTTATTAAGCTTCCCCAGCAGAGTCGCCAGTTCTGTGATACGGTGGGAAGAACTGACTGTTTTTTGGAATGCTGGTTTGCGTTTTGCGTTTTTGTTCGCAAAATTTCGCGGTAAGCAAGAGTCGCCATCGACTTTTATTTTATCCAACAAAGAAAGGAAAAAAGCATAGAAAAATTCCTTTTTCGAGATATTTCTCGGGTTCGGGGGGTAGATTATAGAAAGGGAAGATATTAGCACCCTTTCTATCCGTGGTTATCCACGGGCTCTTAGGTACTTGCTCAATATTTTCAAAATTTTCTTTCTTTGTGCTTGTGGGTTTGAAAAAGTTTTTGTTTGAAAACTTCGATTTAACTTTTGCTTCTGTCCTCAAGAGCGTATGAAGTGTTTTTGAAAACTTTGTTCGAAAATGTAAGTGTGAAAAAGATTTTGTTTTTTGAAAGAGCAAGTACTTAAGAACCATCTACCTACTCGAAAAAGGAATCGTTCTATGCTATCTTCCTTTAGACAATGCTATCCTACTATTAATGAGTAGGTAGCACCGTCGTTGGAGTTTGAGGGTCAATTCGAATAAGGGACTTACGGTTACTAAAGCAATGTTAGGACGCCTTAGCGGTAACCCTAATGTCTTAGATCATTTGTTTTGAGGCAACAATATCCGAGGCAACCGTTTCAAGGCGACTATGATCTTTAGACAAGAGGACGACCTCTAAAGTTACCTATACTCAATGACCGTGTACGAAGGCAACCAAGTGGGGTGTACCCTAAGAGTGCGCATGTGCGAGTGTGTTGTTTTCAATGATTTTTATTTTTGTACATGTTAAGGGTGATCTAAGTTGATTTTAGGTTAAAACATTCAGTCTTGTCATGCATTCCTATTATCAAACATCTAACAGTTATATTTTGCGGAAAATAAATTGCGGAATTTAAATTACAAGGCGTCGGGTATTTACATCACCAAAGACAAACCCTTTAAAAATAAATAAAGCGATAAAAATAATAATAAAAGGTCCTATTAACTATTACAAACCGGAATCAGATACATAATAGGTAAAAGAAAGTGAATCGCGTGCGGGAAATTAAATCGAGCGCAAAGCTTAGGGTTTTGACCCTTTTTGTTAAAGAAAAGATTTTTTGTTGTTTTTTAATTTAAGAGAGAAATAAATTCTAAGTTAATTACTAAATTGAATTAAATAAATAAATTAATTAAATGAAAAAAGTTATTTTTGGATTTTTGGTATTTTAAGAAAGAAATAAAAAATTAATTGAATTAGTAAAACCTAATTAAGTCAAGTTAATTTTAATTATTTACAAAAATATGTTAAAATTATTCTAGAATTAAAACCTAAATTAATTTATTAGTATTTATTAATAAAAAAAAAGTTAAAGTTTGATTTGATAAAAAATATTTTTGTGATTTTATTTTATAAAAAGAATTTTGATTGGTTAATAATTAAATAGAAATGATAAAATAAATAATTAAAACAAAATAAATAAATAATTAAAAGAGAGAGAGGGGGTATGGGCCTGATTTAGGGTGTTGGAACAGCAAATGAGAAGCCCAATTGCATTATCCCTTTGTTGACTTTCTGGAATCAGGTGAGTGCTTGTTGACTGGATCTATGATGGACTCTCAGCTCTTGGCCACTAGATTTGGCCTTTGGCCATCTGGCCATTGGATAGATGATGGTGTATGATGCACTGCAAGTCCTTATGAGCATTGGAACACCTGAAGAAAAAATATATCAAAGAAGTGAAGGACCTGGGATTTGAACCCAAGTCCTGATGGTGATTGCCAGCTTGCCTTGCCACTACGCCGTTTTGCTTCATTCGTTAATATATTACATAACAATTATAATATATCAAAAAAAAATTATTGGTCAGAAAATAAAAATGCGCGCAAAAACATTTGAACGGGCCAATCAGAGCATGCCAGCTCTTCGTCCCTGTCCTTCCACTACTGGAATTTTACCTGCGGACTTGGATCCGCAGCTAAATGCGCAAGCTTGCTCTAAAATCTTCCCTAGGCCTCATAAATCAATTCCAAAATCATGGCTGAATTCGCCTTGGCTCTCTGATCAACACTATGCCCTTCTTGAGTCCTGATTTTTCCTGAAAAAGAAAACCCCAAAATACAAACGAAGAACCCTAGCTATGGGGGTTCCTCATTAAGGCCAGAAAAACACAATTGGATATTGCCAAACGTTTGCAAATGTTGTGAGGAGTATAAATATACCAATGATTTATTCAAGTGATGCAAGAATGATGAATCACGAATTCAAGAACCAAGGTGATTACCGTGACACTTATAATGCTTTTGAAGGCCTGAGGACGTGTCCTTTTGATCCATGAAGGTTGTGTGATCACCCAGGAATCGATTGGGATTGGTCTATGCTTCTGAAAACGCCTCTAAGTATGATTTTGATTTCACACTTTCTAGTGAATTTTGCAACTTTTGTATTGCCTGTTCTTGCAGCCTCCAACCCTTATTTCGTTCCTTGTGGCTTGCTTATGTATGATACAATGTGCTAGGGTAACAATTACGGTCCAAATCTTCTCCCATCATGGCTTGCATATTTCATTTGATCCACTCTTTAAACCTTTCCAATTTTGCCAAAAATCAATCTTTTTGCACATGGTATGATGAGATACGAATTTGATGATGTTAATGATGATGATCCAATCCTGAAATAGCCAAAAAAATCTCATGTAATCAAAGCTTTGGATTTTATATGATTTAATTTGATTAAAAATGAATAAATTCAATAAAAAATCAAATAAAATAATAAAAATAAAAATATGAGCTCATGGATGAAGATAGGACACGTGTGCAATTATGCAAGCTCAAATCAAGTGGAAACGAATAGGCCCATTTGACAAAATATGAAGTTTTGGGGATAGTTGACTTTTGGCAATTTTGCAAAAAAGCCCAACTTCAACAATGCATAACTTCTTCAATTTTGAACTTTTGGAAGTGTTCTAGGACTTTTTAGAAAGCTTGAGATGTCCTATAACCAAACATTTTGGTCTCATCTCATTTTTATATTCCATGCTCAAGTTATAAGCTTTGGAAAAAAGGTGTTTTTATTGACTTTCAAAAATGACCTATAATGTCCAAATTTGTAACTTCTAGTGAGTGAATTTTAAGATCTTGGGGGTATGAATATGGATTGTAGGAAATTGCATCCTCTTAAAAATGAGCTTTGGATGGGTCATTTCTCATAAAGTGTGAGAAAGTTATGCTTGGTCAAAGTTGAGTTGACTTTTCCTACAAAACCCTAATTTAGCAACATTTGAATCTTGATGAATTTTGAGAAATCCTTGATGAATCATGATCAACCCTTTATAAAATGATGAAATATTCTTCAAAATGATAATGTTGACAAAAAATCTTGATGTTTGACTGTTTGTAGGTCACAGTTGACTTTTGCCCTAGCACAATCGATTTTTGGACCCTTTGAGCAATTGACTGAGCAAACTTCCTCTGCAAGGCTTGAAATTTGGCATGGATGACCTTGAGAACATATTAGGACATTGGGGAGCACTTGAGGTCATTTGGATTCAAGGTTCTTGATGCAATGTGAAACTCTAATTTGGGGTTGACTGCCTTAGGAGATAGTTTGTCTGACCAACTCTGAGCAACCTTGAGCCACTTGGAGATTTTTCTTGCAATGTTTTGAGAAATATGAGAGGGAAAATTTTGGGGTACAACACTTTTGTTCAGCAGTAATTGTGTTACTTGTTTTTCGTATTTTTAGTAAACAATATAAACTCTATGGCCTTGTGTCTTACCCGAGGCACAATGGTTTGTTTGTGAGGGTTGTTATATGTCATTATCATATGTCATTAATAAAACATTGGACGTTCTTGTATACAAATTTGCACTCTCTGTTTTTATTTTCTGCTTTTCAATTTATCAATACAACTATGCTCTTACACACACTCACATATCAAACTGCAAATCCATATCCACTCTAGATCCCATTGATAACAATTCTGCTATTGCCAGTTATAACTTCGAAAATCCGATCAACCAAGTCGAGGATGAAGGTGAGGAAGATTATGAGGTACCTGGAGAACTTGCTAGACTGTTACAACAGGAAGAGAGGGCTATACATCCTCATGAAGAGTCAGTTGAGACAATAAACTTGGCCACAGAGGCAGACAGAAAAGAAGTCAAGATTGGCGCAAATCTGGAGCTTGGTGTCAAACAGCGGTTGGTACAAATGTTGCACGATTATGTTGAGATCTTCGCCTGGTCATATGAAGACATGTTGGGACTAGACACAAATATAGAGGTTCATCGTCTGCCGACTAAAGAAGATTACCCTTCGGTAAAGCAGAAGGTCCGTCACATGCACCCTGAAATGTCAGAGAAGATCAAAGCAGAGGTTATGAAGCAGTTCAACGCTGGGTTCTTAGCTGTCACCTCTTATCCCTAATGGGTAGCTAACATGGTCCCGGTACCTAAGAAAGACAGTAAAGTATGAATATGTGTAGACTACAGAGACCTGAATAGGGCAAGCCCCAAAGATGACTTCCCACTTCCCCACATCGATGTTCTGGTTGACAACACTGCACAACACAAAATATTTTCCTTCATGGATGGTTTCTCTGGCTACAACCAGATCAAGATGGAACCCGAAGACATGGAGAAGACAACCTTCGTCACACAGTGGGGCACTTTATGTTACAAGGTGATGCCTTTTGGGTTAAAGAATGCTGAAGCAACTTATCAGCGAGCCATGGTAGCTTTGTTCCATGATATGATTCACCATGAGATAGAGGTTTATGTTGATGACATGATAGCCAGGTCTCAAACCGAGGAAGAACACCTTGATCCTCTACAAAAACTGTTTGACAGGTTGAAGAGATACAAGTTGAGGTTAAATCCGAATAAGTGCACCTTCGGGGTAAGGTCTGGTAAACTTCTGGGGTTCATCGTCAATGACAAAGGTATTCAGGTAGACCCTGTGAAGGTCAAGGCCATACAAGAGATGCCAGCTCCCCGTACTGAGAAGGAAGTTAGAGGTTTCTTGGGACGTCTAAATTATATCGCCAGGTTCATTTCACATAAGACTACTACTTGTGAGTCGATCTTCAAACTCCCGAAGAAAGATCAAGTAGTAAAATGGAATGACGAATTCCAGACTGCTTTCAAAAGAATCAAGGAATACCTTAAAGAACCACCAATTCTGATGCCTGTGATTGAAGGAAGACCTTTGATAATGTACTTAACAGTATTAGACAATTCAATGGGGTGTGTGTTGGGGCAGCATGACGAGTCTGGTCGAAAAGAGCACACAATATACTACCTTAGCAAAAAGTTTACCGACTGTGAAACAAGATACTCATTGCTCGAGAAAAATTGTTGCGCTTTGGCATGGGCTGCTCACCGACTAAGACAGTATATGTTGACCCACACAACTTTGCTGATATCTAAGATGGATCCGATCAAGTACATCTTCAAGAAGCCCGCTCTCTCTGGAAGAATAGCAAGTTGGAAGATGATCTTAACCGAATACGATAACCAATATACAACCCAGAAAGCAATCATGGGAAGTGTATTAGCTGATCATTTGTCTCATCAGGTCGTGGATGACTACCAGTCCATGAATTTTGAGTTCCCGGACGAGAATATTATGCTAGTGACTGATTATGAAGAGCATGGACTGGATGAAGGACCTGAAGAAGGATCTCGGTGGACTATGTTTTTTGATGGAGCCTCGAACGCACTCGGTAATAGCATTGGTGCTGTAATCATATCTCCCGAAAGCTGTCATACTCCTTTCACGGCCCGACTATGCTTCAACTGTACCAATAACATGGCGGAGTATGAAGCATGCATCATGGGACTTAAAGCTGCTATTGACCTAAGGACCAAGTTCTTAAACATTTTCGGGGATTCGGCCTTGGTGATAAGTTAGATCAAAGGAGAATGGGATATGAAGCACCCGAATCCCATCCCGTACAAAGAGAACATGTTGACATTGCTCCCAAACTTTGAGGAGGTCAGCTTTGAACATTTCCCACGAGAAGAGAATCAGTTAGCGGGCGCGCTAGCTACTATGTCATCTATGTTCAAGTTCAGGTGGGACAACAAAAGCCCCCTGAATCACTATTGAGAGGTTGGATGAACCAGCGTACTGCTGTGAGATTGATATTGAAGAGGTAGCAGACAAACCTAGGTTTCACGAAATAAAAAGGTATCTCGAGGCTCAAGAGTATCCCAAGGGGGCATCTGTCAATGATAAGAAGTTTCTAAGAAGGTTCGCTGCGAAATTCTTCCTCAGTAATGGAATCCTCTACAAACACAACCATGACTCTACTTTACTTAGGTGCATAGACAAGAGCGAAGCAGAGAGGATTGTGACAGATCTACACGAAGGTACCTTCGGAACCCATTCAAGTGGATATACCATGGCCAAAAAGATCCTACAGGCAGGATACTATTGGTCCACTATGGAAGCAGACTGCTACCAGCACTCCTGAACTTGTCACAAATGTCGGACCTACGCTGATAAAGTACATATACCTATGGTTCCGTTGAACGTCTTGACGGCTCCCCGACCCTTTGCAATGTGGGGCATTGACATGACCGGAGAGATTAGACCTACTACTTCCAATGGACATCGCTTCATCTTGGTGGCTATTGATTACTTCACGAAGTGGGTTGAGGCTGCCTCCTTTGCTACCGTTACCAAGAATGTTATGGCGCGATTTATCAAGCATAACCTGGTTTATAGTTACGGTTTCCCCGAAAGAATCATCACTGACAATGGTATGAATCTCAACAATACAATGATCACCGAACTCTATAAGAAATTCAAGATACAACATCATAACTCTTCTCCCTACCAGCCGAAGATGAATGGCGCTGTCGAAGCTGCTAATAAGAATATCAAGAAGATTATACAAAAGATGACGGTGACATGCAAAGACTGGCATGAGATGTTACCATTAGCTCTTCATGGGTACCGCACCTCCGCACGGACATTGACAGGGGAAACACCTTATTCTATGGTATATGGCATGGAGGTTGTCCTGCCTATTGAGGTGCAGATCCCTTCTTTGAGGATTACGAAGGATGAAGGTTTGAACAAAGATGACTAGATCTAGACTCGAATTGATCAACTGAATCTGAACAATGATAAGAGACTTACTGCTGTCTGTCCTGGTCAAAGGTATCAAAAATTGATGATCAAGGCTTTCAACAAAAAGGTTAGGCGCCAAGCATATCAAGTTGGGGATCTAGTGATCAAGCGCATCATACTTCCGCAAGGTGATCCCAAGGGCAAATAGACTCCCACATACGGAGGGCCATTTGTGATCAAAAGCATTTTTTCTGGTGGAGCCATGATTCTGACCACCATGGACGGTGACAACCTCCCTCACCCTGTCAATGCAGACATAGTGAAAAGATACTACGCATGATTAAAGACTCGCTAGGTTAACTGACCTAGGATAAAATAAGGGCTTCCCGGCAAACCAAAAGGGTTCGGGAAAAAATTAGGGATGAAAACAAAAAATTTTGTACACCCGGCAAGTCGAAAACCTGAAAAAGGCGGCTTGGGCAAAAAAGGGTATCCCGGTGGATTGAAAACCCGAAAGGGCGATCCAGGAAAAATTTAGGGATTTAAAGCGTATCACTATGTCCCATTGGATCACCTTGCGATCAGACTTCAGTATCAACTATCAAGTTCAAACGACACCAATCAATCTAGTCAGCTTCGGACAAGCAGCAAAGTGATGAGACGCTCGAAGACATAACGGCAATAGCAGAATTGAAACTCAATGGTATTATTACACATAGCTGTTTTCTTCTATTTGTACACAATATTGTATAGCTTTAATTTCCTTGGTGGTGTTCTCTTACTTGAGCGTCAGCTTCCTTGTGCAAAAACGCCTGCTATAGGCCAACTTCAGAATTTAATACAAGTCATTTTTACAAAACCATTTGTTTTTCTTTTTCTGTTTTGTTTTGAAAAAATGTCGAATGATTTATTCTTGACATATGCATTTGAATATGATTGCTATTCACAAATGTTTTCATAAAAAATGGAAAGAAAGTTGCTTATAACTTAAGAAACAGGGGCAAAAACTAAAAAACATGTCGAGCCCGACAGTTACTCCTTCCAGTAGGTACAGGAGCAGAGACAACTTTGAAACAATGTCACCATTACATGTGACCCCGTGACGTCTACACTCTCCACTGAGTACAGGCAACCAAAGCATTGACATCGGCTTCCCCAAACAGGGGCTACTTTCCCCAGTAAGGCTCCTTCAGAGAGCTGACATCTATATTCCCCAGTCGAATTTTATAATCTCAAGCGGTTCATAAAGTTTTCTCCCGAGCAGAGTTTATTTCTCTGAATACAGAAGCTCAATCCCTAACAGAGTTTATTCCTCCATCTACGGAAGTTCATCCCTCAGTGGAGTTTATTTCTCTGAATCGACAAAATCTTCCCGCAAAGCATCTCCTCTCTCAGATAGAGTTATTCCCCCCGCAGAGTTAATCTCAAGCAGAGTCTCTCTTGGGCATAATATTCCCAAATAGAATGGAGTAAATCCTTAGCATAGTCATCTCCGTTCACCATCCCTAGCGGAAGTAGAAGAACCACTTTTTCTACAACAGTCACAAATTCAATTTCCAGTACTCTCCAACAGCAGTCAGGGATTTATTTTCCCAGACTCGGATATGTCACAATAGCATTTTATGTCCATACATCATGACATGCGCATACATATTGCATACAACATAATCTCATTTATTTTGAGAACATCATCACACAATGCATTTCATGCATCATATAATTAATCTTGTACCTTTTCAGGAAAGATGGTTATCATCAACAATTCCAACAGTTCAAGATTAAATTCGTGAAGCTATACATGTCATATTTGCGGACAACTAATGGAAAATCAGTTCCTGAAACCAAACAGGTTAACTAATTTACGTGATCAAATGAGGCAGCCCTACTACCCAGGCTTTTATTTCAAAGTAACCCTACTACCTAGGTTCCTTCTTATAGCCCTACTACCCAGGCTTTTATTTCGAAGTAACCCTACTACTCAGGTTCCTTCTCACAGCCTTACTACCCAGGTTTTATTTCGAAGTAACCCTACTACCCAGGTTCCTTCTTACAGCCCAACTACCCAGGCTTTTATTTCGAAGTAACCCTACTACCCAGGTTCCTTCTCACAACCCTACTA
This sequence comes from Vicia faba, assembly GCA_948472305.1. Classification (NCBI taxonomy): domain Eukaryota; kingdom Viridiplantae; phylum Streptophyta; class Magnoliopsida; order Fabales; family Fabaceae; genus Vicia; species Vicia faba. Next base: position 324,485 of record CATIWC010001792.1, on the reverse strand, counting down.
CTCAGGTTTTATTTCGAAGTAACCCTACTACCCAGGTTCTTCTCATAGCCCTACTACCCAGGCTTTATTCTGAAGTAACCCTACTACCCAGGTTCCTTCTCATAGCCCTACTGCCCATGCTTTTATTTCGAAGTAACCCTACTACCCAGGTTCCTTCTCACAACCCTACTACCCAGGCTTTTATTTCGAGGTAACCATACTACCCAGGTTCCTTCTCACAACCCTACTACCCAGGTTTTATTTCGTACTAACCCTACTACCCAGGTTCCTTCTCATAGCCCTACTACCCAGGCTTTATTCCGAAGTAACCCTACTACCCAGGTTCCTTCTCATAGCCCTACTACCCAGGCTTTATTCCGAAGTAACCCTACTACCCAGGTTCCTTCTCATAGCCCTAATACCCAGGCTTCATTTCGAAGTAACCTTATTACCCAGGTTCCTTCTCATAGACCTACTACCCAGGCTTTATTCTGAAGTAAACCTACTACCCAGGTTCCTTCTCATAGCCTTACTACCCAGGCTTCATTTATAAGTAACCCTACTACCCAGGTTCCTTCTCAAAGCCCTACTATCCAGGCTCCTTCTCATGAATTACCTGACGCAGTTTTACATGGACTTGTCCCGAGAAAGCCCTATACAGGCTCCTTCCCTTTTATCTCTGGATAACAGTTTACAACATTGTAAAACTTGGACCCGACCAGATACGGCCGATTTCATATTTCCCCAGTAAGTCGCTGTGATGCCTGGAATACGACCAGATAGCGGGCAACCTTATCATTCTCAACCAGTCACTGTGAAGCCTGGACTCGACCAGATAGCAGTGCACTTTTGTCTCATCAATTAAGAGTTAATTCCCCAGTAGAGTAATGGATAACCAAAGCTCCTAGACTCTATTTCCCGGGACATAAATCAACATCCCTCGTCGAAGTCCTCCCCAACGACAGGTATAGGAATTCTCGCAAAGGAATCTCTCATGCAACCGATATCTTTTCTGGATGGCATCTTTAAGCCCATCTCTGAAGATTCTCCGTCGCCTTCCAAATTGCATATGTAAGCCCATTCCCGATATTATCGATCGACATTCACTTCATACGAGTGCAAATTTCTAGGCACTCTAGTGTTCAATAATCTTTCACCTTCAGATCACGAAAGGCACACCAGCCAATCTACATCCTCAAGTATGAGAAGATTGAACAGGTGCAGCTGTTTCACCCCAAAATTTTCCCTCTCATTCTACTCAACACATGCCCATTGAGGTCCTCAACTTGCCCAATGATGCCCAAGAATTGATCAGACAAATTTTCTCCTAAGACAATGAGCCTCAAACTAGGGTTTCACTCCTCATCAAGATGTTTGAGTTCTAAGGGTCCTAAATGGTTTACATTACCCTAACATGTCCTCATGATCATCCATGCCAAGTTTCATGCCTTGCACAAGAAGTTTGCTCAATCAACTGCTCAAATGCCTAAAAATCAACTATACTAGGTCAAAAGTCAACTGTGACCCACATACAATCAAACTTCAAGATTTTTGGTCAACATAAACATTTTGAAGTAATATCCATCATTTGATCAAGGGTTGATCATGATTCCTCAAGGAATGCTCCTAATTCATCAAAACTCAAAAGTTGCTAAATTAGGGTTTCTACAAGAAAAGTCAACCAAACTTTGACCAGGCATAACTTTCTCATACTTTATCAGAAATCTCTCATCCAAGGCTCATTTTTGAAGAGAATCCAGTTCCCTAGAGTTCATATTCATCCCTCAAGTTCAAGAAATGCACTCATGAAAAGATATAAATTCAGACATTATAGGTCCTTTTCAAAAGTCAACAAAAACACCTTTTGGGTCAAAGCTTCTTACATATACATGGAAGATCCAATGGAGATGAAACCAAAAGTGTTGTTTAAGGGACATCCCAATATTTCTAAAAAGTTCAAGAACACCCTCTTAGGGTCAAAATTGAGAGAGATATACATTGTCAAAGTTGACCATTTTTGGAAATTTGCACAAAGTCAACAATGCCCAAAATTGCATTTTTCCGCATGGGCCCATCTTTTCAAGATTGAATCTCAGTCCTAGCATAGTCCACGAACTATGGGACCCTCCATGCCTTATTCACTTATTTATTTTAATTTTATTTATTTAAAATTCAAATAAAATCCAAATTAAATAAAAAATAAATCAAATAAATGGGATAAGATTTGTTTTGGCATTGGTTGAATATCTCATGAGCTGTCAAATGGCCAAACAAATCGTGCAAGCTTGAGAATAGGAAGAAATCTCCATGTTTGGAAAGATTGGAAGAAAACTTAAAGACCATAACATCTTTTGATTCTTTACAATTCTATTACCATATATTGATTCACTACTTATACCAGGACACTCAAAACCTAGAACAAGAAAAAACAGATGCACAGCTAGCCTCAAAACAGAGAGAAAAATTCCAAATTTTCCAACAAAAAGTGCAAATCAGTTTCACTTCTGGAGGCTAATTCAAGTTGTTCTAAGGATCAAACAATAATCCTTGGACGTCTAGGAATCTATCACGATCATTCCCAAAGCTTGCGGTGTCCAGAACCGCGCCCTTGCACTCACAGTTTGTTCTTATATTTTCTAATCTCGATTTCACTCATTCATCCATTATAAATATGATTTGACTGCATATTTGTGTTCATGATCATCATGTGAATGTTTCTGGATATTTCAATTTAAGATTGAGTGCAGGTATAATCATTTGCCATTGTTAGGGTTCCGAAGCTTCAAATTAGGGAACCCTAGCTAGAGGAAAAATTGGGCCAAATTAAGGGCATCTTCGTGTTCAGGGGATGATTTACAGTCGATCCATGTCTTTGGATGGAATTTATTCTGCTTGAATTGTATTTTAGAGTTTTGCAGGTTTATAGCTACAATCAAAAACCGTCACTATAGCCTATAGTGACGGATTGGACTGTAGGTAAAAGTCCTTTCTAAAACAACAGTCCCAGCGAGGAAGATGATGGCGTGTCCAAGCCTGGTTAGACAATTTAAATCCATGTGCATTTTTCTGGGCATGCTACTTTGTTTGGCTTATGTTTTTATTTGTTTATTATATTAATAAACAAGCTTTCTAGCACAGTTGGTCCAGGCGTTTCCCTTTGAGAGGAAGGACCTGGGCTCGATCCCAGGTCTCAACATTTTCCTATTTTCTGAGTTGTTTCTTGCAGATCCCATGTGCCTCACCATCAAATATCCATCATGCGCCCCTGATCTTAACCATCAGATCCATCACGTGATCAGATCTAAACTTCTAACAAAAGCAGCGCATGGTGAACCCTCAGATGAGAGCCTCACTGAATCACGCGCAAGGCAGTCATTGGGCCAACAATCTTGGGCCTAACACAAATTCAATTCCACACCCCCAAATTGCTCCTCACATCAGACCCATTTTATTTTTTATTTTAATTTCTTTATTACTTTTTTTATTGTTTTAAGTATTTATTCTAATTTTCTTAAAAAACCATTTTTTAATTAAATCATAAAAACACAAAAAAAATATTAGAATTAGGTTTTTTTTCATAAAATATTTAATTTCATTAATTAATTAGGTTAATTAGGATAATTTAAATTCCTTTTTAATAATTAAAATTAATTAGAAATTAGGTTAATTTGAAAAATTAATTATTTTCTTAAAAATCCAAAAAAAAATTTCTTTATTCACTAATTAAATGTCTTTGAATTTAATTGTTAATTCCACGTATCTAATTTTTTCGCGCGTATTCTTTTTCCATTATTTTTTTTAATTATTGTATCTGCTTCAAAGTTGTAATAGTTTTAATTATGTTTATTTTACTATTTTCATTTACTATTTTCCCCAAGTTTGGTTATGTAACCCCCTCCCCAAGGCCTTGTAACAGCTAGGTTTAAACTTCTCGCACTTTTACTTTCCGTCATTATAAACAGTTAGATGTATGTGTAGGATTGTATGCGAAAGATAAATCAATAATTTAAAATGGTAGAAAACCTTAACTGTGCAAAGATAAACAAACTGAAATCAAACACTTGCACATGATCACTCCTAGGGTTTTTCCCCACTTCAGTTGCCTTCAGAAAACGGCCACTATTCTCGAAACGTGAGAATTTTTAGTGGCTGCCCTCTAACTCGAAAGATCACTAGTCCCTCGTTGACCCTTTCGACGCTGCCTCAGTAAAAAAGTGATCTTCGTACTTTAGGACAGTTACTAAGAGATCTCTCCCTGTTGTCTTAAGTGACCGTAATCATCCCTTTCGATTGTCCCTCAAACTCCAACGATGGAGCTACCTACTCCTTAATAGTAGGATAACGTTGTCTAAAGGAAATAAGAAAACAAACAATCTTTTTTTGAGTAGGTAGAAACTCTTAAGTACTTGCTCAAAATAATCTTTTACACTCTACACTTTCACACTCTTTTTAACTAAAGGTTTTTAAAAAAAAAACACTTTATCACACTCTTGAGGACTCATACAAGAGTTACCATAAAGTGAAACGCCGCACTAAGACATCTTCAAAGCTTTTAAAAACACACGCAAAAGTAATTTAAAAATGAGCAAGTACCTAAGAGCCCGTTGAAAACCACAGATAGAAAGGGTGCTAACACATTCCCTTTCTATAATTTACCCCCCGTACTCAGAAACATCTCGAAAAAGGTTTTTCTATTCTTTTCCCTTTTCCTTTGTTGGATAAAATAAAAGACGGTGGTGACTCTTTCTTACCGTACATTTGCGAACAAAAAACATAAACAGTATTAACCATCGGTTCTGCCACCGTATCACAATTCCTTTTATAAAGATGATGGTAGAAACTGAGAGAAACATCAGCATAAATCTTTGGTCGATTCATGTCGAAAACCAGGTATCTTGTCTGTCTTTGACTGGAAGAATCAATTTTGATCCATAAGAGGTCTTTGGATTAATAATCTTTTGCTGCAAGGAACAAAAGGGGTTAGTTGTATGAGAATGTATGCATGGTGTAATGATGTTCTCAAAATAAATGAGATTATTTTGTATGTATATGTTATGTATGTTATATGATGTATGAATGCGATATGTTGTTAAAGCGTGTCCTTGACAGATACTAGGGAGCTTTGGGAAGTTAAATTTCGAAGTGCGTTGGGGATGAAGAGTATGTGTATCTTCAGACTTTGTTAACAATGCTCCTGCTAGGGATTCCTGCTTTGTTGAGAAGAAAACTCTGCTAAGGAATATTGACTTGCTTGAGAAGACTCTGTGGAGAGTGTTGATTTCTACTTGGGAACCAAAATTCAGGATTTTTAGTCGTCCATTACTTTGTGAGGAATTATCTCTTGAAAGTTAGTTGTTATCTGGTCGGGTTCCAGGCTTCACAATAACTTTCTAGGGAGAGAGAAGTTAACTGTTATCTAGTCAGATTTCAGGCTTTGCAGCAACTCACTGGGATAATGGCAAGCTCTACTTGGGAAAAGGTGTTTTATTAGTGATCTGTAAGAATTAAACTGTTATCTGGTTGGGTCCAGGTTTCAGCAACTCAAACTGTTAATTAGTTGGGAGAAGTTAAGTTATTATTTGGTCGGGTCCTGGCTCTAGCCATTTGAAATTGAGGTTTACTATTATCTAGTCGGATCCAGTCTTTAGCAATTTAAACTTGAGATCAATCGTTATCTGGTCGGGTCCAGGTTTCAGTAACTCAAACTATTAACTGGTCGGGTCCGAGCTCTGCAGTTGAAGGAGTTAAACAATTATTTGGTCGGGTCCAGGCTTTAGCAACTAAATTTGAGATTTACTGTTATCTGGTTGGGTCCAGGTTTCAGTAATTGGAGCTGTTATCTGGTCGGGTCCAAGTTTCAGAATTTTTAACTGGTATCTGGTCGGGTCCAGGCTTAAGCAATTTGAGCTTAAACAATATCTGGTCGGGTCCAAGCTTTAGTAACTTGGAATTGAGATTTACTGTTATCTGGTCAGGTCCAGTCTTCATAGTAAGTTGAGAGTAGGATGAAGTTGAACTAGTATCTGGTCGGGTCCAGACTTCATAGTAACTAGCTTGAAAGGATGAAGTTGACTGTTATCTGGTCGAGTTCCAGGTTTTACATCAACTTCCAGAGATATCAATGACTCTGTTGAGGACATCACTGGGGATTAGGGGTTCTGGTCCCTTGATTTGTAATAGTCTGCGAGGCAAACTCAAGCTGGGGAATCTGTAGTTTGTTGGGAAATAAATCCTGTTGAAGAGGATACTTGATGAACTGTTGGGGAGGATATTATTATTTTTAGGAAGAATTCCATAAGGCTTCCTTTTAAGACCAACTCAACTAGGGAGAGGATCTTTCGAAGATTGAAGCTCTGGTTGTGGATTTTATGAATCCAAATTCATGGGGATAATGCTAATGAAATAACTCTGTGGGGATATCTCAAATGCATTTAAGGAAATGCTTGTTACAGTTTTTAAGTATACATTTGTTAAAAGTTTAATCATGTTCATATGCATATGTTCATTTAATTTTAGTCATTGGACACTTTTGCACTCAAAACAGGAAAAAGAAAAAAAGTTTTCACTTCAAAGTATATTTGTATTGATGTTTTGCCCATGAATAGGATTTTTGTACAAATAGACCGAGATCCTAGTAAGAGGAAATCGTTGAAAGAATGGAAAGAATACAAAGTGAAAACAAAAATAATAGCCATATCAAAGTGATCTCATTATGTTCCAACCCCACTATTTCCCCTATGTCTTTGAACATCATCCCTTGACGTTGAAAGGAGTTGGTTGATTTGATCTTGGACCATTTGAACTTAGACCTTGGTAATAAAGTTGGTTGTAAAGATCCCACGGGACATAATTATACGCTTTAATCCTTAACTTTTTCCTGGGCCTCCCTTTCGGGTTTTCAGCCCACGAGGATACCCATTTTTGCCCAAATCGCACTTTCGGGTTTTCGACTTGCCGGGTGTACAATATTTTGCATATATCCCTAACTTTTTCCTAAACCTCTTTGGTTCACCGGGATGCCCTTATTTTTGCCTAGGTATGTCAACCTAGAAGGTCATTTTATGCATAGTATTTTTTAACTATGTCCGTATTCACAAGATGTGGGAAGTATTCGCCATCCATAGTGGTCAGCATCATGGCACTACCAGAGAAAACTTTCTTTACAAAAAATGGTCCTTCGAAAGTGGGAGTCCATTTATCTCTGGGGCCGCCTTGTGGAAGAATGATGCACTTTATTACCAAGTCGCCAGCTTGATACACTCGAGGCTTGATATTTTTGTTGAACGCCTTGATCATACGCTTTTGATACATCTGACCATGGCAAACAGCAGCCAGCTGCTTCTCGCCAATCAAGTTCAGCTAATCCAACCTAGTCTGAATCCATTCATCTTCGCCTAGACCTGCTTCTTTCATTATCCTTAGAGAGGGAATTTGAACTTCTACAGGTAAGACGACTTCCATGCCATATACCAAGGAGAAATGAGTTTCCCCAGTTGACGTACGGGCCAAAGTACGATAGCCATGGAAAGCAAATGGTAACATCCCATGCCAGTATTTGTAGGTTACCACCATCTTTTGCATAATCTTCTTGGTATTTCTATTGGCAGCTTCCACTGCGCCGTTCATCTTGGGTCTGTACGAAGAAGAATTGTGATGCTTGATTCTGAGTACAAAGTTTCATAATCATAGCATTGTTGAGATTAGTTCCATTGTCGGTGATAATCCTTTCGGGGATACCGTAATGACATATGAGATTATGCTTGATAAACCTGGATACAACGTTCTTCGTGACAGAGAAAATGAGGCAGCTTTGACCCACTTGGTAAAGTAATCAATGGCAACAAGGATGAAACGGTGTCCATTTGAGGCAATAGGTTTGATCTCTCCAATCATGTCAATGTCCCACATTGCGAACAGCCACAGAGCAGTCATGACATTTAGAGGAATAAGAGGTACATGGACCTTGTAGGCATAGATTTGACACTTGTGGCAAGTCCTTGAGTGGTGATGACAATCAGTTTCCATTGTGGACCAATAGTAACCAACCCTCAGGATCTTTTTGGCCATAGTGTGTCCACTAGAGTGGGTCCCAAAGAGGCCATCATGCATGTTTTCCATAATTTTCTCTGCCTCCTTCTTGTCCATACATCGGAGTAGAGTAGAATCATGGTTACGCTTGTATAGGATTTTGTTGCTTAGAAAGAATTTGTCTGAAAATATTCGCAAGAATTTCTTATCATTGACGGAAGCTTGTTTAGGATATTCTTGTGCCTCAAGATATCTCCTCACCTCATGGTACCATGGTTTCTCTTCATCAGTTAAAGCTCATAGCAGTGTGCAGGTTCGTTAAATCTTTTGATTGTTATCATAGGAGCTTCGTTGTCTCATTTGACTTTGAACATGGAAGACATTGTTGCCAAGACGTCAGCCAACTGATTTTCTTCTCTAGGAAAATGTTCTAAGGTGATCTCCTCGAAGTATGGTATTAGGGTTAACACAAGCTCCTTGTAAGGAATAAGATTAGGATGCTCGGTGTCCCATTCTCCTTTGACTTGACTGATCACTAGAGCAGAATCTTCGAATACATCCAAATGCTTGATCCTTAAGTCAATAGCAACCTTTAAACCCAAGATGCACACCTCATACTCAGCCATATTATTCGTACAATCGAAGCATAGTCTAGCAGTGAAAGGAGTGTGACACCCTTCAGGAGAAATTATCACAGTACCAATTCCATTGCCGAAAGCATTGGAAGCCCCATCAAAAACCATAGTCCATCGGGATCCTTGTTCAGGTCTGTCATATGATCCAGGTTTTGCACAGTCAATCACTAACATGATATTCTCATCTGGGAAGTCAAAATTCATAGATTGATAATCATTAACAACTTGATGGGCCAAATGATATGCCAATACACTTCCTTTGATGGCCTTTTATGTCTTATATTGAATAGTGTACTCAGTCAGAATCATTTGCCATCTAGCTATCCGTTCGGAGAGAGCGGGCTTCTCAAAGATATACTTAATGGGGTCCATTTTAGAAATCAATAAAGTGGTGTGAGTCAACATATACTGTCTCAATCGGCGAGCAGCCCATGCTAGAGCGTAACAAGTTTTCTCGAGCAGTGAATATCTGGTTTCACAATCGATAAACTTTTTGCTCGGGTAGTAAACTTCATCCTCTTTTCGGCCAGACTCGTCATGTTGGCCCAACACACACCCCATAGAATTCTCTAGCACACTCAAGTACATGATCAAAGGTCTTCTTTCAACTGGAGGCATCAGGATTAGGGTTTCTTACAAATATTCCTTGATTTTATCAAAGGCGACTTGACAGTCGTTGTTCCATATGACTACTTGATCTTTCTTCAAGAGTTTGAAGATCGGTTCACAAGTATCAGTTAAGTGAGATATGAAGTGGGCAATGTAGTTAAGACGACCCATGAATCCTCTAACCTCTTTTTCAGAGCGGGGAACTAGAATTTCTTGAATGGATTTTACCTTTGCAGGATCAACATCAATGCATTTACCACTGACGACAAAACCTAAAAGCTTTCCAGATCTTACTCTGAATGTGCACTTATTAGCGTTCAACCTTAACTTGTACTTCTTCAACCTCTCGAATAACTTTTGTAGGTGATCGAGATGCTCTTCTTCGGTTTGAGATCTTGCAATCATATCATCCACATAGGCTTCTATTTCGTGATGAATCATATCATGAAATAAAGCTACCATAGCTATTTGATATGTTTCCCTGACATTCTTCAATCCAAATGGCATGACTTTGTAGCAAAAGGTGCCACATTGTGTAACAAAGGTGGTCTTTTCCATGTCTTCGGGAGCCGTCTTGATTTGGTTGTAGCCAGAAGATCCATCCATGAAGGAGAAGACTTTGTGTTGAGCGGTGTTATCAACCAAGACATCAATATGTGGTAGAGGGAAATATTCTTTAGGGCTTGCCCTATTTAGATCCCTATAATCCACACACATGCGAATCTTTCCATCTTTATTTGGCACGGGGACCACATTTTCAACCTATTGAGGATAACATGTGACAGCCAGAAAACCTGCATCAAATTGCTTCATTACCTCAACCTTTATCTTTTCAGACATGTCGGGCCGCATATGACGAACCTTTTGCTTAACAGGGGGACAATCTTCCTTCGTTGGCAGACAATGAACCATAATGTCAGTATCAGATCCTGGCATATCTTCATATGGCTAAGAAAACACTTCAACATAGTCATATAACATCTGAACCAATCTGCTCTTATCACCATCTTTTGGGTTAGCGCCGATCTTGACCTCTCTCTTATCTGTCTCAGTACCTAAGTTAATAACTTCGACTGGCTCTTCACGAGGTTGAATGGCTTTCTATTCTTGCATTAGAAGTCTGGCTAATTCTCCTGGTATTTCACAATCTTCCTCGCCTTCGTCTTCGGCTTGGTTGACTGGATGTTTGAAATCATAACTGGAAATAGTATAGTCATTGGCAATGAGATCCGGAGTGGATGAAGATCTGTAAGTGTGTGTGTGCATGTAATATACATGGCTATTGAAAAATGTAATAAAGGAAAATAAAGACAATGAACACAAAAATTTGAATGCAAAAGGTCCAATGGTTTATATTAAATGATCATATGATAAATGAACATGAACAAAACCCTTAACGAATGGACCATAGTGCCCCGGGCAAGGCACACGGCTTAAAACTCATTGTTTCGAAATTAAGATTACATACAAAAGTTCTTTAATTAACAGAAAACAATAAACAGTGAACAGTAATTACTCCTCAATGAAGGAGATGGGAGTGAAATCCTTTGCATGGTAGTTGTTGAACTTTCCTTCGACAGTATGGTAGATCCAATCTTCAAAAGTATTTTCATCATTAGAGTCTTCCACAACGTTCACTTCATGATTCCCGATGCGGAGAGGTGGCTTTCCCATGCGAGTGCGCCTGACTTATTTTTGAGCGTTGATGGTGAAACCCAACCCAAATTTATCTACTTTAAACGGAATGTTTGGAAGTTTTCCACAGATGGTACATTTACCATCTTCGACCACGAAACGAGCTTCCTTAAGCGAAACCATTCTTGGTATAACTTCATCAGCTTTTGATATGTTGGAGGAGATTTTGGTGGCGGCAACCATAGAAGGAACAATTTCGAAGGTCTGGCACGGAGTCTCTATGAATTCACCATCCATTTCCACATACTTGAAGGAAATAAGATGGCTCACCATAAATTCTTCTTCGCTGCTAACAATAACGATCTTCCCTTTGACTGGATACTTTAATTTTTGATGAAGGGTGGATGTTACTGCCCCTACCCCATGGATCCAAGGGCGCCCAAGCAAGCAAGAATATGTGGGACGTATGTCCATTATATAAAAGGTAGAGTTGAAAATCTGTGAGATAACTTTAATTGGGAGATCCACCTCTCCATGAACCATCCTTTTAGACCCATCGAAAGCCCTTACAACAATATCGCTTGGCTTTAATATCAGTCCTTCATAATCTAGCCGGTCCAAAGCACCTTTGGGTAACACATTTAAAGATGGGCCGATATCAATTAGGACATGGGCCAGGGTGGTCCCTTTGCACTCAATAGAGATATGCAAGGCTTTGTTGTGGTTCCTTCCTATAGGAGTCAAATTAGCGTCGGAGAACCCTAATCCATTATCAGTCGTTAAACTTGCTACACAATTCTCGAACTGGTCAGTGGTGGTTTCTTGGGGCACATGGTCTTTCTTCAAGAACTTGATTAGAGCCTGGGCATGAATTTCTGAGAAGATTAACAATGACAACATGGAAATTTTGGAGGGGGTTGGCCCCAGCTGGTCAACTATTTTGAAGTCACTCTTCTTTATGATTTTCAGGATTTCCTCCATTTCTCGAGCGGCGGGTTCTTCAGTGTCGGTATCTTTGGTAGGTGCCTCTATCCCAGCAGGCTCACCTTCTTTCTCTTTGCCTTTAGACTTGTCATTGGTTATGCGGACGGGATTTGTAGTAGTAGTGGGTGGTAAAATATCAGGGGAAAAGATCCTCCTTGTTCTTGTTACTTTACTAGATCCTATAATGTTAGTAACATCAGCTTCATTTTCGTTGATCCAAGAATCTTGTTTTATCCCATGATAATAAGCCTCAGCACCATAGTTCCATGGAACCGCTTTGTCAGAGGAGTAAGGAATCGGCCAAGGGGCAATGATTATTAAAGGAGAAATGGTTGGTTCATCTGAAATTCTAATAGGACCCTTTGAGGGGATCCTAAGAGGCTTGTTGGAAATGGTTATTATGGACAGGTCTTCAGCTTTGTTGGTTAAACTTTTGATGGTAAGAATCTTCTCAAGCAAAATCTCGCGACTATTTATCAGGCGTTGCACACCTTCCTTCAACCGCTTGCACCCATTTACTTATTGATCACAGGAATTACAATCTTTAGAACATCCAGGGAACACCTCGGTTCTCAGCAAATTATCCTTTACAGTAGTTAATGGAGTTATTAAATGTTCAATGGAGGAAAAAAAGTAGTATCATCAATTGCATTGACACCTTTTCCATGATTCGACATTGGTGCGGTTATCACATATGGAGTAGAAGGTGGGTTCAATTCAATTTTTTATTGTCTATCAGATCTTGAATCTTATTCTTCAGAGCCCAACATTGATCATTTTCATGTCCAGGGTTGTTGGAATGATATGCACATTTGGCATTTGGATTATACTTAGGTGATGAAATGTTTGGATTAGATGGTGGATCGTGCAATTTCACTAAGTTGTCCTTCAACAGATGTTGTAAGTCTTGGGACAATGACATGCTTATCCTCGAGAACTGTCTTTGAGAAACTTCAGATCCTTGATTATTGGATGATTTCCTTTGAGCAAATGAAGGGTATGATATTAACACAACATTAACAGAGGGTCAGTGATCCTTCTTGGTATGGGCCCTTGCCCCGTACACAACATTTGTTTACTTCTTCCTAGTGAAAGTATTCTTTATAGTGTGGATGCAGAAGCAGATGTCATGGGAATTTTTCCGCTCTTAATGCCACTTTCGACTCTTTCACCAGTTACGATCAACTCGGTGAAGCCAGATGAAGAACTGCCAATCAATAGGTTGAAAAATGGGCTAGTTAATATATCCATGAACATGTCAACTAGTTCTCGGTCAGTTAGAGGTGGTTGGACCCTACCAGCAAGATCCCTCCATTTTTGTGCGTACTCCTTAAACCCCTCATTAGTACCCATTGTAATGCCTTGAAGTTGGACTCTATTTAGTGCCAGATCGGAATTATATTGATACTGATGATAAAAAGCAGTGACTAGATCTTCCCGTGTGTGGATACGGGAACCCTCCAATTGATAAAACCATTCTAGTTGAGTCCTAGCTAGACTCTCTTGGAAGAAATGGACCCAGAGCTTTTTGTCGATAGTGTGTGGCTGTATCTTACGCACGTAAGACCTTAGATGAAGTTTTGGGAAGGAAACCCCGTCATACTTGGTGAAGACTGGTATTTTGAACTTATGGGGGATGACAACCCCAGTTACTAAGCCTAACTCACTAAAATCCAAGCCAGGCACGACTTGAATTTCAACAACCTTTAGTATATCCTCTAACTACTTATATTTATCCTCAGCCGGAGGATATTGCTCATCAAAATAATCTTCGTCTTCGGAAGCTTGATTATTGGCACCCCCATCACGGTTGCTCCTTGCCTCTTCATCTTAATTTTTGTCCTCCTCAGACGACTCTTCGACTATTTGTACCTGACAAACTGGACCTTTGAATCTCTTACCCATGTTGATGAAGGCCTCCTTTTTGGTTTTCTTCTTGGCTACTAGCATAGTCATCAGCTCTTGTTTCCCTTTAGCCAGGGTCAGCAAGGTCTCTTGGAATTGGGGATTCTGCGCATGCAAGTCCTTCATTGTTTGTTCGATATTTATCTTACTAAAATAAACAGTATAAAGATAAGGAAACCTGTTGTAGAAAACCTATTTATATTAAGATGCATGAAAATGCGTATGCAAAATGATTTCAAGGACTTAGAAGATTTAAATTTGTTTAGACAAAAGGAATAAACATCAATTTCATTAATAAGTTAAAATTGATTACAAACATGCCTCCTGGGCTTACATTGGAGCAAGTAAACACAAAATAAACTCCTAAGACAAAAAGGTCGAGGGCATCTTTTTTGGTGCAATGTAGGCGTTCAAACTTCGCTCTTCATGAAGCTGTCTCGTAAGCTCTAAAACCTTCTTTTCACTTGCATAGAACTGAGTTTCGAAAGTGTCTCGCTCTTCCTTTAGCTAAATCCAAGCTCTTTTCAGATCTTCAAGAGAATTAGGCATGTTAAGATAAAGGACAATATATAGAACATCTCCTTCGGCAACAAGCTCTATGATGATAGGTAGGATGGCTTCATAAGGCATCATGAGGTTTTGGGCGCGAGTTCACACCCACTTGAGATAAGGCCCCAAAGGAATAGAGTTCTTATGTCCCAACGTCTTGCTATAAACCTTGTTAACCATGCTCCAAGCTCGTATGAATCTCTGACGATAACCTTGGACATTGTTCTCGTAGTCAAACACAATTCATTGGACAAGTGCATCATGAGGGCCATCCCTCCTAGCATACCCCAAATGTCGCAAAGCCAAACAAGGATTGTAGGTGATACCTCCCTGTTGTAACCCAAAATTTTCCCTCTTATTTCTCAAGAATTTTCTCACAAGATCTCTATTGGTTCAAGACTGCACAAGGTTTGATCAACTCAAGATACCTCCTCAAACACTGATGACTCAAAACTAGGGTTTGAATTTGCACAAGTACAATTGGACTTTTAATGCCCCCATATAGTTTCCATGGATCATATTGGGCTCTAAAGCATCAGGTCAAAGATGGAACTTCTAAATCCTTGAAAGGAGGAAGCAGAAATTGTCGAAAGGGCATAGCAGATAAAAAAGGTGTGCAGTTATAGATAACCATGTCAAATTCAAAATCTGGTTCAGGCTATTCGAACCACATGACTGATTAAAATGGTTGGTTGGCATATTTGTGATAAGTCAAAGAAGAGCAAGCTTACTTCGATCCTCATGCTTCGACTGGGCAATGGCTTCTTCGAGCAACCTGCTTCGATACACCTCTTTGCTTCAACCCACAAGCTTCGACTGGGAAATGGCTTCTTCAAGCAACCTTCTTCAATCCACCTCCTTGCTTCGACCCACAAGCTTCGACTGGGTAATGGATTCTTCGAGCAACCTACTTAGATCCACCTCCTTACTTCGATCCACAAGCTTCAAATGGGAAATGGCTTCCTTCGAGCAACCTGCTTCGACACACCTCCTTGCTTCGATCCACAAGCTTTGAATGGGAAATGGCTTCCTTCGAGCAACCTGCTTCAATCCACCTCTAAACCCTTGGACACACACAGTTTCGACACTATGAATTACAATTTAACAAAAAAAACTTGCTGATAATAGTTCATTACAAGAAGAAGGTACTGGCAACATAGTCTTTCAAATGAGTAATGAAGGATAAAGGAGAAGAAAAGAAAAAAGAGAGAGGAGAGAACACGAATGCTAAAGCCTTAAAACAATCTTAAACCCAGAACCAAAAGAAAACAACACCTCTGTTCTTTTTTTTAACTCAAGAACATTCAAGGCAACAACTCAAGTTCGAAACACAAATTCTAGCTTCAAGGTAAGTCTTCTTGACTTTAAACCCTTCATTTCAAGCATCATTGATGATTCATCTTTGAAGATAATGTGTAATAACCATTTCCTTCGAAGCTAACCTTTTGTTTGTCTTCCTTTCTTGTCAATTATATGTTAAGAACTAACTTGTACAGACCATAAAACAATGTTGGAGTGAAAAATTACAGCATGATTCGATACAAAGCCTTAGGCTTCGACACATACTGCTATACAAGACCAAACATAAGGGGAAAAGGGTGTGTGATTTGACACATAACATTATGCTTCCACTCATACTGAGTTGATTTGGAATTACAGGGTCGAAAGAAGGATATATTTCGATGCATATAAGCATGCTTTGACACATGCTTTAACACAGGATGTCGAAAGATTTGTTTTTGCTCTCTTTTGTGCTGTTTTTTTTTACATATTTCACATATTTGCTTCATAGATATCCAATATGGTTTTTAATAGATAATTAGGTTTAATTTCTTGCAATTCCCATTTTTACATTTGTATCCCCATCCTCCAAATGATGTAATAGCTTAGAACATTTATTTTCCGCAATTTTATCGCTTTCATAAATGTTAGTAATTAGGGTGTATGGCAAGATAAAAAATCAACCTTAGAAAATCCTAATCCAAGACAAGACAATGCATGAAAAATAAACACTTACACACTTACACCTCTAGGGTTAACTCCACTTGTTTCCTTGAGAAAAATAGTCATGATGTGCATGTAAGTCATCTTAGCAAAAATAATCAAAATACAAGATCATAGTCCCTCGATGACGCTATGAATGTTGCCTTACAAATGATCTTAGTCCCTTAAGAGAAATGCTAAGATATCTCACAATATTGCCATTCATGACTATACGATGACTCACTCTTATCCCTTCACATCCAACCAAAAGGCTTCTTACCAAATCAATGGTAAGATAGTGTGATCGGTGGATCTGGAACTGACTATTTAACGCTGGTTTCGCAAAATGTCGCGGAAGCAAGAGTCGCCACCGTCTTTTATTTTCTCCAAATGGAAAGGACAAAAGCACAGAAAAATTCCTTATAGAGATTGCTCTTGGTTCGGGAGGTAGATTTATAGAAAGGGAAGGTGTTAGCACCCTTTCTATCCATGGTTATCCATGGGCTCTTAGATACTTGCTCATTTGTGTTTTCAAAATGTTTGTTTGCTTTTCAACTGTGAGTGGGTTTGAAAAAGTTTCGTTTAAAATTTCAGTTCGACTCTTGTATCAGTCCTCAAGAGTGTTTGAAAAGTTGTTTTTGAAAGCTTTTTGCAAAGTGTCGGTGTGAAAAGAAGTTTTTGATTTGTTTTGATTTAGAGCAAGTATCTACGAGTCATCTACCTACCCTAAGGAATTCGTCTGTGTAAATGTCCTTAAAATAGTGCCATCCCACCATTGAGAGGTAGGTAGCACCACCGTTGGAGGTGTTCGGGTCAATTCGAGGGTTCGGGACATGGTGATCACCGGAGCAATAGGAAGACACCTTAGAATCTACCCTCATGCCATGTTCATGGACATGAGGACTTACTAAAACATCCTCTACTCGACGACCACCTTTCGAGGGGCAAGGCAACAGTGAGACGTACCCTAGGGGTGGTGTGTGATTTGTGTGTCATTTTCAGTTATATTTGTCTTGTTCATGCATTGTGATCTACGATTTATTTTTATTTTTGGCATTCATTCTTTCATGCAAGTTATTAACAGTTAAAAGATGCGGAATTAAAAGTCCTACGCTATTACAAAGGCGCGGGTCTACATCGCCAAATTAATCCAAGACCCGATTTGAATAAAAAATAATGCGGAAAGATAAATGTCTAATTAATCTATTACACGGCTTTGGGGCAATTACATTATATTCACAAAAAAGAAATAAAAATAAAATGCGAGAAGAAGTAAAGTCGGGAATGCGAGGGCGTTGGACCCTTTTAAGAAATTAAATTACAATTAATAAATTAATTAAGTTAAATGAGAAAAGGAAATTATTTTTGGGTTTTTGTATTTATGGAATTAGTAAGAAAATTAAATGAAATTAAAACCCTAATTCTAAACTATTTTTAATTTATAAAAAAAAATGTTTAAATCTAACCTAGTTTTAACCTAATTATTTAATGGCAAATTTATTTACAAAAAAATAATTAATTATTAATAATGGTAAAAGAAAAGAAAAAAGGATAAAATTATTTAAAACCCTAATTCTACATTTTTTTAGTTTATTAAAAAAAACATTAAAATTAAACCTAGAATTAAAACTAAATTAGTTAATAAATTTATTTACAAAAATGTTAGTGAATTTAAACATTAAAACATGTTTTTATTTTTATAGTTTCTGATTTTTTTTGGTATTTTATGAAAATTAATTTTGATGATTTAACTAAAATAAACAAAACAAATAAATAGAAAAATAAAAAGAATGAAAGTGAAATGCAAACCAATGGGGTTTTCTGGCCAATTATGGAGGTATATAGGAAGTATTTTGGCCCATGGAATGCAGGCCCATATTGACTTTCTGGCGTGTGTGCACATGCGTTGACTGGAGTGTTCCCTGGACCTCCCATCCTGACCTTCAGATTCATCTTCCAGGACATTTGGCAAGCTTTGATAGTGGGTGCATGGTGGATTTCTGGGCGTACACTGCATGGAATCAGGTTAAAACAAAATATATTGAGAAAGGGAGGGGACCTGGGAATCGAACCCAGGTCCCAGTGCTTACCAAGCCTTTGGTCCACCAACTGAGCCATTAGCGCGTTTGGAATATAATATGACAAATAAACAATATAACGTGAAACAATGATTAGTGGTGTTCGTCGCGCGAAAATTCAAACGCGCCTATGATCAATGGACACGTCCTCCATCTTCTTCCTGCTGCCTGTAAATAAAAAGAGATAGCGGGGGTTTTAAACCCCCACTAAATAACATATGTGAAAATAGCGATTAGGCCCCTGTTGCTCATAAATTGAGCGCGACATGTGGACTGAGTTCGTGTGAAGCTTCTGGTTCTAATGGCATAAGTCTCGTTGGCCAATTTTTCCCCAAGCGTAAAGCCCCAATTCTACAGCTTTGAAACCCTAACGAGCTCCAATGGTGGATTCATGTATAGGGCACGAAAACTCAATTGAATGGCATGGTTAGCTTCAGAATGATTAGACTAGTACAAATCAAGCGTTAGAAATCAAAAATATGGCATGAATTATGAAACACGATTATGCATAAAGTTTGAAGAATTTTGACTTCTATATACCAATTCTTGATGCGTGGGGACTGGAAAAGGATTCAGAAAGCTTCCTTGATGCCTTGGCAAGCTATTGGAATTGTTACTTTTCTTTGAATTGCGCTAGAATGCAGTTTTCAGTTTTTGAATTTTTGGACAAAAAATGCAAAGTTGGTATTTGATATGAGGCGCAGCTTCAAGGGTGTTGTGACTAGGGTTGTGTTCTGCTTATGTATGCCAATGGATTAGGGTAGAAATTTGAGTCAAGAAATCAATGTTTTGATGAATCAAATATTTGATTTTTAATGAAATCCTTTCAAATCTTTTCCATGTGCTTTTGATACCAATCATGGCCAAATCTTTCCAAATTGGGGGTGCACGAAATCTTGATGTTTTATGGAGAGAATATGCTGCAAAAAGGGATTAAAAAAACATGGTTTTCTATTTTTGTCATATTTTATTTCATTAAATGAATTAATAGTGATAAAAATTCAAATAAATAATAAAAAATGATGAAATAAATCCCCTTTGGGTCAAATGGTCGTGCATAACCTTTGGATGATGATTCTTGGAAGAAAATGTGGCCCATTAGCAATTTTGAGGCATTTGAAGTAAAGTTGACTTTTCAAAATTCCCAAACATTTCCCAACTTCCACAAGGCATATCTTGCTCAATTTTTAAGCTTTGATCATGTTCTTGGACATTTTGGAAAGTTCTTGAAGTCCTCTAACCAATGCCTTTGGGCCCATGTCATTTTGATTTACCAATCTCAAGTTATGGTCTTTGACTTAAAGTGTCTTTTTGTTGACTTTTGAAAATGACCTATAATGTTGAAGTTGATAACTTTTTGTGAGAGCATTTCTTGTACTTGAAGTGTGAAGAGGAGTTGTAGGAAATATCATTCTATTCAAAATGAGCTTTGGATGGAATTTTCATGATAAACCATGTGGAAGTTATGCCTTGGTCAAGTTACAGTTGACTTTTTCAATTGTCCAAATATGGAAACTTTTGCATCTTGAGACTTTTTGAGCCATGCCTTGAGAATCATGATCAAGTATTGATAAAATGATGTTTGTGGCTTCAAAATAAGATGTTAACCAAAAATTTGAACTTTTGACTGTCAAATGACCATTTTGCCCCTACAGTTGACTGTTGAGCAATTAGGGTTTCTGACTGTGCAATTTTGTGCTGTAAGTCTTGAAACTTGACATGAGGATGCTTGACCATGTTTGTAGGCATGTGGGACTTGATTGGACCCTTGGAAACTTCAATTTCTTTGCCAGAACCAAAACCCTAGTTTTTGACTGTTAGGAGGCCCTTGAACTGTGCAACCCTTGGGGAGATTTTGAAGCATGCTCTTGGCAATTCTTGGAGAATATGGGAGGGCAAATTTTGGGGTACAACAGTTGCCCCTGTTCAATCTTCTTAGACCTGAGGATGCAGATTGGCTGACGTGCCTTTCGTAATCCGAAGGTGGAAGATGATTGAACACTAGAGTGCCCAGAAATTTGCGCTCACATGTTAGCAGTGTGATGGTGGGAATGGGCTTATGGATGCCATTTGGAGATTGATGGATAGGGTGATGGGCTTATAGATGCCATGCTAAGAGATGATGGATGAGTGGATGGGCTTATAGATGCCATCTGGGGGTCGGTCACGTAAGGGATTCTTTAGCGAGAACTTGCGTACCTGAAAAAGAGAAGATGATTACCTGGCCTGTCACAGGAGCTGGTCTTCAAACTCTTTGTATAGATGTGCCCTAACTGGTTACAGGAATTGAATTCGGAGCTTCACAAAGGTGATGAATGAATCAGGGATGGTTACTACCTCAACGGGACGGTGAGAGAACCTGGGATGATTACTACCTCAACAGGAACGTTGAGAGAACCTTGGGCGATTACTACCTCAACAGGGACGCTGAGAGAACCTTGGACGATTACTACCTCAACAGGGACGCTGAGAGAATCTTGGGCGACTTCAACCTCAACAGTAACGCTGAGAGAATCATAGGCGACTTCAACCTCAACAGTAACGCTGAGAGAATCTTGGGCGACTTCAACCTCAACAGTAACGCTGAGAGAATCTTGGGAGACTTCAACCTCAACAGTAACGCTGAGAGAATCTTGGATGTCTTCTACTGGGATAAGAATCAGGGAGATCTTAGGGTCGATCTGGCTGAACCAGGGAAGGCCTTTGACTGGATAAGAATCAGGAAAATCTTAGGGTCGATTTAACTGAATCAGGCAAGGTCTTGGAATATCTTCAACTGGATAAGAATCAGGGAGATCTTAGGGTCGATCTGACTAAACCAGAGAAGGCCTTTGACTGGATAAGAATCAGGAAAATCTTAGGGTCGATTTAACTGAACCAGACTAGGTCTTGGAATCTTCAACTGGATAAGAGTCAGGGAGATCTTAGGGTCGATCTGACTGAACCAGAGAAGGCCTTTGACTGGATAAGAATCAGGAAAATCTTAGGGTCGATTTAACTGAACCAGACTAGGTCTTGGAATCTTCAACTGGATAAGAATCAGGGAGATCTTAGGGTCGATCTGACTGAACCAGAGAAGGCCTTTGACTGGATAAGAATCAGGAAAATCTTAGGGTCGATTTAACTAAACCGGACAAGGTCTTGAAATATCTTCAACTGGATAAGAATCAGGGAGATCTTAGGGTCGATCTGACTGAACCAGAGAAGGCCTTTGACTGGATAAGAATCAGGAAAATCTTAAGGTCGATTTAACTGAACCGGACAAGGTCTTGGAATCTTCAACTGGATAAGAATCAGGGAGATCTTAGGGTCGATCTGACTGAACCAGAGAAGGCCTTTGACTGGATAAGAATCAGAAAAATCTTAGGGTCGATTTAACTGAACCAGACTAAAGTCTTGAAATATAGTTGAGAACTTAACTGGATCTTTCCTGAAAGGTAAAGGTCAGTCATATGCAAGGCATGATATGAATCAAGCGATGATGTTCTCAACATAAATGAGATTTGTGAGATATGATGCATATATGCATGCTATAATGTATGAAAATGTGATGTTTATGAATGTATCTTTTTGTCTAGGAAAATAAATTCTTGACGGGTGCCGGGAAGTCACTCCTGGGCTGATGTTGAAGAATAGACCTTTGCTTCCGCTGGGGATGATAGTTGCAAGAATACTGGTAGGAGAAGATAACTCTGTTGGGGAATAAACTTGGCGAATAGATTACTCTGCAGGGAGAAAATTACTCTAACGATCTTGTTGGGGAGAAATACTCTGTGGGGGGAGAGGTACTTTGCTGGAATGTTGATGGTAACTTCGCTGGGGATACCGTTGTTGTGTTGGAAGTGTTAATAGACTTCGCTGGGGATAGGAAGAGTTCGTCGGGGACAATCTTTCCGTGGCTTTTGGCTGAGGATAACCCAGTTATATCCCGGTAGGGAAATAACCTTTGAATAAAGCCGGGAGACGCGTTCGTGCTCTACGGGGATAAGCTTCCAGACTCTACTGGGGATAAGCTTACTGCTTGGGGAGATGGATCCCAACTTTCCTGGGGAAACTCTGAACTGTACTGGACTCTCCTGGGGAAATTTTCAACTATATTGGGGAAGTGACTCCATTGAATGTTTGATATACCGCCGGGGAACAATCTTCAGGTCAAGACTGCCGGGGATGCTTGTTTAAGAATATCTGTATGATATGCTGGGGGATGTTGAGATCTGCTGGAGGATACCCAACTTCCTTAAGGTTGATTGTATGACTTTGCTTGGGGAGAGTGCACTGACTTGCTGACTCACTCTCTGGGGAAGTAAGATATGCTGGTTATGTTCTTCAGCCGAACCTACCTTGGTACCTTGGTGGACGGAACAATTAGATCGTTTAGACAACTCTTTATTTCCCCTGTTTCTAATGTTACCTGTAATTAATCCTTTGTTTCGTATGCAAATATTCATGAGTTAGCAAATTATTGTCAATGCATATATCACAAATTGAACCTTGGACGTTCTTCGCAAAACAAAACAGAAAAAGGAAAAAACACTTGGCAATTTTAGCTGAAAAGTATATTTGTATTGATTTTTGAATTTGCCTGTAAATAGGCGTTTTATGTACAAGAGGCTGACGTCCTAGTAAGAGGACGCCTCCGAACAAAAGAGTTTAATACAAATTTGTACGAAGGAATATAAAACAGCTGTGTGAAATGAATGATCCCACTGGGTTCCAACTCTGCTATCGCCTTTATATCTTCGAGCGTCTCATCACTTGATGACCTAGCTGAAGATGAAGCTGATTGATCGATGCCGTCTGAACTTGATGTTGATACCGGATTCTGGATGCAAGGTGATCCAATGAGGCATAGTATTACGCTTTATCCCTAACTTTTGCCTGGACCGCCCTTTCGGGTTTTCAGTCCACCGGGATACCCATTTTTGCCCAAGCCGCCTTTTCAGGTTTTCGACTTGCCGGGTGTACAGATTTTTTTTTATTTCATCCCTTCATTTTGCCCGAACCCTTTTGGTTCGCCGGGAAGCCCTAATTTTTTCCTAGGTATGTCAACCTAGCGGGTCTTTTTCATGCGTAGTATCTTTTTACTATGTCTGCATTGGCGGGGTGAGGAAGGTCGTCACCATCCATGTTGGTTAGAATCATGGCTCCTCCTGAGAACACATGTTTAACCACAAATGGCCCTTCGTACGTGGGGGTCCATTTGCCCCTTGGATCACTCTGAGGAAGGATGATGCGCTTGATTACCAGATCCCCAACTTGATATTCTTGTGGTCTGACCTTTTTGTTAAATGCCCTAATCATCCGTTTCTGATACGTCTGACCATGACAGATAGCAGCAAGTCTTTTTTCATCAATAAGGTTTAGCTGATCAAGTCGTGTCTGGATCCAATCATCTTCGCTCAGATCTGCATCCTTCATTATCCGGAGAGAGGGTATCTGCACTTCGATCGGTAAGACTGCCTCTATACCGTAGACCAATGAGAAGGGAGTTGCCCCGGTTGACGTCCTTGCTGAGGTACGGTACCCGTGTAGAGCAAACGGTAACATCTCGTGCCAATCTTTATAGGTCACTGTCATCTTCTGCACGATTTTCTTGATATTTTTATTTGCTGCTTCTACAACCCCATTCATCTTCGGCCGGTAAGGAGAAGAGTTGTGGTGCTGTATCTTGAACTGCTCGCAGAGTTCAGTGATCATCTTGTTGTTGAGATTGGTACCGTTGTCTGTAATGATCCTTTCTGGGACGCCGTATCGACATATCAGGTTGTGCCGAATGAACCGTGCCACAATGTTCTTGGTTACCGTAGCGTAGGAAGCTGCCTCAACCCACTTCGTGAAGTAATCAATCGCTACCAGGATGAAGCGGTGCCCGTTGGATGTCGTAGGTTTAATCTCACCGATCATATCTATGCCCCACATTGCAAAGGGCCAAGGTGCAGTCAGAACATTTAGAGGAACTGGAGGAACATGCACCTTGTCTGCATAAATCTGGCATTTATGGCATGTCCGAGAATGTTGGTAACAATCAGCTTCCATTGTGGACCAGAAATACCCTGCCCGAAGGATCTTCTTTGCCATAGTGTGTCCACTGGAATGTGTTCCGAAGGTCCCTTCATGTAGCTCTGCCATGATCCTTTCTGCTTCAGTCTTATCCACACAACGCAGTAAGGTCGAATCATGGTTTCGCTTATACAGAATGTCGTTGCTAAGGAAGAACTTTGCTGTGAACCTTCTCAGAAACTTCTTATCATTGACAGATGCACCTTCAGGGTATTCCTGAGCTTCCAAGTATCTTTTCACCTCATGGTACCAAGGCTTCTCAGTCACCAATTCAGTTTCAAGATCACAACAGTATGCCGGTTCATCCAGTTTCCAGATAGTGACCTGGGGAGCCTCATTGTCCCATTTGACTTTGAACATAGAAGACATCGTAGCTAACGCGTCCGCCAGCTGATTCTCCTCTCTCGAAAAGTGTTCAAAGGTTATCTCTGTGAAGTGGGGGATCAATGTCAACACACATTCTCTGTAAGGAATAAGATTCGGATGTTTCGTATCCCACTCCCCTTTGATCTGATTGATCACGAGAGCGGAATCTCCGAAGACACTCAGAAACTTGATCCTTAAGTCGATCGCAGCTTGGAGACCCATGATGCATGCCTCATACTCCGCCATGTTGTTGGTGCAGTTGAAACATAGCCGGGCAGTGAGTGGAGTATGAGTGTCTTGAGGGGATATGATCACAGCGCCTATGCCGTTACCCAAAGCATTGGAGGCTCCGTCAAAGTGCATAGACCATCGGGATCCTTCCTCAGGTCCTTCATCCGGTCCAGGTACTTCACAATCAGTCACTATCATGATACTCTCGTCTGGAAACTCGAAGTTCATTGACTGATAGTCGTCTACTGCCTGATGTGCCAAGTGGTCTGCCAATACACTTCCTTTGATGGCTTTCTGAGTTGTGTACTGGATATCGTATTCTGTCAAGATCATCTGCCATCTTGCTATTCTCCCAGACAGAGCAGGCTTTTCAAATATGTACTTTATAGGATCCATCTTTGAAATCAACAAGGTAGTGTGAGTCAGCATATACTGTCTCAGCCGGCGAGCAGCCCATACCAAAGCGTAGCAAGTTTTCTCGAGCAGTGAGTATCGGGTCTCACAGTCGGTAAACTTTTTGTTAAGGTAATAAATGGCATGCTCTTTTCGGCCAGACTCGTCTTGCTGCCCCAGCACACACCCCATTGAGTTGTAGAGTACTGTCAGGTATAGTATCAGAGGTCTCCTTTCAACCGGTGGCATAAGGATGGGTGGTTCTTGGAGATACTCTTTGATTCTGTCGAAAGCAGCCTGACATCTATCATTCCAACGTACTACCTGATCTTTCTTCAACAGCTTGAAGACTGGTTCACAGGTAGCAGTTAGGTGCGAGATGAATCGAGCAATGTAATTCAGGCGTCTTAAAAAGCCTCTGACCTCTTTCTCTGTCTTAGGAACTGGCATCTCTTGAATGGCTTTAACCTTGGCGGGGTCCACTTGAATACCCTTATCACTTACAACGAAGCCTAGCAACTTCCCAGATCTTACCCCGAAGGTACACTTGTTCAGATTCAACCTCAGCTTGTACAACTTCAGACGGTCAAACAATTTCTGCAGATGATCAAGGTGTTCTTCCTCAGTTTGGGACCTTGCAATCATGTCGTCAACATATACTTCTATCTCATGATGGATCATGTCATGAAATAAAGCAACCATGGCACGTTGGTAGGTTGCCCCAGCGTTTTTCAATCCAAAAGGCATGACCTTGTAGCAGAAGGTGCCCCACTGAGTAACAAAGGTAGTTTTTTCCATGTCTTCAGGAGGCATCTTGATTTGATTGTAGCCTGAAAAACCATCCATGAAAGAGAACACCTTGTGTTGAGCCGTATTGTCAACAAGGACATCAATGTGAGGTAGGGGAAGTCATCCTTGGGGCTGGCCCTATTCAGATCCCTGTAGTCGACACACATTCTGACCTTACCATCCTTCTTTGGCACCGGCACCACATTAGCAACCCACTGAGGGTAAGAAGTCACTGCGAGGAACCCGACATCAAACTGTTTCATAACCTCGGTGTGGTACGGTGGGAGAACTGACTAGTGTTTTTGCGTTCGTATTCGCACTTGTGCGGTTGAGCAAGAGTCACCATCGACTTTTTATTTTATCCTAAAGGAAAGGTTAAAAAAGCACAGCAAAAACCTTTTGAGATATTTCGTGGGTCCGGGGGGTAGATTATGAAAAGGGAAGGTATTAGCACCCTTTTCATCCATGGTTATCCATGGGCTCTTAGTTACTTGGTTTTTTTAGATCACTTGCCTTGATTTTTGATTGCTTGAAAATGGTGTATGTGTGAGTGTTTTTTGAAAATGTTTTGGAAGAAGATGCCTTGTCTTAGGCTAACCTTGTAACAATTCTTTACTCGAATATTTTACAAAGGCGTGTATCTTTTCGAAAAGATGTTTCAAAAATGTTTTGAGAGTTTGTTTTGAAAGTGTCGTGGATTGTGGTTTTTGAAAAGAAGGCAAGTGTTTTTGCAAGTTGATCTCAAGTAACTAAGAGTTTTATCTACCCTATTGTACTCAAAGGTTTTTTGTTATGTTTTCAACCCTTTTTAACAATTTTGTTCCACCATTGAATTTGGTGGACAATCTTGCGTTTAGGAAGTTTATTCGGGACGGGCGCGGGTCATCGTATGGACCATGGATGCAATGATGCCAAGTGTCTTTGGCAATTTGCTTTGAAGGGACTATGATCATTCCTTTTAGGCAACATTCGAAAGCGTCATCGAGGGACTTATGATCATTTGAATTTGTTTTGCCAAAGATACTCGACGTGCAAGCATGGTCCATTTTGGAAGGCAACATGTGGGATTACCATAGGGGGTGCAAGTGTGATTGTGTGTTGATTTCATGTATTTGTCTTGTATTAGGTTATCTAGCGTTTGATTTTATGTACATGCAAACCCTAGGTCTAACCATGGTATAATTGAAAGCGGTAAATTGCGAAAATGTAAAGTCTACGCTATTACAAAATAAGTATCCGGGAGTGGGGGTACAATATTCACAAATGGGGATGAGACTTATAGTATCCAATAAGTTACAACCAAATCGAATTTGCGATCAAATGTAAATAACGTATATCAATGCATAAGATAAACAAATGTGTATAGGAGCAATGTAGATGTATTTGTATTGTGTAAGTGTGAGATGTATTGTAAGTGTAATTATTTACGGGTGCGACGATGTGAAATTTTACGAGAGTATTATTAAGTATTGTTTTAACCTAAAGAAAAATTAAATGTTCATTTAATTAATTAGTCTTGTAATCTTTTAATATGTACAAAAAGAAATGTTTTAATCAAATGTTTTAAATTCTAATTAAATTATGTACAACAATGTATCTTTATTTATTATGTACAAAAATTTCTTAAGAAAGGAAAATGTATTTATTTTTTTAAAAAAGAATTTATGTACAAAGTATGTTTTAAATAAAAATCAAGGATTAAATTAGAAAAAATGTATTTTTCATTTGTTTGTACAAAAGATATCTTAATTAAAAGAAAAAGGTATTTTCAATTTTTATTACATGGTATAATAAAAAAATGGTTCTTTATTTGTATGTAAAAAAATAATTTAATTAAATGTTTTAAAGTTATGTATATAAGAAATGTGTTTTTGCATTTTAGCATTAATGTATTATTGTAACAAATATATTAAGTTAGAAAAAATATATGGTGTTTAAAAATATTAAATGTTTTAAATTAATAAAATAAGAAAAGAGTAGGTTAATTAATTAACAGAAAAAAGAATTTGTTTTATATATAAAAGGGTTAAGGCTTTTTAAAATGGGCCTTGGGTATTCAGAAACGGGCAAGGCCCATGTTTGGGCTCAAGAACGTTTTAGGGTTTTGCTTGCGTTTTCATTTGGGAACATGTTTTAGGGTTTGCAGCGAGCAGAAGCGCCGTTCATGGAGGTTTCGTTCATCTTTGTCTTCCTCATTTGCTTCTGAGCCTTCCTGCCTCGGCCACCGGTTCTCCACCTTCCTCCTCCCTTCAACCGGACGCTAGGGACAACGGATATACGGTATAAACGCTTTCTTATTCGCTTTGGTTTTGCATGCATTGATTTGTTCATTTTTTGATCCTGATTTCCTCGTTTGTTAATGGTTGTTGGAGGTTTTGAAAAAAAGAAAGAAGGAAAGGGTTACCTTTGGAGATGCAGGAGGGAGATGAGGGGAAAGCTAGGAGGCTCGATGGCGAATGGAGAGGCGGAGGCACATGATGCTCGCTTGGACGACACTTGGTATTTCTGTACTTGTATCTTTCTTCTTCTTGCTCGTGTTGCCTTGGTTGCCTTTGTTGCCTTTGTTGATTTTCTCTCTTCTTCTGACTTGTTGGTTTGGACTGTCTTTGAACGTTGCTTCTGTATCTTCTTCTTTCTCACCTTGCCTTGCTTAACTGTCGCCTATGGTGAACGCCTGTGAGGCTTTTCTGATTGCCTTTGAACGCTTGCTTATGTTGTCTTTGAACGCTTGTTGCCTTGAATGTTTATTGCTTTGATACTTTGCCCTATGATGATGCAAATCTGAGGGCTCGTGGGGTTTGATTTTGAATGCTTCTTTTCCTCTTCTCTTCCAGTTGCCTTGAGTTGCTTTATGAATATGCTTGCTTAATGACTTTCTCCTTCTCTTTTGCCTTGATTGTGCTTCTGAATGATTTGCCTTTGGAATGTTTGAATATGCTTTTGTGCTTGTTAGAAAACACCCTATGATGAGTGCTCTGAGGGCCTTGAGGGTTTGGTTGCCTTAGACAGGTTCAAACTTCTTTGGAGCCTTTAGGCTTTGAAAAGTTTAGGAACCTGTGTTTGACATTGAGTAGCCTGAGTATGCTTGGATATTGGGTGTTTTGTGAATGCCCCTATGATGAACTCCTTGAGTTCTGAGGGCTTGATGCTTGAAGCTAGGCTTGTATCATTTCTGGTTTCTTGAAAGGCTGGACAGGGTAGGCATTTTGGCTTGGCCAGTTTTGTTTAGGCAAGTTTGTATGCTTAGCACTGTTTTTGATAAAGGGTTATTCAGGATGGTATGATACTTGACAAAGGTTTGATTGTTTTGAATGTGATGATAGGCACAAGGTTTTTTTTTGGCATATGCTGTTTTTTGATGATTAGGCTTTGAATGTTTAAGGTTTGAACTGGACAGGTTTTGCTAGAGGTGTTATGGTTATGTGTTTGGAGGTGTTTATGGACTGGTATCTGAACTTGTTGACAGGTTATGAGGTTTTGTGTGTTTTGTTTAGGTGTTGGGGATTCTGAACTGGTTTATGGCTTCATGTTAGGCTTGCTTCAAAGCTTCAGGCAGAATGATGCTGAGGCAGGTTTCAGGTTGTTATGGTTTAGGCAGGTGCAGGCTTGTATATGAATGGTACAGGCTTTGGTAGTTCAGGTTGTTATGGCATATGCAGGTTTATGCAGTAGGCTACAAGGTTCGTGAGGTTTCAGGCTGTTTTGTTTACTAGGCCATTGCAGGTTTTGTTTATGCAGTTGGCCAGTCTTGGTAATGGTTAGGACAGGTTCTTATGTTGTTATATTTTGCTCTCCTGGTTTGAGGTTTTTCTCTCCTGTAGGTCTGATGCAGGTCTTATCTTTTATGGTTAAGGCTTATGCCGTTTTGTATATTGGTTTGCCTCCTTGCCTTATCCATTGTGTTTTGTTTTTGCATTTCTATCTTCCTGCCTAAAAGTCTAAAAACCTGCATTCTTTTGTCTCTCTACTCTTCTCTCTCAGTACAGCTAAATATTAAACTATGCTTTCTGCTGTACTTTTTCTGAAAGGGCCATTGGGAAATGATGAAAAGTGAATCTGCTTGCTTGCACAATAGTTTTCCCCTGCATATCTTATCTCTTCTTGACAGCTTTTGTACTTTTTGAACTTTCCATATCTTTGCCAAATCTTCTTTATTGACAGCTTTGAGTAGCCTTTGGCATTTGACAGCAAGTTTGACACTTTGCATTTTGACAGAAAGTTGCAATTTGATTTTTAGTTGGGTTTAAACTGTGCAGTTTGAGATTTTGAACTTATGCATTTTGACACTTTGCATTTTTTCAACTTTGCATTCATGATTTAGCAAATAACATTCTTCCCTCTTTGTGAACCGGGAGAAATCCCGTGATTTGCAGAGAGGGTTAACTGATCCCAATCAGTGGCCCTTAATGATGAATTTCTTTTATCTGTCTTTATTTATTTATCTGCTTTTTGACTTTTCTCTTTTTCTTTTTGCAGATGAATAACTGAATGGAGGGGAGCAAAGTGAAGAATGAAGAATTGGGGACTTAGAAGATATTCAGAAAAATAGGATAGTTTTATTTTTCAATTTAATCATTGTAACTATTATTATTTTAAATACTTCGTAAATGAATACTTGTATCTAAATAATAATTGTAACAAATGTTTAAATATGAAATAAAAATTCTATTGATCCATTTTATTCTTTTTATCCCTTTTCAATTATTTACTTATTATTTATAGTTCCTTAAATTAAAATAAATGAAAATTAAATTCCAGATATTTAATCCTTAGAATAATAAATAATCAACTAAACATTGATTCTACGTTGATCAAAATAAATGAACTTGGCGCCTCCATCATCCAAAGCAACGCACAGTCAAACTCAATAACCGATCAGACGCATTCCTTTCTTACTGATTTCTTACCAAGCACTGCATATATCTTTTGACTGGTTCGATCAAACAAACGTGAATTCAAACCAACTGCCTTCTTTTTACTGATTAAGTCAAATAATGCGAATTCAACCCAAATCTCGGAATGTCTTGCAAAACACTGTAGAATTTAGATCTTTCTGAAAACGCGCGCACAAACCCTAATTCCTGATTAAATGCCAAAGAAACGTTCGCCTGATCGAAATTGAGCCAACATCAAACAAAACCCTAAGCCAACTGTTTGAAGCATTCCAAAGCCCTGAAAATCAGTAAAACCCTAATTGTGTCCTGACTGACGAGAAAAGTCTGTTTGACCGATTCTTGAGCCAGTTTGAAAAATCAGAAAATGCCTGAAGTTGAGATTTCTTGTGGTAAAATGCGAGGGCAAATTTTGGGGTACAACAGTTGCCCCTGTTCAATCTTCTTGAACCTGAAGAGTTAGATCGGCAAGTTTGCCTTTCGCGACTTGAAGGTAAAAGAAGATTGGACACTAAAGTACCCAGGAAATTTGCACTCGTCGATGTGATGGTAGAGGTGAATGGGCTTAAAGATGCCATTTGGTGATGGGCTTAAAGATGCCATCTGGTGCAATAGAATCTTGTCGGGGAATGGGCTTAGAGATGCCATCTGATAATGGGCTTAAAGATGCCATTTGGTGATGGGCTTAAAGATGCCATCTGGTGACTGCTGGTAGGAGGATGGGCTTATAGATGCCATCTGGTTATGTTGAACTGCAGGTCAATGGTGAGTGGACAAGTATCAGAAAGCCACCCATGTTTTGGAACATCTCCGAATCGGGGGTCTGAGCAAGCAATAGATTGACATCCGCGTTTCGGAGAATTCGTAAACTATTTTCAGGAGTTGAGATTGAGTGAGCAATAGAGCCACATCCGTCGTTGGGAAGCGTCTGTAAACTGTTTTCAAAAGTTGGCATCTGAACAAGTTGGTAGATTGACATCCGTTGTTGGGAAGAATCCGTAAACTGTTTTCAAAGGTTGCATCTGAACAAGCTGATAGATTAACATCCGTTGTTGGGAAGAATCCATAAACTGTTGTCAGAAGTCTTGAGAAGAATCTGAACAAGTGATAGGTTAACATCCATTACTTGGAGAACCCGTGAACTGTTTTCAGAAATCTTGAAGTTGAAGAGGAACCGGTGTAGGGTTTCCTGAGGATGAGCTCGTGTAAAACTGCATCTGGATGAATCTAGAATAAGTATCAGAATGTCACCGTGTCCGGGTCACATCTGAACTATTTCTGGATGAATCTCGTAAGATGGTCTGTGTCCGTCGACTGATCTTACCTGAAAAGGCAAAGAGTTAGTTGTATGCAATGTTATGATGCATGATGCAATGTATGTGACATTAATGTTTATGATATGAATGTGATGAATGCGCATGTAAGCTGATGAGCTATCTTGCTGAGGATAAATGAATCTGGGATGGCCGAAGATAAAAGCATCTTGACTGCTGCCGGGAAAATAAATCCTTGGCTGTTGCTGGGGAAGAGAATTCCTGATGACCTCTACTGGGGAATTCCAAACTAGTAGACCCATGCCGGGGAGGTAAGATTGAGAATCTTCAGCTTGGTGGGAAGTAACTCTGGCGACTTCACTGGGGAACTCAAGATTTGCCCTCCCAAAACTCTGTGGGGGAGAAGGTTCTTTAGTCTGGCTCCGCTAGGGATTGATAATTTGAAGTTTTAGCTTCACCGGGGATAATGAAACTTGACTCTGAGTGGAGTTAGCTTGAGAAGAATCTGAACAAGCGATAGGTTAACACCCGTTACTTGGAGAACCCGTGAACTATTTTCAGAAATCTTGAAGTTGAATAAGCAATAGAGCAACATCCGTTGTTGGGAAGCGTCCGTAAACTGTTTTCAAAGGTTGCATCTGAACAAGCTGATAGATTAACATCCGTTGTTGGGAAGAATCCATAAAATGTTTTCAGAAGTCTTGAGAAGAATCTGAACAAGTGATAGGTTAACATCCGTTACTTGGAGAACCCGTGAACTATTTTTAGAAATCTTGAGGTTGAATAAGCAATAGAGCAGCATCCATTGTTGGGAAGCGTCCGTAAACTGTTTTCAGAGGTTGCGTCTGAACAAGTTGATAGATTAACATCCGTTGTTGGGAAGAATCCATAACTGTTTTCAGAAGTCTGGAGAAGAAACTGAACAAGCGGTAGGTTAACATCCGTTACTTGGAGAACCCGTAAACTGTTTTCAGAAATCTTGAGATCGAATAAGCAATAGAGCAGCATCCGTTGTTGGGAAGCGTCCGTAAACTGTTTTCAATGGTTGCATCTGAACAAGTAATAGATTAACATCCGTTGTTGGGAAGAATCTATAAACTATTTTCAGAAGTCTTGAAGAGGAACCGGTGTAGGGCTTCCTGATGATGAGCTCGTGTAAAGCTGCATCGGGTTTTTGAACACTTTTGACATTCGAATGCCCCAAGTGGTGATAAAGATAATTTCCTGGCTTGTTACAGGGGTTGGTCTACAATCGGTCGTCCACAGATGTTTCCTGGCTTGTTACAGGTGTTGATCTGGAATTCTTCAGACGTGCCCTGGCTGGATACAGGAGTCGAATCTGGAAATAGTTGTCAACAGATATGCCCTGGATGGATACAGGAGTCGAATCCTCAAACTCTTCAGACGTGCCCTGGCTAGATACAGGAATCGAGTCTGGAAATGTAATAGTTGATTTGTTGAACACTTTTGACATTCGAATGCCCCAAGTGGTGGAGGAGGAGTCTTGAATCAGATTACTCTACATATTGAGAGATTTCTTGAAATCTTGACTGGACTGCCCCAGGTTAACTGAACTTTTGAAAGATCTGTTGGACCTTGACTGGACTGCCCCAGGTTAATTGAATTGTGACATGTCATGCCCCTTGCGGATAGGATATTTGTAAAGGAAGTGTCGTCCTCTTGAAGTGATTTTTACTTACTGAGAGAGTTTTCGTTCCTCCGAACATTCGCTGTATGAATTTCTTCGCTGTCAAACAAAAAGCCAAATGCAGTCAGTGATATTCAGGTAATGCAAAGTTTATGTTTTTCTTGAAGTTTTGAAAAATGCGTTTTTAGCAGAAAACTTTATATAAGACAAATCAACACAAGATTTAGAGTAAAGCCTTACAGGAGTCAGGATACCTTTTGTAACAGTATGTTTTCGAACTAAACCATGCTTCAATTAGGACTTTTGAAGCGTTGTAACGTGGCCTGGTTCACGGTTTAAGAAACAAAGGATAAAGGCTCAAAGTATATTTGTACCCACTCGCTCTTCGTGATGTCCTTCAACCTAAGCTCAGTTAATTGTGCGTCACACTCTGTTTTGAGTTTGGGAACGACTTTTGGGCGATGGTTCACCAGTTGAATTTGGGGAGACAGTCATCATCTCCCTTTTTGTTTTTCAACATTTTTCATGTTGTTGAGGATTTTGTAATGACCTCACTATTTTGATTTTGATTTGTTATCCCTAATTTTTGCCTGACTGTTACCGTTTTCCGGGATTACTGTCAGCGGGATGCCCCAGCTTTCTTAAGCCTCCTTTATAGGTTTTGGCTTGGAGGGCCTTTCTCTTTTGAGAGATTGACTGTCTATGTGATAGGGAACCACCCTTGTCTTTTGATTCCAAAGGAATGCTTTCTTTTTTGACATCGTTCATTGTGTTACGAATTGAGAGTTTGCGACTTCAAGGCGCATCTTCTTTTGAATTAACTGAGATACTACCCTGCCCCGAGTTTATATCAAAGGTTTTGATTGTTTTAGAACAGAAAAATCCTACTTCTTTGGCTCGAAGGGGTTGACTAGGGACTAACTTCCTTATAACTCCAGTGTTTGGGGATTGAAAGAAATGCCTGTACATCATCAGCAAGGTCTGTTCAAAAGCATACTGTATAAGATCATGGTATTGTTTCGTCATCCTCCCTCTAAAGGCTTACAGCTTTTTATCAAGAGTCAAATATCATAAAGAAAAGCATAAGAGTAGTGAAACGAATGGATGAATTCAAGACAAACATATGCAATGCATTAATGAAAACAGAGTTTAACATCAACAGATAATTGTTTGACAGCAAAAGAAATTACAACTTTGAAAATTCAAAAAGAAGCAAAAGTCTTTCAGCTTGAGCTTCGTCACTTCAAGTGGAGAACCCTTTAACGGAAGATTTTCATCTCGCCGTCTGGCATGAATTCCAGCACCCCAATGTCGATCAGATCTTGAATCTTGTTCTTCAAGGCCCAACAGTCGTTGGTGTCGTGTCCCGGGCTGTAGGAGTGGTAAACACAAAATGCGTCGGGATGATAGTGAGGAGAGGAGATATTGGGCTTCTGAGGAGGATCCTTTAAGGTAAGCAGGTTGACCTCCATCAGGCGCTTCAGTATGAAAAATGATGGTATTTCAGTCTCCGTGAACTGTCTTCCCGACGTTTCTTGCTTACGCCGATTGCCCCGTTGACGCTGGCGAGGTTGTTGATGGGCTTGTGACCCTGAAGCAGGCAAAGGAGCTTTCCCCTTGTCTTCTTGAGTGGATGGAGGCTGAGCGGTGACTTGCTCTTCGACCTCAGATGTTTGCCCCAGTTGGTTATTTGGAAGCAATTGGCGGATAAGAACTCTGAGTTCCTCTTGTCTCTGAGATAGGTTTTGGATGAGAGCCATCTGGCCCACTAACTGTCCCATCATTTGGGTCCTCAAGGTTGTCAGATCAAACTGCAGCTCCGCAAGCTGATCATTCTTGGCATTGTTGGAATTCTCCAAGCCCTTTGTGAGGAGAGCTTTCATCTCTTCTTGCCCCAGAGACAAGTTCAGGAACATCTCCTGCAGCTGAGCAGTCTGGTCTTGGATGTCTTTGACAGACCTTTCTAGAGCCATCTCTTACTGAAATAAACAGCAAGAGAGTAAGGAAACCTGAAAAAGGAGAGACTGTCAAAATGCAATGCATGATAATGTGGATGCATGCTTTCAAGGATCTCTTGGGGTAAACACAAGAAAATGTTAGAGGTTGAACTCTGCTCTTGGATTGGAGGACTTTGCACCGGTGAATGTCCTTCCACGAGAATCAAGCTCACCATGTCAAGTGGGTCATAGCCACTGATTCAAGTTGTTGTACTTGATCTTTGACTGGAGAACTTTGTTTAGAGGAGAAAACTTCTTGCCCCTTGGTAGATGTCTGGTTCAACGTAACCCTGCATCAAAAGAACCCTCGAGATCCTTGAAATGGTTATTGAAAATGCTATGGTATGATGTCATGATGTTATGTACATGTATGCAAAAAAGCAAGTGAGTGTATATACAGACAAACATATTCACACAAAGCAAACAAGTCCTTAGGTTTAGGCTTGCATGGGGTTTAGGTAAGTACCCTCTTGAAGTTAGTTGGCTCATCCTGTCCTAAAATAGAAACCGGGTTCTAAGGAGCTCAATGTCATTGGATTGTTTTCTGTGTTCATTGTTTCGGTTTAGCCACTTACTGGCGACCAAAATATTCCAAGAAAACAATCCTCCAAAGAGTGTAGTATCGAGGATCTACCAACTTCGGACTGCACCAAAGTCGGTCATCTCACTACCCCTAAAAAGGCTAAGATGGTCAATTAAGGTTCTAAGAGTTCGTTAGTGCTTCACGACATCACACAGCGGCCCCGTACTCTCCTTGACTACTCAAGGGTTACCGGTACTCACAAATATGTCACACTAACATAGCTTACTGCTTCAGCCATGTCGGTATACCCCGCACAGTTCCCTCGCAGTTTTTTGCTATTTACCTAAAAAGGTGCCCCAAATCCGGGTGGAGGATTTACAACAAACCCAAACAAGAACCCAAAAGATAAAGCAATCAAGTCAATCAAAGTAAGAAAGTAAAGGTGATCTAAACCCTAAGGTAACCCCACTTTTAAAATTTATCCCCAGCAGAGTCGCCAGTTCTGTGGTACGGTGGGAGAACTGACTAGTGTTCTTGCGTTCGTATTCGCACTTGTGCGGTTGAGCAAGAGTCGCCACCGACTTTTTATTTTATCCTAAAGGAAAGGTTAAAAAAGCACAGCAAAAACCTTTTGAGATATTTCGTGGGTCCGGGGGGTAGATTATGAAAAGGGAAGGTATTAACACCCTTTTCATCCATGGTTATCCATGGGCTCTTAGTTACTTGGTTTTTTTAGATCACTTGCCTTGATTTTTGATTGCTTGAAAATGGTGTATGTGTGAGTGTTTTTTGAAAATGTTTTGGAAGAAGATGCCTTGTCTTAGGCTAACCTTGTAACAATTCTTTACTCGAATATTTTACAAAGGCGTGTATCTTTTCGAAAAGATGTTTCAAAAATGTTTTGAGAGTTTGTTTTGAAAGTGTCGTGGATTATGGTTTTTGAAAAGAAGGCAAGTGTTTTTGCAAGTTGATCTCAAGTAACTAAGAGTTTTATCTACCCTATTGTACTCAAAGGTTTTTTGTTATGTTTTCAACCCTTTTTAACAATTTTGTTCCACCATTGAATTTGGTGGACAATCTTGCGTTTAGGAAGTTTATTCGGGACGAGCGCGGGTCATCGTATGGACCATGGGTGCAATGATGCCAAGTGTCTTTGGCAATTTGCTTTGAAGGGACTATGATCATTCCTTTTAGGCAACATTCGAAAGCGTCATCGAGGGACTTATGATCATTTGAATTTGTTTTGCCAAAGATACTCGACGTGCAAGCATGGTCCATTTTGGAAGGCAACATGTGGGATTACCATAGGGGGTGCAAGTGTGATTGTGTGTTGATTTCATGTATTTGTCTTGTATTAGGTTATCTAGCGTTTGATTTTATGTACATGCAAACCCTATGTCTAACCATGGTATAATTGAAAGCGGTAAATTGCGAAAATGTAAAGTCTACGCTATTACAAAATAAGTATCCGGGAGTGGGGGTACAATATTCACAAATGGGGATGAGACTTATAGTATCCAATAAGTTACAACCAAATCGAATTTGCGATCAAATGTAAATAACGTATATCAATGAATAAGATAAACAAATGTGTATAGGAGCAATGTAGATGTATTTGTATTGTGTAAGTGTGAGATGTATTGTAAGTGTAATTATTTACGGGTGCGACGATGTGAAATTTTACGAGAGTATTATTAAGTATTGTTTTAACCTAAAGAAAAATTAAATGTTCATTTAATTAATTAGTCTTGTAATCTTTTAATATGTACAAAAAGAAATGTTTTAATCAAATGTTTTAAATTCTAATTAAATTATGTACAACAATGTATCTTTATTTATTATGTACAAAAATTTCTTAAGAAAGGAAAATGTATTTATTTTTTTAAAAAAGAATTTATGTACAAAGTATGTTTTAAATAAAAATCAAGGATTAAATTAGAAAAAATGTATTTTTCATTTGTTTGTACAAAAGATATCTTAATTAAAAGAAAAAGGTATTTTCAATTTTTATTACATGGTATAATAAAAAAATGGTTCTTTATTTGTATGTACAAAAATAATTTAATTAAATGTTTTAAAGTTATGTATATAAGAAATGTGTTTTTGCATTTTAGCATTAATGTATTATTGTAACAAATATATTAAGTTAGAAAAAATATATGGTGTTTAAAAATATTAAATGTTTTAAATTAATAAAATAAGAAAAGAGTAGGTTAATTAATTAACAGAAAAAAGAATTTGTTTTATATATAAAAGGGTTAAGGCTTTTTAAAATGGGCCTTGGGTATTCAGAAACGGGCAAGGCCCATGTTTGGGCTCAAGAACGTTTTAGGGTTTTGCTTGCGTTTTCATTTGGGAACATGTTTTAGGGTTTGCAGCGAGCAGAAGCGCCATTCATGGAGGTTTCGTTCATCTTTGTCTTCCTCGTTTGCTTCTGAGCCTTCCTGCCTCGGCCACCGGTTCTCCACCTTCCTCCTCCCTTCAACCGGACGCTAGGGACAACGGATATACGGTATAAACGCTTTCTTATTTGCTTTGGTTTTGCATGCATTGATTTGTTCATTTTTTGATCCTGATTTCCTCGTTTGTTAATGGTTGTTGGAGGTTTTGAAAAAAAGAAAGAAGGAAAGGGTTACCTTTGGAGATGGAGGAGGGAGATGAGGGGAAATCTAGGAGGCTCGATGGCGAATGGAGAGGCGGAGGCACGTGATGCTCGCTTGGACGACACTTGGTATTTCTGTACTTGTATCTTTCTTCTTCTTGCTCGTGTTGCCTTGGTTGCCTTTGTTGCCTTTGTTGATTTTCTCTCTTCTTCTGACTTGTTGGTTTGGACTGTCTTTGAACGTTGCTTCTGTATCTTCTTCTTTCTCACCTTGCCTTGCTTAATTGTCGCCTATGATGAACGCCTGTGAGGCTTTTCTGATTGCCTTTGAACGCTTGCTTATGTTGTCTTTGAATGCTTGTTGCCTTGAATGTTTATTGCTTTGATACTTTGCCCTATGATGATGCAAATCTGAGGGCTCGTGGGGTTTGATTTTGAATGCTTCTTTTCCTCTTCTCTTCCAGTTGCCTTGAGTTGCTTTATGAATATGCTTGCTTAATGACTTTCTCCTTCTCTTTTGCCTTGATTGTGCTTCTGAATGATTTGCCTTTGGAATGTTTGAATATGCTTTTGTGCTTGTTAGAAAACGCCCTATGATGAGTGCTCTGAGGGCCTTGAGGGTTTGGTTGCCTTAGACAGGTTCAAACTTCTTTGGAGCCTTTAGGCTTTGAAAAGTTTAGGAACCTGTGTTTGACATTGAGTAGCCTGAGTATGCTTGGATATTGGGTGTTTTGTGAATGCCCCTATGATGAACTCCTTGAGTTCCGAGGGCTTGATGCTTGAAGCTAGGCTTGTATCATTTCTGGTTTCTTGAAAGGCTGGACAGGGTAGGCATTTTGGCTTGGCCAGTTTTGTTTAGGCAAGTTTGTATGCTTAGCACTGTTTTTGACAAAGGGTTATTCAGGCAGGTATGATACTTGACAGAGGTTTGATTGTTTTGAATGTGATGATAGGCACAAGGTTTTTTTTTGGCATATGCTGTTTTTTGATGATTAGGCTTTGAATGTTTAAGGTTTGAACTGGACAGGTTTTGCTGGAGGTGTTATGGTTATGTGTTTAGAGGTGTTTATGGACTGGTATCTGAACTTGTTGACAGGTTATGAGGTTTTGTGTGTTTTGTTTAGGTGTTGGGGATTCTGAACTGGTTTATGGCTTCATGTTAGGCTTGCTTCAAAGCTTCAGGCAGAATGATGCTGAGGCAGGTTTCAGGTTGTTATGGTTTAGGCAGGTGCAAGCTTGTATATGAATGGTACAGGCTTTGGTAGTTCAGGTTGTTATGGCATATGCAGGTTTATGCAGTAGGCTACAAGGTTCGTGAGGTTTCAGGCTGTTTTGTTTACTAGGCCATTGCAAGTTTTGTTTATGCAGTTGGCCAGTCTTGGTAATGGTTAGGACAGGTTCTTATGTTGTTATATTTTGCTCTCCTGGTTTGAGGTTTTTCTCTCCTGTAGGTCTGATGCATGTCTTATCTTTTATGGTTAAGGCTTATGCCGTTTTTTATATTGGTTTGCCTCCTTTCCTTATCCACTGTGTTTTGTTTTTGCATTTCTATCTTCCTGCCTAAAAGCCTAAAAACCTGCATTCTTTTATCTCTCTACTCTTCTCTCTCAGTACAGCTAAATATTAAACTATGCTTTCTGCTGTACTTTTTCTGAAAGGGCCATTGGGAAATGATGAAAAGTGAATCTGCTTGCTTGCACAATAGTTTTCCCCTGCATATCTTATCTCTTCTTGACAACTTTTGTACTTTTTGAACTTTCCATATCTTTGCCAAATCTTCTTTATTGACAGCTTTGAGTAGCCTTTGGCATTTGACAGCAAGTTTGACACTTTGCATTTTGACAGAAAGTTGCAATTTGATTTTTAGTTGGGTTTAAACTGTGCAGTTTGAGATTTTGAACTTATGCATTTTGACACTTTGCATTTTTTCAACTTTGCATTCATGATTTAGCAAATAACATTCTTCCCTCTTTGTGAACCGGGAGAAATCCCGTGATTTGCAGAGAGGGTTAACTGATCCCAATCAGTGGCCCTTAATGATGAATTTCTTTTATCTGTCTTTATTTATTTATCTGCTTTTTGACTTTTCTCTTTTTCTTTTTGCAGATGAATAACTGAATGGAGGGGAGCAAAGTGAAGAATGAAGAATTGGGGACTTAGAAGATATTCAGAAAAATAGGATAGTTTTATTTTTCAATTTAATCATTGTAACTATTATTATTTTAAATACTTCGTAAATGAATACTTGTATCTAAATAATAATTGTAACAAATGTTTAAATATGAAATAAAAATTCTATTGATCCATTTTATTCTTTTTATCCCTTTTCAATTATTTACTTATTATTTATAGTTCCTTAAATTAAAATAAATGAAAATTAAATTCCAGATATTTAATCCTTAGAATAATAAATAATCAACTAAACATTGATTCTACGTTGATCAAAATAAATGAACTTGGCG
The DNA here is from genome assembly GCA_948472305.1 of Vicia faba. Taxonomy (NCBI): domain Eukaryota; kingdom Viridiplantae; phylum Streptophyta; class Magnoliopsida; order Fabales; family Fabaceae; genus Vicia; species Vicia faba. Next base: position 282,863 of record CATIWC010001792.1, on the reverse strand, counting down.
CCTCCATCATCCAAAGCAACGCACAGTCAAACGCAATAACCGATCAGACGCATTCCTTTCTTACTGATTTCTTACCAAGCACTGCATATATCTTTTGACTGGTTCGATCAAACAAACGTGAATTCAAACCAACTGCCTTCTTTTTACTGATTAAGTCAAATAATGCGAATTCAACCCAAATCTCGGAATGTCTTGCAAAACACTGTAGAATTTAGATCTTTCTGAAAACGCGTGCACAAACCCTAATTCTTGATTAAATGCCAAAGAAACGTTCGCCTGATCGAAATTGAGCCAACATCAAACAAAACCCTAAGCCAACTGTTTGAAGCATTCCAAAGCCCTGAAAATCAGTAAAACCCTAATTGTGTCCTGACTGACGAGAAAAGTCTGTTTGACCGATTCTTGAGCCAGTTTGAAAAATCAGAAAATTCCTGAAGTTGAGATTTCTTGTGGTAAAATGCGAGGGCAAATTTTGGGGTACAACACTCGGCTTTGATCTTCTCAGACATCTCTGGACGCATACGGCGGGCCTTTTGTTTGACCGGAGGGCAGTCTTCCTTGGTAGGCAAGTGATGGACCACAATGTCGGTATCCAACCCAGGCATGTCTTCGTATGACCAGGCGAAGATTTCCATGTAATCATGTAGCATCTGAGTCAACCGTTGCTTCACGCTGAGCTCTAGGTTGGAACCAATCTTTACCTCCTTCCTGTCCGTCTCAGTACCCAGATTTATCGTTTCCACCGACTCTTCATGTGGTTGAATTTCCCTCTCTTCCTGAAGTAACAGTCTTGCAAGCTCGCCAGGCACTTCGCAATCATCTTCACCTTCGTCTTCGGCTAAGTTAATCGGATTTTCGAAGTCATAACTGGCAGTAGCAGAGTCGTTACCAGTGAGATCCAGAGTGGATTGAAACCTGTATGAGTGAGTGTGTGTAAATACAACTGTTTTGCAATATAATGAAAGGAAAGACAGAAAAGGAGCATAAGATTTGAAATGCGAGAAACGTCCAAGGTCTTTATTCATGATATATGAAATGACAATTAATATACCCTCACAAATGAAAGCCACGGTGCCCCGGGTAAGACACCGGGCCATAGAGTTTTAATTCATTGTTTATTACAAATAACAAAAACAGAAGAATTCATTACTCAGTAACAAGAGAAACAAGTAGGTTGTCCTTTGCAATCCAATTGCTAGGTTCACTGTCGGTTGCCGGGTAAATCCAGTTGTCGAACTCAGCTTCATCCACTTCATCATCCTCCTTGATAGCATTTACTCCATGGTTAGGCATGGGAGCAGTCACCACATTGGGCTTCTCAGGTGCCTCAAACTGTACTTCCTTGGCGTCAATAAGGTCTTGCACTTTATTCCTTAAGGCCCAACAGTCATCAGTGGAATGCCCCGGGCTATCGGAGTGATAAGCACAGCGGGCATTTGGATTGTATTTGGGGAGGCAGTATTCACAACCTTCGGGGCCTCTCTAACAGTCACCAAATTGGTGGATAGCAACTGCGGCAAGATTTGCGATAAGGTCATACTCAACCGGGTAAACTCTCTTCTGGGTCTTTCATCCCTTTGTGGATTGGTTTGCCGAGGAGCGGCATCAGGCTTTGCAATCATCACCGCGTTGACAGATTTGCGGCGCTCTGGCTTCTCTTGCCTTCTAGGCCCATATACAGCACTGGCCTCCTTCTTAAAGGGCTTCTTCTCATAATTTGAAGATGCACCCTTCTGAATTTTTCCGGACTTCATTCCAGCCTCTATTCTCTCCCCAGTCAGAATAAGATCGGTAAACCCTGCAGACGAATTACCGATAAGATGATTGAAAAACGGCCCTGAGAGGGTCCCCAAGAACATATCCACCAGCTCCCGGTCAGTTAACGGAGGCTGCACCCTGCCAGCCAGATCCCTCCACTTATGTGCATACTCTTTGAAACCTTCGCTTGATCCTAGCGACATACCCTGGAGTTGGGTACGTGTAGGAGCAAGGTCGGCATTATATTGATACTGCTTATAAAAAGCAGTAGCCAACTCCTCCCAGTTACGAACCTTGGTCCCATCCAGCTGATAGAACCATTCGAGATGAGTCCCTGAAAGACTCTCCTGGAAGAAGTGGATCCACAAGTTCTTGTCCACTGAGTACGGTTGAATCTTCCGCACATAAGATCTGAGATGTAGCTTGGGGCAAGACGCCCCGTCATACTTGGTGAAAGATGGTGCCTTAAACTTGTGAGGAATAATCACACCAGTAGATAAGCCCAAGTCTCCGAAATCCAGCCCAGGCACTTGTTGGATCTCCATTGCATTCAGTCTATCTTCCAACTGCTTGTACCGGTCTTCAGCAGGGGGATACTGTTCCTCATCAAAGTCAGTCTCGTTGTTAGAGACTACTGGGCTTGAAGCCTTTCCCCCCTGGGGACTGCCCTTGCCTACAGAAGAACCAGCCTCTTCATTCTGCAGAGTGTTACCAAACCTTCGGCCCGAGTTGAAAAGAACAGTTCTCTTCTTCTTCTTCTTCTCCTTCTTCAGGAGTAAAGCCTTCAGCTCTTCTTGGCCTTGAGCCAAACCCATGATCAGCTCCTGAAATTGCGCGTTCTGCGCCTGAAGGGCCTTGATAGACATCTCAGTTGAGGATGAGTCAGGGTTCATGATGCTGAAATAAACAGCGAAGAATAGTAAGCAACCTGAAAAGAAGAAAACCTACTATGCACATGATGAATGATATGTGTTTATGCAATGCATTCAAGGGTTCGAAAGTTCAAATTTGTTGTAGACAAAAAGGAACACACGTTATTATTAAGGAAACAATTGTTTGGTACATCAAAGCCTCATGGGCAAAATAATACAAAAGCAAATCAATCCCAAAAGACACTGCGCATCCTCTTTGGAGCTATGTAGGTGTTGAGATTCCTTTCCTCGTGCAATAGGCGGGTGAGCTCCAAGACCTTCTTTTCACTAGCATGTAGACTGGTCTCAAGAGAATTCCGTTCTTCCTTAAGCTGAATCCAGCTCTTCTGCATCTCTTCCCAGGACGTGGGCATGTCAGGATGTTGAATGGTGTAGGACACCTCTCCTTCTAAGACTGGCTCTTTGATCACAGGGAGCACATGAGGATAAGGCATTATTAACTTCTGGGAGCGGGCTCGTACCCATCTGAGATAAGGTTCCAATGGGATGGAATTCTTGTGCCCCAGTGTCTTGCTGTCTATCTTACTGGGCATCCTCCAAGCTCTGATAAATCTCTGGCGAAGTCCTTGTGCATCGTTGTCAAAGTCAAAAACTATGTCAGGAATTAACATGTCATGAGGGCCATCCCTCCGAGCGTAACCAAACTGTCTCCAAGCCAGGCATGGGTTGTAAGTAATACCTCCTCTGATTCCAAGTAAAGGAACATTAGGGTACTCCCCGCAACGATCAATGATAGTGACATCCTCTCTGGACCGAGGGCACCAATGTATATCAGCATGTGTAAGAGTCATCAACCGTTGTGACCATCTCAAACCCCGCTCATTCTTCAAAACTGATTGTGGAAGGTGCGAAATAAACCACCTTCCCAGGAGAGGAGTGCAGCACATAAGGATACCTCTTTTTCTCATGGTTCGAGTGTAACATGAGTGAAGGATATCCCCCAGCAACGTAGGTATAGGATTCCTGGACATGAAGATCTGGACAGCACTGATATCTATAAGCTGATCTGGGTTAGGGAACAACAACAAACCATAGACAAGGAGGGCCACAACTTCTTCAAAAGCTTGTAAGTCAAGGGAGTTCCAACATTCCTGGGCTTTTTCAAACAGAAACCTGGCTAAGAACCCTTTGATGCCACTTCTAACCTCCCAATGTCCCTTGAGGTCAGATGATTGTAGGTGTAAGGCTTTAGCAATCTCTTTAAGCTTGGGTTCCTTTTCCGTACCGTTGTACGGTAGTTGATCAAGGATAGGGATCTTCAGAAGCCGGGAGAACTCTTCTAATGTAGGTACCAGTTGATAATCCAGGAAAGTGAAACAGTGATGCAGAGGGTCAAAGAACTGGAACAAGACCTTTATCATATCTTCCTCAATGTTGGTATTGACCAAGCTGATGAGTGTTCCATGTCTTTCACTGAATGAAGAGCTCTCGGGAATCCTGGATATAAGCTCCTTAAGCTGAGGAGGGATCCTTACAAGGCTGATTTGAATTGTCTTTCTGCGAACAGTTTCCATGTCCTACAAAACAAGAACAAAGATGAAGATTCGAACCCCTGAAATGGTTAGTCAATGCATATGATGCTGGATGATGTCATAATGCTATGATTAAACACATCACAGATATTTACAAAGGCAAACATGTAAGGCACACAAGTCACACAAGACAAGCCCTTAGGGTTTAGGCCAGCATGGGGTCTGGGTATTACCCTCTTGAAGTTGGTGGGCTCAACCTGTCCTATTAGAAGTAACCGGGTTCTAAGGGTCCCAATATCACTGGATTGCTTTCATTGTTCATCGTTTCGATTTAGCCACTGAACTGGCGATCGAAATATTCCAGGAAAGCAACCCTCAATTGAGTGTAGTATCGAGTTTCAACCAACCTCGGACTGCACCAAAGTCAGTTATCTCACTACCCTGAAGAGGCCAAGATAGTTCAATTAAGGTTCCTAAGGTCAGTTGATGCTTCACGATACCACATGGAGGCCCCGTACTCTCCTTGACTGAACTCAAGGGTTACCGGTACACACCAAAGTGCCACATCAACGTAGCAGACTGTTTCAACCATGTCGGTATACCACGCATAGTTCCCTCACATCCTTGTTGCTACTTTCTAAGAAGGTATCCCCCAGATCCGGGTTAGGATCTATAGAACTCCCAAGACAGTCCCACAATTTAAAGCAAACAAGTCAAAGCAATTGAAAACACAGTGATCTTAGTCCTAAGGTACACCTCACTTTAAAGAGTCCCCAGCAGAGTCGCCAGTTCTGTGATCGGTGGATCTGGAACTGACTGTTTAACACTGGTTTCACGAAATGTCGCGGAAGCAAGAGTCGCCACCGTCTTTTATTTTCTCCAAATGGAAAGGACAAAAGCACAGAAAAATTCCTTATAGAGATTGCTCTCGGTTCGGGAGGTAGATTTATAGAAAGGGAAGGTGTTAGCACCCTTTCTATCCATGGTTATCCATGGGCTCTTAGATACTTGCTCATTTGTGTTTTCAAAATGTTTGTTTGCTTTTCAACTGTGAGTGGGTTTGAAAAAGTTTCGTTTAAAATTTCAGTTCGACTCTTGTATCAGTCCTCAAGAGTGTTTGAAAAGTTGTTTTTGAAAGCTTTTTGCAAAGTGTCGGTGTGAAAAGAAGTTTTTGATTTGTTTTGATTTAGAGCAAGTATCTACGAGTCATCTACCTACCCTAAGGAATTCGTCTGTGTAAATGTACTTAAAATAGTGCCATCCCACCATTGAGAGGTAGGTAGCACCACCGTTGGAGGTGTTCGGGTCAATTCGAGGGTTCGGGACATGGTGATCACCGGAGCAATAGGAAGACACCTTAGAAGCTACCCTCATGCCATGTTCATGGACATGAGGACTTACTAAATCATCCTCTACTCGACGACCACCTTTCGAGGGGAAAGGCAACAGTGAGACGTACCCTAGGGGTGGTGTGTGATTTGTGTGTCATTTTCAGTTATATTTGTCTTGTTCATGCATTGTGATCTACGATTTTTTATTTATTTTTGGCATTCATTCTTTCATGCAAGTTATTAACAGTTAAAAGATGCGGAATTAAAAGTCCTACGCTATTACAAAGGCGCGGGTCTACATCGCCAAATTAATCCAAGACCCGATTTGAATAAAAAATAATGCGGAAAGATAAATGTCTAATTAATCTATTACACGGCTTTGGGGCAATTACATTATATTCACAAAAAAGAAATAAAAATAAAATGCGAGAAGAAGTAAAGTCGGGAATGCGAGGGCGTTGGACCCTTTTAAGAAATTAAATTACAATTAATAAATTAATTAAGTTAAATGAGAAAAGGAAATTATTTTTGGGTTTTTGTATTTATGGAATTAGTAAGAAAATTAAATGAAATTAAAACCCTAATTCTAAACTATTTTTAATTTATAAAAAAAAATGTTTAAATCTAACCTAGTTTTAACCTAATTATTTAATGGCAAATTTATTTACAAAAAAATAATTAATTATTAATAATGGTAAAAGAAAAGAAAAAAGGATAAAAGTATTTAAAACCCTAATTCTACATTTTTTTAGTTTATTAAAAAAAACATTAAAATTAAACCTAGAATTAAAACTAAATTAGTTAATAAATTTATTTACAAAAATGTTAGTGAATTTAAACATTAAAACATATTTTTATTTTTATAGTTTCTGATTTTTTTTGGTATTTTATGAAAATTAATTTTGATGATTTAACTAAAATAAACAAAACAAATAAATAGAAAAATAAAAAGAATGAAAGTGAAATGCAAACCAATGGGGTTTTCTGGCCAATTATGGAGGTATATAGGAAGTATTTTGGCCCATGGAATGCAGGCCCATATTGACTTTTTGGCGCGTGTGCACATGCGTTGACTGGAGTGTTCCCTGGACCTCCCATGCTGACCTTCAGATTCATCTTCCAGGACATTTGGCAAGCTTTGATAGTGGGTGCATGGTGGATTTCTGGGCGTACACTGCATGGAATCAGGTTAAAACAAAATATATTGAGAAAGGGAGGGGACCTGGGAATCGAACCCAGGTCCCAGTGCTTACCAAGCCTTTGGTCCACCAACTGAGCCATTAGCGCGTTTGGAATATAATATGACAAATAAACAATATAACGTGAAACAATGATTAGTGGTGTTCGTCGCGCGAAAATTCAAACGCGCCTATGATCAATGGACACGTCCTCCATCTTCTTCCTGCTGCCTGTAAATAAAAAGAGATAGCGGGGGTTTTAAACCCCCACTAAATAGCATATGTGAAAATAGCGATTAGGCCCCCGTTGCTCATAAATTGAGCGCGACATGTGGACTGAGTTCGTGTGAAGCTTCTGGTTCTAATGGCATAAGTCTCGTTGGCCAATTTTTCCCCAAGCGTAAAGCCCCAATTCTACAGCTTTGAAACCCTAACGAGCTCCAATGGTGGATTCATGTATAGGGCACGAAAACTCAATTGAATGGCATGGTTAGCTTCAGAATGATTAGACTAGTACAAATCAAGCGTTAGAAATAAAAAATATGGCATGAATTATGAAACACGATTATGCATAAAGTTTGAGAAATTTTGACTTCTATATACCAATTCTTGATGCGTGGGGACTGGAAAAGGATTCAGAAAGCTTCCTTGATGCCTTGGCAAGCTATTGGAATTGTTACTTTTCTTTGAATTGCGCTAGAATGCAGTTTTCAGTTTTTGAATTTTTGGACAAAAAATGCAAAGTTGGTATTTGATATGAGGCGCAGCTTCAAGGGTGTTGTGACTAGGGTTGTGTTCTGCTTATGTATGCCAATGGATTAGGGTAGAAATTTGAGTCAAGAAATCAATGTTTTGATGAATCAAATATTTGATTTTTAATGAAATCCTTTCAAATCTTTTCCATTTGCTTTTGATACCAATCATGGCCAAATCTTTCCAAATTGGGGGTGCACGAAATCTTGATGTTTTATGGAGAGAATATGCTGCAAAAAGGGATTAAAAAAACATGGTTTTCTATTTTTGTCATATTTTATTTCATTAAATGAATTAATAGTGATAAAAATTCAAATAAATAATAAAAAATGATGAAATAAATCCCCTTTGGGTCAAATGGTCGTGCATAATTCTTTGAAGAAAATGTGGCCCATTAGCAATTTTGAGGCATTTGAAGCAAAGTTGACTTTTCAAAATTCCCAAAAATTTCCCAACTTCCACAAGGCATATCTTGCTCAATGTTTAAGCTTTGATCATGTTCTTGGACATTTTGGAAAGGTCTTGAAGTCCTCTAACCAATTCCTTTGGTCCCATGTCATTTTGATTTACCAATCTCAAGTTATGGTCTTTGACTTAAAGTGTCTTTTTGTTGACTTTTGAAAATGACCTATAATGTTGAAGTTGATAACTTTTTGTGAGAGAATTTCTTGGACTTGAAGTGTGAAGAGGAGTTGTAGTAAATGTCATTCTCTTCAAAATGAGCTTTGGATGGAATTTTTCTGATAAACCATGTGGAAGTTATGCCTTGGTCAAGTTACAGTTGACTTTTTCAACTGTCCAAATATGGAAACTTTTGCATCTTGAGACTTTTTGAGCCATGCCTTGAGAATCATGATCAAGTATTGATCAAATGATGTTTGTGGCTTCAAAATAAGATGTTGACCAAAAATTTGAACTTTTGACTGTCAAATGACCATTTTGCCCCTACAGTTGACTGTTGAGCAATTAGGGTTTCTGACTGTGCAATTTTGTGCTGTAAGTCTTGAAACTTGACATGAGGATGCTTGACCATGTTTGTAGGCATGTGGGACTTGATTGGACCCTTGGAAACTTCAATTTCTTCGCCAGAACCAAAACCCTAGTTTTTGACTGTTAGGAGGCCCTTGAACTGTGCAACCCTTGGGGAGATTTTGAAGCATGCTCTTGTCAATTCTTGGAGAATATGGGAGGGAAAATTTTGGGGTACAACAGATAGCAACATCTAAATGAGGAGGAAAAGAACATAGACCTTTTGAGTAGGTAGGACGCTCGTAGTTGCTTGCTCACAAAATAAAACCATTTCCACACTTACACTTTCAAAAACATCTTCAAAAAACAAAAATCTCTTTGAACTATTTTCAAAACAAACACTTTGTATACAATTCTTATAGAGACGAAAATAATTACAAAGTTTGTCGAAACAAAGGTGTTTTCAAAATATTTTCAAACTTGCACCCATCACAAAACACATTTTCAAACAAAGCAACTTTCAAATGATCTAGCAAGAAACTAAGATCCCGTAGATAACTATGGATGAAAAGGGTGTTAACACCTTCCCTTTTCATGAAGTAGTGAGATAGCTGACTTTGGTGTAAAGCTGAAGACTGGTTAATACTCAATACTACACTCGTTGAAATCAGACTTTTGTGATATTTCGGCCGCAAGAAAAGATTGATTGTGCTGAGATAATTCCCAATGAATAAATATCAATGATATTGAGATCCCGTAGAACCTGGTTACTTTCTAGGACATGTTGAACCAACTAAGCTTCAAGAGGGTAGTTATTTATGACTCCATGCAAGCCTAAACCTAAGGACTTGTCTGCTTTGTGTGTATATGATTATTTGTACATAACGACTTATTTGCTTTGTGTGTACACTTGTACATAACATCATGACATCATATCATATCATTTCCACTAACCATTTCAAGGATCTCAAAAGGCCTGTGATGCAAGGTCATGGTGAACCGGACGTCTACCAAGGGGTAAGAGGATTTATTCTCTTCTAACCAAATGTTGTCAAAGACCAAAGTACGATAACTTGAGTCAAGGGTTATGACCCACTTGACATGGTGAACTTGATTCTCATGGAAGGACATCCAATGTTATGAAGTTCTCCAATCAAAGTTGTGATCAAAGTTCAACTTCTAACATCTTCTTTTGTTTACCCCGCGAGATCCTTGAAAACATTGCATTTTACATATCATGCATGTCATTACATAACAAGTATTCTCAAGACAGGTTTCTCATTTTTATCGCTGTTTATTTCAGTATGAAAATGGCTCTAGAACAAACAGTTAAAGATCTCCAAGCTCAGAATGCCCACTTCCAACAAGTGCTCATGAACTTAGACAAGGGGGCAGGTAGATATGAAAGCACTCTTCACCAAAGGGAGCAAGAAGAAGACTAAGAAGAAGGTTGTCATCCTAAACATGGGAAGAAGGTTCAAGGGGCCTGCCTAACTAGCTCAAAAAATAAGATGCTTCTTCTGAGGAAGAAGACAATCAAGAAGAGGAAGCTAGAAGCACTAGAGCTAGGGATAACCAAGCTACTGAGGACGAAGACTATTCTGAGAAGCAGTACCCGCCGGCCAACGACAAATACAAATAACTTGAAGACAGGCTAAAAGATGTGGAGATCCAAGTTGTTCCTGGCTTGGACTTTGGAGACTTGGGTTTGATTCCTGGGGTGGTCATTCCCCATAAATTCAAGATTCCTTCTTTTGCCAAGTACGATGGGGTCTCCTGTCCGAAGCTTCATCTAAAATCCTATGTCCGTAAGATTCAGCCACACACCGTCGATAAGAAACTATGGGTGCACTTTTTCCAAGAGAGTCTATCTGGGAAGCAGTTGGAGGAGTTTTACCAATTGGAAGGGACCAATATTCCCACCTGGGAGGATCTAGCTGCTGCTTTCTACAAGCAGTACCAATACAATGCTAATCTCGCACCAACTCGTGTGCAGTTACAGAATATGATCATGGGTTCAAATGAAGGCTTTAAAGAGTGCGCCCAAAAGTGGAGAGACTTGGCTGGCAGGGTGCAACCACCCTTAACTGACAGGGAGCTGGTTGATATCTTTATGGGAACTTTGACAAGAACTTTCTTCAATCAACTAATCGGAGGCTCCTCGGTCTGGTTCATAGAGTTGATTTTAACTGGGGAACGAGTTAAAAATGGAATCAGAAGCGGAAAGATCCAAGGGGCTACATCCTCCGACACTCAGAAGAAGCCGTACAATGGGAAGAAAGAGTCTAATATTGTGTACAGCCAAAAGGGTCGTAACAAGAGTAACCACGACCAATATGTGGAGGCAGTCCTAATCTCTAGTCCTGCATCAGTGCGACAACAACAATGAGAAAATCAACGAAGGCAAGACGAGCCCAAGAGATAGTTTACCAAAATCAACATGCCACTGTCTCAAGCATTGTAACACATGTTGGGGATGAATCTGATTATGTTGATAGGACTTCATCCAAACCCCAAAACTTCTTCTTCTAACTACAATCCCGATGCAATATGTGCCTATCATTCCAGTAGTCCTGGGCATGATACTAACGATTGTTGGGCATTGAAATACAAGATTCAAAATATTATTGACGCCAAGGAAATTGAATTCGGCCCTCTTGAAAATCCCAATGTGATCACTGCTCTCATGCCAAATTATTGAGAGCGTCCAATTCATTTGTAATTTCTTTTGTTTGTTAGAACACTTATCTATTATGTCAAACTTTGTTTCATTAATGCATTGCATATGTTTGTATTGAATTAATCCATTCATTTTCACTATATTTAAACAGTGCTTTTTATTCCTTTTTTGTGATATTCAACTCTCAATTACAAGTTGTAAGCCTTTAGAGGGAGGATGACAAAAACAATACCATAATCTCATACAATATGCTTTTGGACAGACCTTATTGATGATGTACAAGCGTTCTTTCAATCCCTAAACACTGGAGTTATAAGGAAGATGATCCCTAGTCAACTCCTTTGAGCCCAAGAAGTAGGAATTTTCTTTTTCACACAAATTGAAACCTTTAATCAAAACTTGAGGCAGAGTTAGTTTCTCAGTTAATTCAAATGCGTGTTTAGTCACAAGCTTTCACTTCATACATAACGAATGACATCAAAAAATGTCCTTCTGAATCAAAAGACGGTGATGGTTCCTTATAAAATAGGTAGTCATTATCTCTCAAAATAAAAGCCCGCTGAGTCAAAACCTATGAAGGAGACTTAAGAAAAATTGGGGCATCTCGCTGACTCTAATCTCAAAACAGTCAGGAAAAAATAGGGACAATAAATCAAAAAAGGAGGTCGCTACAAATCCTAAACAACCGAAAAATGTTGCAAAATGACTGCCTTCTCCAACAAACTTAACTTGTCCGAATTATCACCAAAACGTCATTCCAGACTCAATTGGAATTCAAAACACGCAATTAATTGAGTATAGGACTGGAGAACATAACAAAGAGCGGGTTGGGTACAAACACACTTTGAGCCTTATCCTTTGTTTCTTAAACCGTGAACAAGGCCATACTACAACCCTTTAAAAGTCCTAATTGAAGCATGGGTCAATTCGAAAGCATATTGTTACAAAATGTATCCTGTCTCCTGTAAGGCTTATTGTAAATCCCGAGTTGAATTCATATTCTTACAAAATTCTTCTATCTGCTAATAATGCATTTTCAAAACTTCAAGACAAAAATAAACTTTGCATTATTTTGAATACCGCTGTTTGCATATAGTTATTTGTTTGACAACAGAGAAATTCACACGACGAATATCCAATGAACGAAAATCCTCTCAAGAAACAGAATCACTTCTAATGGAAAAACACTTCCAATAACAAACTCTCCATAACCAAGGGGGCATGACATGTTATTGTCCAACTCATCAGTGGCAGTCAAGTCAAAATTCCAAGAAATCTCTCATAAAGTCCTAAATAGCCAGGGGCAGGTCTGCATCTGAATCACTTGAGACATTAAACATGAATTCCAGCAAAGGGTCACATACGGACAAGCACACATTTTCTGGTAGCGCTACAACACTTACTACTATGGACAACGAGAAATCCCGACAAAGTCCCTTTTCATAAGATGATCCACGTTGAAGTCGCCAGAGCCACCTCTATAAGGTTATCCTTACAGAATAATCTTCATGGATAAGGGTACAAATCTCATAAGGCCAAGTTCATGGATATCCCCATAAAGTTGGATCCATGCAATCCCCAGCCAGAGTTTCAACCTTCGGAAAACCTCTCCCCAGCTGAATTGGTCTTAAGAGGAAGCCTTGAGTATTTCTTCCATAAGAAAACACCTCCCGGCAGATTATCAAATGGGTTTATTTCCCCAAAAAACTACGAATCCCCCAGACCAATACAAATCAACAAACAAAACCATTTAATCCCCGATAGAGTCATTGATATCCCCAACGGAGTTGTTACTATCCCCAAAAGTTACTAAAGCCTAGACCCGACCAGATATTAGTTTAACTTCTTTAATTGTTTAAACCTGGACCCGACCAGATAACCGTTCGAGTTACTAAGAAACCTGGACCCAACCAGATAATAGTTTAACTTCTTCAAATCACTAACAAAACTACTCTTCCCCCGTAGAGTTTGCCACTATCCCCAGTGAGTTGTTGTGAATCCTGGAATCCGACCAAATAACAACTAAACTTTCTTCCTATCCAATCAAAAGGTCGCTCCCCAGTAGAGCAACGGACAACTAAAACTCCTTAATTCTTTCCCTCAAAGAAGAAATCAACACTCTCCATAGAGCTTTACCTCAAAGCAGAAATCAACACTTTCCATAGAGTTTTCCCTCAAGAAAAATCAATATTCCCCAGGGGAGTTCCCCTCAAACAACAGAACAGGAATCCCCAGCAGAAACATTCTAAAACAAGGTCTGAAGAGGTGCATGCTCTTCATACCCAATAGCAGTCCGGGATTTAATTTCCCAAGGCTCACCAGTATTTGTCAAGGATTTATTTTCCCATACAAAGATGCACTTCAATAACATTTCAAATTTCATACATCATAGCATATGCATACGAAGCGCATATAGCACAACCTCATTTTTGAGAGCATCATTATGCAATGAATTCCATACCTCATGACATTGCATACAGTTAACTCTTTACCTCTTCAGGAAAGATCAATCAACAGTTAATTATCATAAAAAATTTTCAATAGGTCCAAGAGTAGTTCCTGAAACAAGACAGAAAAACTACCTATGTGACCAGATGCATCTTCACACTGGCTTATTATGAAGCAATCTTACACGGGTTCCTTCTAATTTCTGGATGCAGTTTCATCCCGAAGCAATCTTACATAGATTTCTTCTCTTCGTTTCCAGATGGAGTTTTACACGGACTCATCCTGAAGCAATATTACATAGATTTCTTCTCATACATTTCCAGATGAAGTTTCACACAGACTCGTCCCGTAGCATCCCTACCCAGGCTCCTTCTCATACATTTCCAGATGCAGTTTCACACAGACTCATCCCAAAGCAGTCTATTGTACCCCAAAATTTGCTTTCTCATTTCTCAAGGATTTTCTCACAAGATCTTCCATGACGTCAAGTTTGCAGCACTGATACATCAATTTAGGTTTGGAATTGGCACAAGGGCAAAATGGTCAATTGCATGCTGAAAAGTCAAACTTTGACTTTTGGATCAAAATCAAGTTCCAAGAACCATATTTCATCAAGACATGTTGGAATATGAAGTTTGTTTCATCAAGAAAATCAAAAGTCAAAATTACTTTGGAAAAGTCAAAATTCTAAATACTTAGAAATTTTTCTAAGTGTTTAGGAAATATGACAAGTTCAGAACTTCTGGCCAGATTTTCACCATGATGCAAGTTGATTCTGGAAGAACTTCTAACACGAGAGTTGTAGATCCCAATGAGATCTAAAACATTGCAAAATAGAACTTCTCCTAGAAATGCAGGGATTTCAAGTTATACATCCATGATGACACGTCCATGAAATTGAAGCACTCAGCAAATTCTGGACATTTTCAAGACAAAATTTGGTTACGGCTTCTAGGCCAGTTTTCACGTAGGTTTAGCCAGAGTTTACAAGAGTAATTCAAAGAAGGTCTGCAAAGCATATTACAAGCTTTCTGAAAAATCAGAGATCTCCTTCAGAAAATGCTGGAGCAAAGAGATTCAAAGATCAGAAGTTGGATGTTTATTCTAAATTACACTGATGCTGAACTTATGACCCAAAATTAAGCTATGATGAATAATCTCATATTGTAGGATTTCTGGTTTGATAAATATCATCATCATTTAATGCTCACATCCACTTTTGAGTCTTTATCCAAAGGATTTCCCCACGTGTGACATGGAAGTACCATTGTTGTCCTTGAAAAGAAAACTTTTGTACAAGTTTATGTTGGGCCCATGCTTTGCTTTTGCTTCTGAGGGTACTTTTCCTTAACTCATGCTTACAAATCCAGCTTAGGCGCGGCTAAAAGATGCTAACCACCTTACTTTGTGCCTTGAACATACTTGTTTGAACTTGCTTCAAGAACAAGCCAACGCCTAGTGTATGATGGTTGTACCCTTGACCTCTGCAAGCTATAGAATCATTGGATATAAATTGAACTTCATTTTCAACTGTAAAGAGGTCAAAAAAAATTGAAAAGAAAAGCCTTGAAACCTTGCTAAAATATCCCAAGAACTTGAAGCTGCAGCCTAAATATCAAAAACTGCTAGTCTTTGATTTTTGCATTCAAATTTCAATTTCCCTCAAGTGTTTCTTGACCAAATCATCAACATAGTTTCTGATACACATTTAGAAGTCATTCTAACTTCTGTTTTCAGACTGCAATTCCATCTCCACCAACTTCCATTTCAAAATCAGAACTTTGCTTCTTGGCTGTTCCAGAATTTTCCAGCCATTCATAGCTCAAGTTAAAGATTGTTCCAGCCTTCTGAGCACGTGAGAAAGCTGACCGGAACACCATAATAGTCAGACTCTAATTCAGAACAATCTCCAGAAGGAAGGTAAGTTTCTTCTAACTGTTATCTCATTACTCAGGCATTGATAGGCTCGTATGCTCAAAAATACAATGTAGACATCCTGACTCTGATGTTGTACATATTAATAAAATTCATGTATTTTTTGCCTAAGTATAAGAGTTTTAGTTCAGAACTTCTTAGGGAAATTACGATTTAGAATTAGGATCAGCAAAATACATGCTTGCCTCTAATTTACAATCCTGATATTTTATGTTTCTGAAACCATGATGAAACCTGCCATAACTGCTATGTGTGCATTTTCTGTTATGTTGAGAAATGACTAAGTTGCAGATGCTCTGACTGACATGGAGAATGAGATGAAATTTATCATCAGAACTTACTTTGTATTATACGTTTATGTTTTTGCTTCTAATACTAGATGTAAAGCCATATCGGTGGCAGAGAACTCACGCATAACACATTAGTGTTAAGAGTCCTGATTTCTAGCCCCGGAAATACCCTTTTTCATGTTTTACTTCCTGACATTTTTACCCCATTAGTTGGATCATAACTTCTAGATCAATCCCCTTTAGTTGCTTGTCAAAACAGTGACCCTGGACCATAATTTCTAGATACTTCCATCCAACAACATTGACACTTCATGTACCCATTACCAGAACTTCTAACTTGCCAGTGACACTAGAACTTCTAGGTTTCCAGCTACATCAAAACTTCCAGACTCTCAACAACCAGAACTTCTTACCTTCCAGTAACATTAGAGCTTCTAGGCTGCCAGCTGCATCAGAACTTCTATGATTTCTCTTGTTCCCAGTAACCCTAGAACTTTAGTATACCCGGACCCAGAACTTCTGACCGTCCCCTTTTTCTGCTAACATTTTCTTTCTGACTTGTAGCGCACTAGAGTCAGAACTTCTGTTATCTCCTATTTCAGCAATGCGCTGATTGTGATTCTTTTCTCTTTTATTATTTTTAATATCACCTCTATTTTCAATAATCAAAAACACCAAAATATTTTTTCACATACTTTATTTTACTTCTTTTAAAACCAAAAGACTAAAAATATTTTCTTAAACAAACTTATTTTCTTCTCTTAACAAAAACAAAACAAGTACATTTCATTTCATGTACATTTTTTTCAATGTGGTTGTAATAGATAATCAGGACTTTAATTTCTTGCAATCCCCATTTGTAAATTTGTACACCCCATCCCCCTAATAATGTAATAGCATAGTAAATTTACTTTCCGCAATTTATCACTTTCATATCAATGCTAGTAAATTAGGGTTTGTATGGAAAGATAAAAATCAACAAGTAGATAACCCTAATCAAAGATTAAATGCATGAAAATCAAACACATTATTCACACATGCACCCCTTAGGGTAATTCCACTTGTTGCTTTATAAAAAATGGTCATGTTATGCATGTGGGATGTCTTAGCAAAAACAATCAAAAATACAAGATCATAGTCCCTCGATGATGGTGCAAATCTTACCTTTCAAATGATCTTAGTCCCTCAAGATAAATGCTAAGATATCTCACAACATTGTTGTGATCGGTGGGAATAGAACTGACTGTTTTGGAATGCTGGTTCGCGTTTGCGCTTGTTTTTGCAAAATGTCGCGGTAAGCAAGAGTCGCCACCGTCTTTTATTTTATCCAACAAGGAAAGGACAAAATCCCAGAAAAATTCCTTTTTGAGATGTTTCTCAGGTTCGGGAGGTAGATTATAGAAAGGGAAGGTGTCAGCACCCTTTCTATCCGTGGTTATCCACGGGCTCTTAGGTACTTGCTCACTAGGTTTTCAAAAGTTTGCTTTTCTTTGTGTTTGTGGGTTTTGAAAAGAGTTTTGTTTTTGAAGAGAGTGTAAGTGTGAAAAGTTTGTTTTTGTTTTAAAAGGAGCAAGTACTTAAGAACATCTACCTACTCAAAAAGGAATTAAACTATGCAAATGTCCTTTAGACAGTGCTATCCCACTATTGAGGAGTAGGTAGCACCGTCGTTGGAGTTTTTCGGGTCAATTCGATTTTAGGGATGTGTGGTCACTAAAGCAACGTTAGAACGCCTTAGCGGTAACCCTAATGTCTTAGATCATTTTATCCGAGGCAACTGTTTCGAGGCGAATTATGATCTTTGGACAGGAGGACAACCTCTAAAACATCCTATACTTAATGACCACGTTTGAGGCAACCAAGTGAGGCGTACCCTAGGAGTGGCATGTGCGAGTGTGTCAATTTCAGTTATATTACCTTTGCATGTCATGGTGAGCTATTGTTGATTTTAAGTTAAGATAGATCTTGTCATGCATAGCCTATTATCCATACATCTAACAGTTAATAGTTGCGGAAAATAAAACTAAGCTATTACAAGGCGTCGGGTATTTACATCGCCAAAAACAAACCCTTAAAAATTAAATGCGAAAAGGTAAATAAAAGAGATAAATAAAATCCTAAGTTAACACTATTACATTCTCGGAGCAATTACACAAATATAGATCAAAAATAATATGCGCGAGAAAATTGAATCGGATTGTCCTTTAGGGTTTTGACCCTTTTATTGAATAAAGCATATTTTTGGTCTTTTTTGATTTAAGAATTAAGTCTAAATTAATAATGGAATTAAAGAAAATATTTTTGAGTTTTTATTTTGATTAAGGAAATAAAATCAGAAATATTAAAAAAACCTAATTCTAAGTCAATTTTAATTTATTGTAAAAAAGGTTAAGATTAAACCTAATTAAAAAACTAAATTAACTGGTTAATGGTTTATTTACAAAAATAAGTAATAAAATTAAAATAAAAATATTTTTGTGGTTTCTGATTTTTTATGAAAAAGAGTTAATTAGTTAATTAATTAATTATGATAATAAAATAAAAAACAGTGAAAAGAAAAATAAAGAAACAAACTCAAGGGTGCTGGGCTCGTAAAGGGAGTATGAACTGCAAGTTCCAGGCGCAAACGTCCAGCCTGTTGGATTTTCAGATTGCCTGGGCGTTTGTTAACCAAGGTTCATGGTGAACCTCATTCTGGACCACTGGATCTGGATCTGGAACCACATGGCACGTTGAGATCTGAGGACGTATGGTAGTCCACGCTTGGGATGCTGCGCCTGAATACCTGAAGAAAAAACACAACAAAGTTTTAGGGGACCTGGGATTCGAATCCAGGTCCCAGGGGGGTTCTGCAACGCACGCTTCACCAATCCAACTACACTGCATTATTGTTATTGAATTAAGAAACAAATAATATATGGGAAAATCAATGAATACGCTGGAAAATAAAAAAAGCGCTAATATTTCAAACAGTCCAATCTGGCCATGCCACGTTATCGTCTTCCTCACAAAGCCTGGTTCGTTTACCTGCAGATTTTGTTCTGCAGGAAGTTTCGTAGGGTCGTTCAAACGTCTCTCCTAGGCCATGAAAATAAATTCCAAGAGTACCAACGTACTCGTCTCTTCATCCTGGTCATCCCTGTAACCATGGTTTGCATTGATTTTCCCTATGACATAAACGTCTAAAAACAAGAACAGGAACCCTAGGTCCTATATATGGGGTTAGAGGCCATGAAAATTAAATTAGATAATGCCAAAACATTCTAAATCAAATAACAACCACAAATATGTCAATATTTTAAAGAAAAGATGCAAGAATGGATGTTTTCGATTTCATGTTCAGAGCAAATTTCATGGAGACTTACAGCGTGTTAGAGGTAATGAAAGGCTTGGTTTTTGATTGGCCTCGCTTCAGGAGGTTGCTTGCAAGAGAGATGCGTCTTTCTTTTGGTATGAATCTGCCTCCAATGTGGTTCTTGATCCCACACTTTTCAAGGTTTTTTTTGCAAGACTGTTCTGGCCGTTTCCACAGAGTTTTTGTGCGTTTTTCTTTGTCTGTAGAGTTTTGTGTATGTGTTTCACGTCTGTCTGCAAGGGTTTCTGTGTGTGATTTTCTTTATGAGCATGAGGTTTATATAGCCAAGGAAATTAGGTCAACATTTGTGTATCAAATCTTGGTCCATTATGATGAAGAGATTTGATTTGATTTCTTCATAAAGACTTGCTATATTTGATTCAATCAGGTTCCAATCTATCTTCATGCGTTACTGCCAGCCTGTTATGAGCTGTTTGGGCCTCCAACAGGATGAAAATCAAAAGCTGACTTGCCCCTTCGAATTTGCTCTCTTCGATTGCTTCAAAGTCCCCATTCGAACTACTCCAGTCACAGCCCCTTCGATTGAGACTCCCTTGCTTCGATTGCATATTTGCAAGGGACACATGCCATTGTGAACTTTGGGTATTCTGGATAGGTTAGGATATGTGTTTTTGCCTAGTCATGCCAGTCTACTTCATTCCTTCGAATCTGCCTTCTTTGCCAGCTTCAAAGTCCAATTCGAATCTATTTAGCACATTCCCTATTAGACAACTTCTCCCAGCATTTGGCCTTGTGATTAGTCTGTGTTCTGATTCGATGTGTCCAGAACTTCCTTCACCAGAGCATCTTAGATTAAGAGAAACTCTGCACTGAAATGCCATTCGAAGGTCATTTCATTCTGATGTTCTTATTAAGGTAAATTATGAAGTTCCAGTCGAAGGACCCTCTGAAGTACTAGTCGAAGCATTGTCACATTGACTTGATCGAAAGGGGCCCAGCGCTCAATTGAAGACTTGCACACTAAAGCTTGATCGAAGGAGGTCCAGCGCTAAATCAAAGACTTGCAGACCAAAGCTTGATCGAAGGAGGTCCAGCGCTCAATCGAAGACTTGCAAACCAAAGCTTGATCGAAGGAGGTCCAGCGCTCAATCGAAGACTTGTAGACCAAAGCTTGATCGAAGGAGGTCCAGCGCTCAATCGAAGACTTGCAGACCAAAGCTTGATCGAAGGGCTCCAAACACCTAATCGAAGCTTACTAATCAAAGCCTGGTCGAAGAGTGCCAAATGCCCAATCGAAGACTGCTGAGTCAAGCCCGTATCGAAGGATTTTGGATACCCAATCGAAGACTTTTCCCAGATGCCAATCGAAAGACATTTTGTTCATCTTCAAAAAACTTTATTTTTCTTAGGCAAGGGTTTGTGACCAACCATGTAAGGGAAGACCTTTGAAAACATGAGAGGGCAAATTTTGGGGTACAACAGTTGCCCCTGTTCAATTTTCTTAAACCTGAGGATGTAGATTGGTTTGCGTGCCTTTCGTGATCCGAAGGTGGAAGATAATTGAACACTAGAATGCCCAGAAATTTGCACTCGCATGGTGTAGTATCAGTATTGTGATGTCGGGAATGGGCTTACAGATGCCATTTGGAGATTGTTGGTAGGAGGATAGGCTTATAGATGCCATCTGCAGGAGTGTCGATCGCATAAGAGATTCCTTAGCGAGAACTTGCGTACCTGAGAAAAAGATGGTCTTCCTGGCTTGTTACAGGTATTAATCTGGAACTTGAAAAGGTTGGTCGAGGAGATAGTTGTCCTGGCTGGTTTTAGGTACTAATCTCTGACCTGAGAAATAAAGATAGTCTTACTGGCTTGTTACAGGTGTTAATCTTCAATCTCTTCATGTGGATAATTTTCCTGGCTTGTTACAGGTATTAATCTATAATCAGTTGTTCACAGATATTTTTCCTGGCTTGTTACAGGTATTAATCCGGAACTTGAAAAGGTTGGCCGATAAGATAGTTATCCTGGATGGTTTCAGGTATTAATCTCTGACCTGAGAAAGAAAGGTCTTCCTGGCTTGTTACAGGTATTAATCTTCAATCTCTTCATGTAGATAATTTTCCTTGCTTGTTACAGGTATTAACCTATAATCAGTCGTCCACGGATATTTTTCCTGGCTTGTTACAGGTATTAATCTTCAATCTCTTCATGTAGATGATTTTCCTGGCTTGTTACAGGTATTAATCTTCAATATCTTCATGTAGATGATTTTCCTGGCTTGTTACAGGTATTAATCTACAATCAGTCGTCCACAGATATTTTTCCTGGCTTGTTACAGGTATTAATCCGGAACTTGAAAAGGTTGGCCAATGAGATAGTTGTCCTGTCTGGTTTCAGGTGTTAATCTCTGACCTGAGAAAGAAAGATGGTTTTCCTGGCTTGTTACAGGTGTTAATCTTCAATCTCTTCATGTAGATAATTTTCCTGGCTGGTTTCAAGTATTAATCTACAATCAGTTGTCCACAGATATTTTTCTTGGCCTATTACAGGTATTAAACTGGGACTTGAAAAGGTTGATGGTAGCCATCTTTTGATTGACCTTCTCCTGAAAAAGGTAAATGTTAGCTGTATGCAATGTCATGATGTATGAAATGCATGATGTCATGATGTTCTCAAAATAAATGAGATTGTGTCGTATGCACTTCATCATGTATGTAGATAAGAGGTATGAAATGTGAAATGTTTATGAATGTATTTTCGTCTGGGAAAATAAATCCTTGACAAATATCGGGGAGTTCGTCAAATCCTGGACTACTGTTGAAGAGTATGTGTGTCTTCAAACTTTGTTCAGAATGTTTCTGATGGGGATGGCGAACGAAGATGGTTGCAAGAATAAACCTGTAGGAGAAAATAATTCCGTTGGGGAATAAACCTGGTGAAGATATTACTCTGCGGGGAATTACTCTGTGGGGAAAAGATACTTCGCTGAGATTTTAATGATAAACTCCGCTGGGGATTCCATTGATGAGCTTTGTTGGGGATTTTGATGATGAACTCCGCTGGGGATAGAAAGAACTTCGCTGGGGATGATCTTTCCGTTGCAAGTTGCTGAGGATAACCTGGTTAGACCCTTGTGAGGATAACCTCTGAATTTGGCTGGGGAGACTTATTTGTGCTTCGCAGGGGATAAGCTTCAAGAATCTACTGGGGAAGATGATTCAACGCCATTGGGAAAACTTTTTTAGACTGCGCTGGGGAAATGGCTCCACTGGGGATATCTTGCATTCTTCCGTGGAACATTCTTATATTTTGTTGAGGAATATTAAGACTGCCAGGGATACTCTTACGCTTTCTGAGGAATATCCTTATACTCCATTGGGGAATATTAAGACCTTCTGGGGATACCCAACCTTTTTAGGGCTGATGGTAGACCAACTCTGCTTGGGGAGTGACGGTATCTTGGTCAGATTCTTCAGCTGAATATATACCTTGGTACCTGGTGGACAGAGCAACTAGACCGCTCAGACAATTCTTATTGGCCCTACTTCTGATATCACCCGTAATTAGTCCTTTGTTTCGCATGTAAATATTTATGAGCAGCAATTAATGTCAAATGCGTATATCAAAAATGAACATTGGACGTTCTTTGCAAAACAAAACAGATAAAGGGAAAACAGTTTGAAATTTGTCTTGAAAATGAATTTGTATTGATTTTGAATTTTGCCTGTAAATAGGCGCTTTTGTACAAGAGGCTGACGTCCTAGTAAGATAATGCCGCCGAACAAATAGGATTTATACAATTTGTGAAAAGAAAACAAAACAGCTATGTGAATAGTCCCACTGGGTTCCAACTCTGCTATCGCCTGTATATCTCCAAGCATCTCATCACTTTGCTGCTTAGTTGGATATGAATCTGATTGATTGGTGCCGTCCGAGCCTAATAGTTGATACCGAAGTCTGGATGCAGGGTGATCCAATGAGACATAGTGTTACGCTTATCCCTAACTTTTGCCTGGACCGCCCTTTCGGGTTTTCAGTCCACCGGGATACCCATTTTTGCCCAAGCCGCCTTTTCAGGTTTTCGACTTGCCGGGTATACAATTTTTTTTTATTTTCATCCCTTATTTTTTCCCGAACCCTTTTGGTTCACCGGGAAGCCCTTATTTTTGCCTAGGCCAGTCAACCTAGCGGGTCCTTGATTATGCGTAGTATCTTTTTACTATGTCTACATTGATAGGGTGAGGAAGTTCGTCACCATCCATGGTGGTTAGAATCATCGCTCCTCTTGAGAAGATGTTCTTAACCACAAATGGCCCTTCGTAAGTAGGGGTCCATTTGCCCCTGGGATCACCTTGAGGTAAGATAACGCGCTTGATTACCAGGTCCCCAACTTGATACTCTTGTCGTCTGACTTTCTTGTTAAATGCCTTGATCATCCGTTTTTGGTACGTCTGACCATGACAAATAGCGGTAAGTCTCTTTTCGTCGATTAGGTTCAGTTGATCAAGCCGGGTCTGAATCCAGTCGTCTTCGCTCAAGCCTGCATCTTTCATGATCTGAAGAGAGGGTATCTGAACTTCAATAGGCAACACTGCCTCCATGCCATAAACCAAGGAATAGGGCGTTGCCCCTGTTGACGTCTGTGCTGAGGTACGGTATCCGTAAAGAGCAAATGGTAACATCTCGTGCTAGTCTTTGTAGGTCACTGTCATCTTTTGCACAATCTTCTTAATGTTCTTATTTGCCGCTTCGACAACCCCATTCATCTTAGTCCGGTAGGGAGAAGAGTTGTGGTGCTGTATTTTGAATTGCTCGCAGAGCTCAGTGATCATCTTGTTGTTAAGATTGGTACCATTATCCGTAATGATCCTCTCTAGTACGCCGTATTGACAGATCAGGTTGTGCCGAATGAACCGTGCCACGACGTTCTTGGTTACCGTAGCAAAGGAAGTTACTTCAACCCACTTCGTAAAGTAATCAATCGCTACCAGGATGAAACGATGCCCGTTGGATGACGTAGGTCTGATCTCGCCGATCATATCAATTCCCCACATTGCAAAAGGCCAAGGTGCTGTCAAGACATTCAGAGGAACTGGAGGAATGTGCACCTTATCAGCATAGACCTGGCACTTGTGACATATCCGAGAATGCTGATAATAGCCGGCTTCCATTGTGGACCAGTAATATCCTGCCCAAAGGATTTTCTTTGCCATGGTATGTCCACTGGAATGAGTCCCGAAGGTACCTTCATGCAGCTCTGCCATGATCCTTTCTGCTTCGATCTTATCCACACAACACAGTAAGGTTGAATCATGGTTACGTTTGTAGAGAATGCCATTGCTGATGAAGAATTTTGCCGCGAACCTTCTCAGAAACTTCTTGTCATTAACAGATGCACCCTCAGGGTATTCTTGAGCTTCAAGGTATCTCTTCACCTCATGATACCAGGGTTTTTCTGTTACCTCTTCAGCCTCAAGATCGCAACAATGTACAGGTTCATCCAATTTCCAAATAATGATCCGGGGAGCCTCGTTGTCCCATTTGACTTTGAACATAGAAGACATCATAGCTAACGTGTCCGCCAACTGATTCTCCTCTCTTGGGAAGTATTCAAAGGTTATCTCCTCGAAGTGGGGAAGCAACGTCAACACATAATCCTTGTAAGGAATAAGATTTGGGTGTTTCGTATCCCACTCGCCTTTGATCTGACTGATCACGAGAGTGGAATCTCCGAAGACACTCAGAAACTTAATCCTTAGGTCGATTGCAGCTCGAAGACCCATGATGCATGCTTCATACTCCGCCATATTGTTGGTGCAGTTGAAACATAGTCGGGCGGTAAGTGGAGTATGTGAGCCTTTAGGAGATATCATCACAGCGCCAATACCATTACCCAAAGCGTTCGAAGCTCCATCAAAATGCATAGACCATCGGGATCCTTCCTCAGGTCCTTCATCCAGTCCAGGTGGTTCACAATCAGTTATCAACATGATATTCTCGTCCGGGAATTCAAAGTTCATAGACTGGTATTCATCCACTGCCTGATGTGCCAAATAGTATGCCAATACATTTACCTTGATTGCTTTTTGAGTTGTGTACTGGATGTCATACTCAGTCAAGATCATCTGCCATCTTGCTATTCTTCCGGACAAGGCAGGATTTTCGAAGATATACTTGATTGGATCCATCTTTGAAATCAATAGAGTAGTGTGAGTCAGCATATACTGTCTCAGCCGGCGAGCAGCCCATGCCAAAGCGCAACAAGTTTTCTCAAGCAGTGAGTATCGGGTCTCACAGTCGGTAATCTTTTTGCTAAGGTAATAAATAGCATGCTCTTTTCGGCCAGACTCATCATGCTGTCCCAGCACACACCCCATTGAGTTGTCAAGTACTGTCAAGTATAAAATCAAAGGTCTCCCTTCAACTGGTGGCATTAGAATGGGTGGTTCCTGGAGATACTCTTTGATTCTCTCGAAAGCGGCCTGGCATTCATCGTTCCAACGTACCACTTGATCTTTCTTCAGTAGCTTAAAGATTGGCTCACAAGTAGCAGTTAGGTGCGCGATGAATCGGGAAATGTAGTTCAGACGTCCTAGAAAGCCTATGACCTCTTTCTCTGTCTTGGGAGCTGGCATCTCTTATATGGCTTTCACCTTGGCAGGGGCCACTTGAATACCTTTGTCGCTTACAACGAAACCTAGCAATTTGCCAGACCTCACCCCGAAGGTGCACTTGTTCGGGTTCAACCTCATTTTGTACAACTTCAACCAGTCAAACAGCTTCTGTAGATGGTCAAGGTGTTCCTCCTCAGTTTGGGACCTCACAATCATATCGTCGACGTATAATTCAATCTCATGATGGATCATATCATGAAACAAAGCAACCATGGCACGCTGATATGTTGCCCCAACATTTTTCAATCCAAAAGGCATGACCCTATAACAAAAGGTGCCCCACTGAGTAACAAAAGTGGTCTTTTCCATGTCTTCAGGAGCCATTTTGATTTGATTATAACCGGAGAAACCGTCCATAAAGGAGAAGACCTTGTGCTGAGAAGTATTGTCAACCAAAACGTCGATGTGAGGCAGAGGGAAGTCATCCTTAGGGCTTACCCTGTTCAAATCCCGGTAGTCGACAGACATTCGGACCTTACCATCTTTCTTCGGCACTGGAACCACATTGGCGACCCACTGAGGGTAAGAAGTTACTGCTAGAAAACCGGCGTCAAACTGTTTCATAACTTTGGCCTTGATTTTCTCGGACATCTCTGGATGCATACGACGAACCTTTTGTTTTACCGGAGGTCATTCTTCCTTGGTAGGAAGGCGATGAACCACAATGTCGGTATCCAACCCAGGCATATCTTTGTAAGACCAGGCAAAGATTTCCACGTAGTCATGCAGCATCTGAATCAACCGTTGTTTCACACTAAGCTCCAGATTTGCATCGATCTTGACTTCCTTTTTGTCTGTCTCAGTACCCAGATTCACTGTTTCCACTAGCTCTTCATGTGGATGAATGGCCCTCTCTTCCTGGAGTAACAGTCTTGCAAGTTCACCAGGCACTTCGCAATCATCTTCACCTTCATCTTCGGCTAAGTTGATCAGATTTTCAAAGTCATAACTGGCAGTAGCAGAGTCGTTACCAGTGAGATCCAGAGTGGATTGAGACCTGTATATGTGAGTGTGTGTAAAATATCTATTTTGCAATATATAATAAAGAAAGACAAGGAGCGCAAGATTTGAAATGCAAAAAAAATCCAATGCTTTTATTAATGATATATGAAAATGGCACACAAAAGCCCTCACAAATGAAGCCACGGTGCCCCGGGTAAGACACCGGGCCATAAAGTTTCACAATATTGTCTGTTACAAATTAAAAACAAAGAGTTTATTACTGGGTACCAAAAGTAATTGGGATGAAGTCTTTGTTGTCCAGTTGCTTGGTCCACCGTTGGTCGTAGGGTAGATCCAGCTGTCGAATTCAGACTCCTCCACGTCATCTTCAATGGCATTTAATCCCGAGTTGCTGATGAACACATGAGGTCTTCCAATCTTTGCACTACGAACAGCCCTTTGAGCTTCTGCAGTGAAACCCAAACCAAACTTGTTAGTCTTCTGAGTGAAGTCAGGAAGTCGGCCCCAGTTTGTATACTCACCCTTCTTAATAACAGCCCAGACATCCTTTAAGGAAGCCATCTTCATAGGAGAATCTTCAACCATAGTGTCAGCTGATGCTAGTGTCTGAGGAACCTCTTCAAAGTGTTGAAATGGGGTTTCAATGAACTCCCCATCCATCTCTACGTATCAGAACGAGTTAAGGTGGCTGACCATATACTCTTCCTCCCCCTGTATTGTCTCAATCTTCCCTCTGACCGGGTACTTCAGCTTCTGATGGAGTGTTGAGGTCACAGCTCCAGCTTTATGGATCCATGGACGACCCAACAAACAAGAATAGGATGGTCGAATGTCCATCACGTAGAACGTAGAATTGAAGACCTGAGAACCAACTTTAATTAGAATATCCACCTCACCATGCACCATCCTTTTAGACCCATCAAAGGCTCGGACAACAATGTTACTTGGCTTTAGCTCCAACCCTTCGCAATCCAACCTGTCTAGAGCTTTCTTGGGCAAGACGTTCAATGAGGAACCAGTGTCAACCAACACATGTGCGAGAGTAGTTCCCCTGCATTCAATGGAGACATGCAGGGCATCATTATGGTTCTTCCCTTTAGCAGTCAGATCAGCATCGGAGAAACCCAAACCATTATCAGCAGTTAAATTAGCCACACAATCGGTAAACTGATCAGCTGATGTCTCTTGTGGCATGTGGGTCGTCTTCAGGAAGGTAATCAGAGCCTTGGCATGGGGCTCTGAACACAACAACAGTGATAACATAGAAATACTGGATGGGGTTTTCCCCAGTTGCTCAACTACATTATAATCACTCTTCTTAATAATCTTCAGAATCTCTTCCATCTCCTGTTTGGAAGCTTCAACAATGGTTGTCTTTGGCGCCTCCGTCTGGGCAGGCATATCAGTGGTGATCCCTTTGCCCCGAGTGTTAGATGACTCGGCGACAAGGGTAGGAATAGGAACCTGATCAGGAATGGAAGTAGGTACACTTGCAGGTGAAATGACAACAGGTCTTCGGAAAGTTGGTGGAGCAATATCAGGTGAGAAAAGTCTACCACTGCGAGTGACTTTAGCAGGCCCAGTAATGTTGCTGACGCCGGTATCAGCATCAAACTCTTGCTTAACTCCAAGAACATAAACATCTGCCCCATAGTTCCAGGGGACAGCTTTGTCAGAGGTGTAGGGGATGGGCCCCGGAACAGTGATGATTATGGGCGCAATCTTCGGAACAGGCGTAATTCTGACAGGCTTCCTCGAGGGAGCCTTGGGAGAATTGTTGAAAATGGTAATAATGGAAACTTCTTCAGTAGGGGTGGTAGGAACAACAATCTTCTCAAACAGGATCTCCTTGTTATCCATCAGGTTTTGGATGCCTGACTTCAAAGATGGGCAACCAGTACGTAAAACAGAACACATATGGCAACCTTCACCACAACCCGGAAATAAACCGGCTAGCAACAGGTTCTTCTTGACAGTCATTAGAGGGGTAACAACATCATCCACAGAAACAACAAACAAGTCTTCCTCTACAGCATTTACTCCATGTTTAGGCATGGGAGCAGTCACAACATTAGGCCTCTCGGGCGCCTCAAACTCAATCTCCTTTGCATCGATTAGGTCTTGAACCTTGTTCTTCAAAGCTCAATAATCATCCGTATTATGCCCTGGGCTATCAGAGTGATAAGCGCAGCGGGCGTTAGGGTTATACTTTGGTGATGTTGTATTTAAAATCTTCGGAGCTTCTTTTAGAGTCACCATATTGGTATTCAGCAGCTGTGGCAACATCTGAGACAAAGTCATGCTGAGACGAGTGAATTGCCTTCGAGGTCTCTCGCCCCTTGGTTGTGATTCTAAGGAGCACTAGCAGGTTTTGAAATAACAACCGCGTTGACAGCTTGGCGGTGTTCAGGTCTATTCTGTCTTCTTGAACCGTAGATAGCACTGGACTCTTTCTTAAACGGTTTCTTCTCGGTGCCCGAGGAGGCACCCTTCTGTATCTTCCCAGCCTTAATACCAGCTTCGATCCTCTCACCAGTAAAGATAAGGTCTGTAAACCTGGCTGAAGAGTTTCCAATCAAATGGTTAAAGAATGGACCAGACAGGGTCCCCAAAAACATATCAACAAGTTCACGATCAGCTAAAGGTGGTTGCACCCTTCCGGCAAGGTCTCTCCATCTTTGAGCATACTCTTTAAATCCTTCACCCGTCCCTATTGACATACCCTGGAGTTGGGTATGCGTAGGAGCAAGGTTAGAGTTATACTGATACTGCCTATAGAACGCAGTAGCCAAATCCTCCCAGCTGTGGATACTGGCTCCATCCAGCTGATAGAACCACTCAAGCTGAGTCCCTGAAAGACTGTCTTGAAAGAAATGGATCCACAAGTTCTTGTCAGCAGTGTAAGGTTGGATCTTCCTCACATATGATTGGAGGTGCAGCTTTGGACAGGACGCTCCGTCATACTTGGCAAAGGCAGGTGCCTTGAATTTATGGGGAATAACCACCCTAGAGGATAGACCTAGATCTCTGAAGTCCAGACCGAGCACCTTCTGTATTTCCATAGCGCTCAAACAGTCCTCCAGCTGTTTGTACTTATCCTCAGCAGGAGGATACTGTTCTTCATCATAGTTCATCTCGTTGTCGGAGACCATAGGGCTATGAGCCCTCCTTTCTTGTGGACTGTCTTTCCCTCCAGATGAGGTGGCCAGATCAACTTCGTTTTGCAGCCCGTTTCCAAACCTGCGTCCGGTGCTGAACAGGACGGTCCTCTTTTTCTTCTTCTTCCTCTCTTTTAGAATCAGGGTCTTCAGGTCCTGCTGACCCTTAGCTAGGCTCATGACCAACTCCTGAAATTGGGCATTCTGGGCCTGGAGGGCCTTGATAGCTTGCTCAATGGAAGGTTCAGTAGACATGATGATTGCTGAAATAAACAGCGAAGAAGATAAGAATCCTGTAAAAGGATACCTGCTTATGAAGTGCATGAGATGAAATGCGTATGATTTATGATTTCAAAGACAATCGGGATTCAAATTTGTAAACAAGAAAGGAAACACACTTTATTAGATTTAACTTCAGAAATTGAATTGTTCAACAAATTCCCCTTAGGCGTTACAAGAATGGAGATACTGAAAAGAAAATAAAAAACTGTAAAAGAAATCCTCAAAGGTCCATTAATGCTCCCATGGCCTCTTCTTCTCAGTGCGGATATAATCATTCAGGATCCGCTCGTTCTCCAGTTGCTTAGTCAGCTTCTGGATCTTTTGTTCTTGTTCATTGAACCTCTCCCGATAAGAATCCCGTTCTTCCCGCAGTTGCGCCCAAGACCTCTTCAGTGTGCCAATATCAGTGGGCGTATGAGGATGGAGAGTAGTTGGAGGAAACTCGTCTTTATCAGCAACTTCAAGAGTAATAGGCCTGACAGCTTCGTATGGCATACCTAACTTCTGGGCACGGATGCGGACCCATCTGAGATATGGCTCCATTGGCAGAGAAGTCTTTGGTCCCAATTCATGTGGGTCAGATTTATGAACTCTATCCCAAGCCCTGATGAATCTATGACGCAGCTCGTCGCTATCTCCCTGAAAATCAAAGATGATATGAGGTATCAATATCTCATGAGGCCCTTCTCTTCTGGATCTTCAAAACTGATGGAGAGCTAAACATGGGTTATAGGAAATTCCTCCACGGGTTCCGATCAATGGAACATTAGGATACTCTCCACAACGATCAATGACAGTCACCTCATCCAAGCCTTTGAGAGTCCAGATAATGTCATTATTAGTAAGAGACATTACCCTATGAGCCCAGCCCATTCCTTCTATGTTCTTCAGTACGGACTTAGGGAGGTGCGAAATAAACCACCTCGACAATAAAGGAGCACAGCACATCAACGTTCCCCGCTTTCGGGCAGTACGAGCATGGAGCTGATGAAGGATGTCACCCAAGAGAGTGGGTACAGGGTTTCGAGAGATGAAGATCTTTATGGCATTAACATTAACAAAAGTGTCAGGATTTGGAAACAATACCAGACCATAGATTAAGAGAGCCAGAATATCCTCGTACGCTTTGAAGTCTAAGTCATCCTAGAAACAATTAGCTTTGTCAACCAGAAACTTAGCCAAAAAACCCTTAACTCCACTTCTAGTCTCCCAGTTGGCCATTACCTCCTCTTTGGTCAAGTGAAGGGCTGCAGCAATCTCTTCAGGCCTGAGAGTCCTTTCCCAACCAGTAAATGGAGTCTGCTCCAAAACAGGGATACCAAGCAACTCAGAGAAGTCTTCCAGGGTAGGAACCAGCTGGAAGTCTTGAAAGGTGAAGCAATGATATAGCGGATCATAAAACTGGACCAGGACACTCATCATTTGTTTGTCCAACTTTGAGGTGACTAAACTGAGAAGGGAACCATGCCTCCTGATGAAGGAAGTAGTGTCTGGAATCCTGACAACCAACTCTTTAAGCAAAGTACATACTTGAACAAAGTTGATCCGGATAGTATTCCTACGCATGGGCATCATGATGTCCTACAAAACAGAGCAAAGATGAAACCCTCTTGTCTTTGAAATGGGTTAGTCCTTATGCAGGATGTATGCAATGTTATGATGTTATGATGTCATGGTAAAGGCACACCACAAGTATTCACAAAAGGAAAACATGGTAAAGGCACACAAGTCACACAAAAGAGCCCTTAGATTTCAGGATGGCATGAAGCTTAGGTACTACCCTCTTTCAGTTTCAGTTGGTTAAGACCTGTCCTAAAAAATAGTAACCGGGTTCTAGAGGATCTCAATATCACTGACTACCCTCAATCGGTCATAATTCCAGTTTAGCAACCTTTTCTTGCGGCCGGAATCATCGCGAGAGTTTAGTCTCAATGAGTGTAGCATACTTCTACTGTTCTATGGCCAAGTTGGTCAATTTAAGGTTCTAAGGTCAGTTGGTGCTTAACGACTCCTTAGAAGACCCATATTCCCCTCGTTCCAACACAAGGGATATCGGTACAGACCAAGGTGTCACACCAACGTAGCTACTGCTTCATCCGTGTCGGTCTACGCCGGACAGATCCCTCACAGTTTATTGCTACTTACCTAAAAAGGGTACCCCCTAGATCCGGGTTAGGATCTACAGAACTCCAATACAAGCCCACAAAATTAAAGCATACAAAGCATACAATTGAAAACACAAGTGATCTAATCCTAAGGTACACCTCACTTATAAGAAATCCCCAGCAGAGTCGCCAGTTCTTTGATCGGTGGGAATAGAACTGACTGTTTTGGAATGCTGGTTCGCGTTTGCGCTTGTTTTCGCAAAATGTCGCGGTAAGCAAGAGTCTCCACCGTCTTTTATTTTATCCAACAAGGAAAGGACAAAAGCCCAGCAAAATTCCTTTTTGATATGTTTCTCGGGTTCGGGAGGTAGATTATAGAAAGGGAAGGTGTCAACACCCTTTCTATCCGTGGTTATCCACGGGCTCTTAGGTACTTGCTCACTAGGTTTTCAAAAGTTTGCTTTTCTTTGTGTTTGTGGGTTTTGAAAAGAGTTTTGTTTTTGAAGAGAGTGTAAGTGCGAAAAGTTTGTTTTTGTTTTAAAAGGAGCAAGTACTTAAGAACATCTACCTACTCAAAAAGGAATTAAACTGTGCAAATGTCCTTTAGACAGTGCTATCCCACTATTGAGGAGTAGGTAGCACCGTCGTTGGAGTTTTTCGGGTCAATTCGATTTTAGGGATGTGTGGTCACTAAAGCAACGTTAGAACGCCTTAGCGGTAACCCTAATGTCTTAGATCATTTTATTCGAGGCAACCGTTTCGAGGCGACTTATGATCTTTGGACAGGAGGACAACCTCTAAAACATCCTATACTTAATGACCACGTTCGAGGAAACCAAGTGAGGCGTACCCTAGGAGTGGCATGTGCGAGTGTGTCAATTTCAGTTATATTATCTTTGCATGTCATGGTGAGCTATTGTTGATTTTAAGTTAAGATAGATCTTGTCATGCATAGCCTATTATTCATACATCTAGTAGTTAATAGTTGCGGAAAATAAAACTAAGCTATTACAAGGCGTCGGGTATTTACATCGCCAAAAACAAACCCTTAAAAATTAAATGCGAAAAGGTAAATAAAAGCGATAAATAAAATCCTAAGTTAACATTATTACATTCTCGGAGCAATTACACAAATATAGATAAAAAATAATACGCGCGAGAAAATTGAATCAGATTGTCCTTTAGGGTTTTGACCCTTTTATTGAATAAAGCATATTTTTGGTTTTTTTTATTTAAGAATTAAGTCTAAATTAATAATGGAATTAAAGAAAATATTTTTGAGTTTTTATTTTGATTAAGGAAATAAAATTAGAAATATTAAAAAAACCTAATTCTAAGTCAATTTTAATTTATTGTAAAAAAGGTTAAGATTAAACCTAATTAAAAAACTAAATTAACTGGTTAATGGTTTATTTACAAAAATAAGTAATAAAATTAAAATAAAAATATTTTTGTGGTTTCTGATTTTTTATGAAAAAGAGTTAATTAGTTAATTAATTAATTATGATAATAAAATAAAAAACAGTGAAAAGAAAAATAGAGAAACAAACTCAGGGGTGCTGGGCTCGTAAAGGGAGTATGAACTGCAAGTTCCAGGCCCAAACGTCCAGCCTGTTGGATTTTCAGATTGCCTGGGCGTTTGTTGACCAAGGTTCATGGTGAACCTCATTCTGGACCACTGGATCTTGATCTGGAACCACATGGCACGTTGAGATCTGAGGACGTATGGTAGTCCATGCTTGGGATGCTGCGCCTGAATACCTGAAGGAAAAACACAACAAAGTTTTAGGGGACCTGGGATTCGAATCCAGGTCCCAGGGGGGTTCTGCAACGCACGCTTCACCAATCCAACTACAATGCATTATTGTTATTGAATTAAGAAACAAATAATATATGGGAAAATCAATGAATACGCTGGAAAATAAAAAAAGCGCTAATATTTCAAACAGGCCAATCTGGCCATGCCACGTTATCGTCTTCCTCACAAAGCCTGGTTCGTTTACCTGCAGATTTTGTTCTGCAGGAAGTTTCGTAGGGTCGTTCAAACGTCTCTCCTAGGCCATGAAAATAAAATCCAAGAGTACCAACGTACTCGTCTCTTCATCCTGGTCATCCCTGTAACCATGGTTTGCATTGATTTCCCCTGTGACATAAACGCCTAAAAATAAGAATAGGAACCCTAGGTCTTATATATGGGGTTAGAGGCCATGAAAATTAAATTAGATAATACCAAAACATTCTAAATCAAATAACAACCACAAATATGTCAATATTTTAAAGAAAAGATGCAAGAATGGATGTTTTCGATTTCATGTTCAGAGCAAATTTCATGGAGACTTACAGCGTGTTAGAGGTAATGAAAGGATTGGTTTTTGATTGGCCTCGCTTCAGGAGGTTGCTGGCAAGAGAGTTGCGTCTTTCTTTTGGTATGAATCTGCCTCCAATGTGGTTCTTGATCCCACACTTTTCAAGGTTTTTTTTGCAAGACTGTTCTGGCCGTTTCCACAGAGTTTTTGTGCGTTTTTCTTTGTCTGTAGAGTTTTGTGTATGTGTTTCACGTCTGTCTGCAAGGGTTTCTGTGTGTGATTTTTTTTATGAGCATGAGGTTTATATAGCCAAGGAAATTAGGTCAACATTTGTGTATCAAATCTTGGTCCATTATGATGAAGAGATTTGATTTTATTTCTTCATAAAGACTTGCTATATTTGATTCAATCAGGTTCCAATCTATCTTCATGCGTTACTGCCAGCCTGTTATGAGATGTTTGGGCCTCCAACATGATGAAAATCAAAAGCTGACTTGCCCCTTCGAATTTGCTCTCTTCGATTGCTTCAAAGTCCCCATTCGAACTACTCCAGTCACAGCCCCTTCGATTGAGACTCCCCCTGCTTCGATTGCATATTTGCAAGGGACACATGCCATTGTGAACTTTGGGTATTCTGGACAGGTTAGGATATGTGTTTTTGCCTAATCATGCCAGTCTACTTCATTCCTTCGAATCTTCCTTCTTTGCCAGCTTCAAAGTCCAATTCGAATCTATTTAGCACATTCCCTATTAGACAACTTCGCCCAGCCCTTGGCCTTGTGATGAGTCTGAGTTCTGATTTGAAGTGTCCAGAACTTCCTTCATCAGAGCATCTTCGATTAAGAGAAACTCTGCACTGAAATGCCATTCGAAGGTCATTTCGTTCTGATGTTCTTATTAAGGTAAAGTATGAAGTTCTAGTCGAAGGACCCTCTGAAGTACTAGTCGAAGCATTGTGACATTGACTTGATCGAAAGGGGCCCAACGCTCAATCGAAGACTTGCACACTAAAGCTTGATCGAAGGAGGTCCAGCGCTCAATTGAAGACTTGCATACCAAAGCTTGATCGAAGGAGGTCCATCGCTCAATCGAAGACTTGCAGACCAAAGCTTGATCGAAGGAGGTCCAGTGCTCAATCGAAGACTTGCAGACCAAAGCTTGATCGAAGGAGGTCCAGCGCTCAATCGAAGACTTGCAGACCAAAGCTTGATCGAAGGAGGTCCAACGCTCAATCGAAGACTTGCAGACCAAAGCTTGATCGAAGGGTGCCAAATGCCCAATCGAAGACTGCTGAGTCAAGCCTGTATCGAAGACTTTTCCCAGATGCCAATCGAAAGACATTTTGTTCATCTTCAAAAAACTTTATTTTTCTTAGGCAAGGGTTTGTGACCAACCATGTAAGGGAAGACCTTTGAAAACATGAGAGGGCAAATTTTGGGGTACAACAATTGTTATCATGGCTATACGATGACCCATGCTTGTCCCTTTACATCCAAAGATAAGGCTTCTCACCAATAAATGGTAAGATAGCAATATCAAAGGAAAGGAGAAATGAACAAAATACTTTTGAGTAGGTAGAAACATTCTTAGTTGCTTGCTCACTTTCAAAACAAACATCCTTGCTCACTTTCCAAAAAAGAACTTTCAAAACAAACACACACCAAACACTTTCAAAACATGAAATATTTTCAAAAGTCCAACACTTTGTACACATTCTCACAGAAACGAGAATCATTACAAAGTTCGCCTAAATGAAGGCGCCTTTTCAAAATACTTTCAAAAACCACAACAAAGCACATTTTCAAACAAAGCACATTTTCAAACAAAGAAAGTGATCTAGAAAGCAACTAAGATCCCATAGATAACTATGGATGAAAAGGATGATAGCACCTTCCCTTTTCATAATATACCCCTTGAACTCAAGAAATTATCTCAAAGGTCTTCCCTGTTCTTTTCACCCTTTCCTTCATTAGATAAAAGAAAAGTCGGTGGCGACTCTTGCTAACCGTAACAATTACGATAAAACGCAAAACATCCCAAGTCAATTCTCCCACCATATTACAGAATTGGCAACTCTGCTGGGGAGAATTTAAAAGTGGGGTTACCTTTGGGCTAGATCACCTTTATTTTCTTTCGTTGTTTGACTCGCTTGCTTTACATTTTTTTGGTTCCTTGTTTGGGCTTGTTTTGATCCTTTACCCGGATCTAGGATACCTTATAGGTAAGTAGCAATACATTGTGGAAACTATGCGGGGTATACCGACATGTTCTAAGAAATATTTACGTTAGTATGACACATTTGTGGGTACCGGT
Organism: Vicia faba; assembly: GCA_948472305.1. Classification (NCBI taxonomy): domain Eukaryota; kingdom Viridiplantae; phylum Streptophyta; class Magnoliopsida; order Fabales; family Fabaceae; genus Vicia; species Vicia faba. The sequence continues at coordinate 246,000 of CATIWC010001792.1, read as the reverse complement.
AGCCTTGAGTAGTCAAGGAGAATACGGGGCCGATGTGTGGTGTCATGAAGCACTAACTGACTTTAGAACCTTTACTTAACCAACTTGGCCATTAGGAAGTAGTGAGATAGCCGACTTTGTTGCAGTCTGAAGTTGGTTAATACTTGATACTACGCTCATTGAGATTGGACTTCTCGGGATATTTCGGTCGCCATTAAAGAGGCTTACGCTGAAATAATGCCCGACGAGAAAAGTCAGTGATATTGAGATCCCTTAGAACCCGGTTACTACTATAAGACTCCATGCAAGCCTAAACCTAAGAACTTGTTTGCCTTGTGTGTATATGTTTACTTGCATATAACATCATAATATCATAAGCATTCTCACTAGCCATTTCAAGGATTATTGGGATTTATCTTTGTTCTGTTTTGTAAGATATGGCTTCCATCCGCATGAATAATATCCAAGTCAATCACGTAAGAAATCCTTCTCAACTCAAAGAGTTAGAATCGAGGGTCCATGAGAATTCTTCATTCACCGAAAGACATGGTCGCCTCCTAAACTTGGTTACCTCGAGCACTGATGAAGATATGATGAAGGTGCTTTTCCAGTTCTTTGATCCCTTGCACCATTGATTCACCTTTCCCGATTACCAGTTTATACCTACTATAGAGGAATTCTCTCAACTCTTAAGGATTCCTATTCTCAATCAACTACCCTTCAACGGTACGGAAAGATATCCAAGCCCTGAAGAGATTTCCCGAGTGCTACACTTGCAACAATCTGATGTCACGACTAATTGGGAAATAAGGAGTGGTGTCAGAGGGTTCTTAGCCAAGGTCCTGTTTGAAAAAGCTCAAGATTGTTGGAGCTCTTTGGATTTACAAGCTTTTGAAGAAATTTTAGCCATTCTCATCTATGGGATGGTTTTGTTTCCAAACCCTGACCAACTTATAGATGTAAATGCTGTCAAAATCTTCATGTCTTGCAATCCGGTGCCTACTTTGTTGGGAGATATACTACATTCTCTCCACTCTCGCACTATGAGGAAGAGAGAGACCCTCATGTGTTGCACTCCTATATTGTCTAGATGGTTTGTTTCGCATCTCCCCGAGTATGTGTTGAAGAATAAGCAAGGTTTGAGGCGGTCCCATAGGTTGATGACGCTCATACATTCAGATATTCACTGGTGTTCTCGATCCTTAGAGAACATTACTATCGTCCACCGTTGTGGGGAATTCCATAATGTATCTTTGCTTGGAATTATGGGAGGTATCACTTACAACCCTTGCTTGGCTTTGCGACAGTTTGGGTATGCTCGAAGAGATGGTCCCCATGATATGCTCATCCAAGGAGTGGTATTCGACTACGAGAGCGATGATCAAGGCTACCGTCAGAGGTTTGTACGAGCTTGGAGGATGGTAAATAGAGTGGATAGTAAGACACTGGGACACAATAATTCCATTCCCCTTAAGCCTTACCTTAGGTGGGTACGAGCTCGTGCTCAGAAACTCGAGATTCCTTACCTCTCCATCCTACCAGTTATCATGGAACATGTGGTTGAAGAAGATGTCCCGTACACTGTCTTCCATCCCAACATGGCTACTTCTCTTGAAGACTTGAAAAAGGGTTGGATTCAGTTAAAGGAAGAACGAGATACTTTCGAAGCTCGATTCTATGCTAGCGGGAAAAGGGTTTTGGTGCTTACAAAGAAACTCCATGAAGAACAGAGCTTGAACGCCTACCTTGTACCAAAGAGGATGCGTTCGACCTTTATTTCTTAGAGATTTATTTTGTAAGCCCAAGAGGCACTTTCGAATCATTCTGAACTAATGAATAAAAATTATCGTTTGTTCATTATTTGTGTAGACAAATTTAAATTTCATAAATCCTTGAAATCATTTGCATACACATATTCCATGCATCATAACATAATAGGTTTTCCACGACAGGTTTCCTTATCTTTCTGTTGTTTATTTCAGCAAGATGGATATCGAGAAAATAGTGAAGGACCTACAAGCACAAAACTCTCAGTTTCAAGAGACTCTGCTGACCCTGGCCAAGGGACAACAAGAGTTGATGACGTTGCTGGCATCCAAAAAGAAACCAAAGAGGAAAGCTTTAGTCAACATGGGTAGAAGATTCAGAGAGCTGATCTGTAAGATCCGGTAGTAGAAGACTCGTCTGAGGAAGACGAGAACCAAATTAGAGAAGCAAGGAGTACCCAGGCTGGGTGTATCAATGATTAAGCGTCCGATGATGAAGATTATTTTGACGAGCATTTTCCTCCTGCCGATGTCAAGTACAAGCAGCTAGAAGACAAATTGAAGGCCGTTGAGATTCAAGCCATCCCTTGTTTGGATTTTGACGATTTGGGTTTAATATCTGGGGTTTTCATTCCCCACATATTCAAGATACCAGTCTTCATGAAATACGATGGGATTTCTTGCCCAAAACTTCACCTGAAGTCTTACATGCGCAAAATACAACCGCACACGGCTGACAAGAAACTCAGGGTTCACTTCTTTCAAGAAATCTTGATCGGGACTCAACTTGAGTGATTTTACCAGTTGGAGGGTTCCCATATCCATACATGGGAAGACTTAGCCACCACTTTCTACCACCAATAATAGTACAATTCCGACCTGGCACTGACAAGAGCTCAACTGCAAGACATGACAATGGGTAAGAGTGAAGGGTTCAAAGAGTACTCCCAAAAGTGGAGGGATTTTTCCAGTAGGTTCCAACCTCCTTTAACTGATAGGGAGCACATTGATATGTTTATGGGCACTTTATCTGGTCCATTTTTCAACTTATTGGTTGGTTGTTCTTCATCCGGTTTCACTGCGCTGATCTTAACCGGTGAAAGGGTTGAAAGCGGTATCAAAATCGGGAAGATTCCCATAACATCTGCTTCCACCTCTAATCCCATAAAGAAACCTTTTACCGGGAAGAAATAAATGAATGTTGTGTATGGGGAAAGGGCCCGTACCAAGAAGGATGACCGTACGTCCATCAATGCTGTTCGGATTTCCAACCCAACTCCTGTTCAAAGACAATCTTCCAATCATCAAAGATTTGAGGCTCCACGAAGACAATACACAAGGATAGGTATGTTTCTATCCCAAACCTCACAACACCTGTTAAAGGATAATTTGGTGACACTGTGTGATCCTCCTTCCAATCCAGATACCTCTTCACCTAAATACAATCTGAATACCAAGTGTGTATATCACTCGAATAGTCTCGGGCATGAGACTGACCAATGCTGGGCACTGAAGAATAAAATTCAAGACTTAATAGACAACAAGACCATTGAATTTGATCCTCCTCTAACTCTGAATGTAATCACCGTGCCTATGCCAAATCATGGCAAGGGTGTCAATGCTATTGAAGACACCACTTTGGTTTCCTCTGTCGAAGACTTGACTACTCCTTTAAACATTGTCAAAAAGAATCTGTTGAAATCCGAGATTTTCCCTAGCTGTTTGAAGGACTGTGATTGATGTGCCAAACAACTCAATGGATGCAAATGGCTGAAGGAAGGAATTTGACGCCTGATGAATAGCCATGATATCCTATTTGAGAATGCTTCATCCGCCAAAAGTTTGACCAATAAGTTTGAAGACCTCTCCATCATACGATCTCAAACAATCCTCTTAGGATCTCCTCCAAGGTTCCTATCAGGATTTCAAATGAACCAATTGTTGCTCCTCTAATAATTACCGCCCGGGGGCCAATTCCGTACTCTTCCAACAAAGCAGTGCCATGGAACTATGGTGCTGAGGTGTTTTACCATGGAATAAAACAAGATGCTTGGATTTAAGAAAGCAAAGCTGATGACATTGGTAACATTACTGGATCTAGTAAGGTGATCAGAACTGGGAGAATCTTTTCACCCAACATCTCACTACCAACTGCTACAAAGGCACATGTCCACATCACAACTTCTAAGCCTAGTGCTGACACAAGGGGAAAGGAGAAAGTAGTTGAGCCTGCTGAGACAGAAATACCCACAAAAGACATTGCTACTAAGGAACTTTCCGCTCGAGAAATGGATGAGATCTTGAAAATTATAAAAAGGAGTGATTTCAAGATAGTGGAGCAGTTGGGGATAACCCCTTCCAAGATTTCTATGTTATCTTTGCTACTTTGTTTCGACGCTCATGCTCGGGCGTTAATAAAATTCTTGAAGAAGGCTCATGTCCCTCATGATACCACGACTGACCAGTTTGAAAATTGTGTGGTAAGCTTGACGATCGACAATGGTTTGGGGTTCTCAGATGGTGACCTGACACAACTGGGAAAGAACCATAACAAAGCTCTTCATGTTTCTGTTGAATGTAAGGGGACTACCCTAGAACATGTTCTGGTTGAGACTGGCTCTTCTTTAAACATGCTACCCAAGGGGAATTTGGACCGTTTAGACTGCGAAGAACTAGTTTTGAAACCAAGTTATATTATTGTGAGGGCTTTCGATGGGTCCAAAAGGACAATTCATGGAGAGGTGGATCTCCCGATCAAGGTGGGCTCACATATTTTCAACTCTACTTTCTACATCATGGATATACGTCCTGCTTACTCCTGTTTGTTGGGTCGCCCTTGGATCCACGGAGCAGGGACAATAACGTCAACTCTTCATCAAAAGCTTAAGTATCCGGTCAAAGGAAGGATTGTCACTGTCTGTGGTGAGGAGGAGTTCATGGTAAGCCACCTCAATTCTGTCAAATATATGAAGATGGATGGCGAATTTATAGAAACCATGTGTCAGGCTTTTGAAGTCGTGCCACCAATGGTTGCTACTGCCAAATTTTCCTCTGATGTGTCCAAAGCTATTAAGGTCGTGCCAAAGATGGTTTCATTCAGAGATGCTCGTGCTGCAGTCTAAGAAGGAAGCTGTGATACTTGGGGGCAACTCCCTGAGATCCCATTCAAAGCAGACAAATTTGGTTTAGGTTTCACTATCAAGGCTCAGAAAGAAGTGAGGCGCGCTCGTGCAGGAAAGCCCCCTCTCTGTATTGGAAGTCATGAAGTTAACGTTGTAGGTGATTCTAATGACGAATGTGCATTTGAAGAATGGGTATACCCTACTACAACAAAGCTCAACAATTGGCACGCAAAGGACTTCGTTCCCATCTCTTTCATTGAAGAGTAATTACTTATTTATTGCTTTCTATCAATTCAAGAACCTTTTGTCTGTAATATTAAACAATGACTTTTAAGCCATGTGCCTGGCCCGGGGCACTATGGTCCATTTGTCAAGGGTTTTATTTATGTTCATTTTATCATATGATCATTCAATACAAACCATTGGACTTTTTTGCATTCGAACTTTTGTGCTCATTTTATTTCTTTTTGTTCAAATGCATTTTTCAAAATAGCCATGTGTCTTACATGCATACACACACACTCTTGCAGGTCCTCATCCACTCTGGATCTCATTGCCAATAACTCTACTATTGCCAACTATGATTTCGAACATCCAATTAACCAAGCCGAAGACGAAGGCGAGGAAGATTATGAAATACCGGGAGAACTAGCCAGACTTCTATTACAAGAGGAAAAAGCTATTCAGCTGCACGAAGAGTCAGTTGAAGTCATCAATCTAGGTACCGAGGCAGACAAGAAAGAGGTTAAGATCGGCGCTAACCTGGAAAGCAGTGTCAAAAGCAGATTGGTTCAGATGTTTCATGCTTACGGGGAAGTATTTTCTTGGTCGTATGAAGATATTCCAGGGTTGGATACCGAAATTTTAGTTCATCGTCTGCCAACAAAGGAAGATTGTCCTCCTGTCAAACAAAAAGTTCGTTGCATGAGGCCTGACATGTCTGAAAAAATAAAAGCTGAGGTGATGAAACAAGTTGATGTAGGATTCCTAGATGTGACATCTTATCCTCAATGGGTTGCAAACATGGTGCCAGTTCTGAAGAAAGACGAAAAAGTTCGCATGCGCGTAGATTATATGGATCTGAATAGGGCAAGTCCCAAGGATGATTTCCCTCTACTTCATATTGATGTCTTGGTCGATAACACTGCTTAGTACAAAGTCTTCTCTTTCATGGATGGTTTCTTCGGCTATAATCAAATCAGGATGGCTCCCGAAGACATGGAGAAGACATCTTTCGTTACGCAATAGGGCACCTTTTGCTACAAGGTCATGCCATTCGGGTTGAAGAATGCAGGGGCAACATATCAAAGAGTTATGGTAGCTTTATTTCATGATATGATCCATCATGAGATAGAGGCATATGTGGATTATATGATTGCAAGATCACAAACTGAAGAGGATCACCTCGATCATCTATACAAGCTATTCGAGAGGATGAAAAAGTACAAGTTAAGGTTGAACCCTAATAAATGCACATTCGAAGTACGATCTGGAAAGCTTCTAGGTTTTGTTGTCAGTGGTAAAGGCATCAAAGTCGATCCTTCCAAGGTGAAGGCCATCCAAGAAATGCCAGTCCCCCACTCTAAAAAGGAAGTTAGAGGATTCTTGGGTCGTCTTAACTACATTGCCCGCTTCATATCTCACTTGACTGCTACTTATGAGCCAATCTTCAAACTCTTGAAGAAAGGTCAAGTAGTCTGATGTAATGATGAATGCCAAGATGCCTTCGACAAAATCAAAGAATATCTGCAAGAACCTCCTATCCTTATTCCTCCAGTTGAAGGAAGACCCTTGATCATGTACTTGACGGTGCTAGAGAATTCTATGGGGTGTGTTTTGGGACATCATGACGAGTCTGACTGAAAAGAGCATGCTATTTACTACCTGAGCAAATAGTTTACCGACTGTGAAACCAGATACTCACTGCTGGAGAAAACTTACTGCACTCTGGCATGGGCTGCTCTCCAGCTAAGACAATATATGTTGACTCATACCACTCTACTGATTTCTAAGATGGACCCTATCAAGTACATCTTCGAGAAACCCACTCTTTCCGGAAGGATAGCTAGATGGAAAATGATCTTGACTGAATACGATATTCAATACACAATGCTAAAGGCCATCAAAGGAATTGTATTAGAAGATCATTTGGCCCATCAAGTTGTTGATGATTATCAGTCTATGAACTTTGACTTCCCGGATGAGAACATCATACTAGTGTCCGACTGCACGAAACTTGGACCGAATGACAGACCTGAACAAGGATCCCGATGGACTATGGTCTTCGATGGGGCTTCCAACGCTTTGGGTAACAGAATTGGTGTTGCGATAATCTCCCCTGAAGGTTTCCATACTCTCTTCACTGCCAGACTATGCTTCGACTGTACGAACAACATGGTTGAGTACGAAGCATGCATTTTGGGTCTGAAGGCTGCCATTGATTTGAGGATCAAGCATTTGAATGTGTTTGGGGATTCCTCTCTAGTGATTAGCCAAGTAAAAGGAGATTGGGACACTAAGCACCCTAATCTCATACCTTACAAGGAACTTGTGCTATCTCTGATTCCTTACTTCGAAGAGATCACCTTTGAACACTTCCCTAGGGAAGAAAATTAGTTAGCCGATGCTTTGGCCACCATGTCTTATATGTTAAAGGTCAAATGGGAAAATGAAGCTCCTATGATTACAATTGAGATTCGACAAACCTGTGCACTGCTATGAGATCGACACTGACACAGAAAAGCCATGGTACCATGAGGTGAAGAGATACCTTGAAGCACTAGAGTACCCTGAAGGAGCATCCATCAATGACAGAAATTTCTTACAAAGATATTCAGCGAAATTCTACCTAAGTAATGGAATCTTGTACAAACGCAACCATGACTCTACTCTACTCCGATGTGTGGACAAGAAGGAGGTAGAGGAAATTATGGAAGACATGCATAATGGTCTCTTTGGTACTCAATCTAGCGAACATACTATGGCCAAGAAAATCATGAGAGCTTGTTACTATTGGTCAACAATGAAGACTGATTGCCATCAACACTCAAGAACTTACCGCAAATTCCAAATCTATGCTGACAAGGTCCATGTGCCTCCTATCCCTCTAAACGTCATGACCGCTCCGTGGCCATTTGCAATATGGGGCATTTACATGATTGGAAGATCAAACTAACTTCTTCCAATGGACATCGCTTCATTCTGGCCGCTATTGACTATTTCACTAAATGGGTCGAAGCCGCCTAATTTTCCTCAATCACCAAGAACATGGTAGCCATATTCATCAAACATAACCTCATCTGCCACTATGGTATCCCCGAAAGGATCATCACCGACAATGGGACCAATCTTAACAATGCTATGATTACCGAACTTTGCACTCAATTCAAAATCAAGCATCACAATTCTTCTCCTTATAGACCTAAAATGAATGGTGCAGTGGAAGCGGTCAACAAAAACATTAAGAAGATTGTGCAGAAAATGGTAGTGACCTACAAGGACTGGCATGAGATGTTACCGTTTGCTCTTCACGGCTACCGTACTTCAGCTCGCACATCAACTGGGGCAAATCCCTTTTCCTTAGTCTATGGCATGGAAGTTGTTCTGCCAGTGGAAGTTCAGATTCCCTCACTAAGGATTATGAATGAAGCAGGCCTAGGCAAAGACGAGTGGATTTAGACAAGATTGGATCGGTTGAACTTGATCGATGAAAAACGACTGGCTACTATTTGTCTCGGTCAGATGTACCAAAAACGTATGGTCAAGGCTTTCAGCAAAAAGATCAGGCCTCGAGTATATCAAGCTGGTGACTTGGTAATCAAGCGCATCATTCTTCCACAAGGCAACCCCATGGGCAAATGGACTCCCACCTACGAAGGGTCATTTGTTGTCAAGAGAGTGTTCTCTGATGGTGCCATGACGCTGACTACCATGGACAGTGAAGACTTCCCGCATCATGTGAACGCGGACATAGTTAAAAAATACTATGCATAAGAGACCCGATAGGTTGACACACCTAGACAAAATAATGGCATCCCGGAAAACCAAAAGGTTTGGAAAAAATTAGGGATATATGCAAAAGATTGTACACCCGGCAAGTTGAAAATCCGAAAGGGTGACTTGGGAAAAAATGGGTATCCTGGTGAGCTGAAAACCCGAAAAGGCGGTCTAGGAAAATGTTAAGGATTAAAGCGTATGACTATGTCCTGCGGGATTATTACCGTTGACTTTATTACCAAGGTCCAAGTTCAAATGGTCCAAGATCAGTCCAATCAACTTCTGTCAACGGCAAGGGACATTCGAAGACATTGGGGAAATAGTAGAGTTGGAACACAATGAGATCACTTCCACGTGGCTATTATCTTTGTTTTTAATTTTTGTTTTCCTTTCAAAGATTTCCTCTTACTAGGATCTCTGTCTATTTGTACACAAACTCCTATTCATGGGCAAAATATCAATACAAATATACTTTAAAGTGCAAACTTTCTGTTTTTTATTTTAAATGCAAAGATGTCCAATGACTAAAATTGAACGAACATATGCATATGAACATAATTAAAATTATTTGGCACATGTGTCTTGCCAAGCAGTAACAAGCATCTTTATAATGTAGTTGAGATATCCCCACATAGTTATCTCATTGGCATCATCTCTACAGGGTCAGCTACAACAAACCTTTCCCCAATGGAGTTTCCCACAAAGTCTCTTTGCATAGGTTGATCCCCAGCCAGAGTCTCAGTCTCTTGAAAGCTTTCTCCCTAGCTAAGTTGGTCCTAAAAGAAGAAACCTCATGGATCTCTTCCTAAAAGAACTCACCTCGTCAGCAGTTCATCAAGTATTTCTCAATAGGGTTTATTTCCCCAGCAGGGTTTATTTCCCCAGCTGAGTTTAATTCCCCAGCCGAGTTTATTTCCCCAGCTGAGTCTATCATCTCCAGCTTGAGTTTTCCCCTCTGACTATCATAAATCAGAGGACCACAACCCCTGATCCCTAGTGAAGTCGCCAACAAAGACGTTGCTATCTACGAAATTTTCTGTGAAGCCTGGACCCGACCAAATAATAGTTTAACTTCAGTAAGTTGTTGTGAAGCCTGGACCCGACCAGATAACAGTCAACTTCATTCTTTAAAACAAGTTACTATGAAGCCTGGAGCCGACCAGATAATAGTTTAACTCCAATTACTATGAAGCTTGGACTCGACCAGATAATAGTACAACTTTCAGTCACTATAAAGCTTGGACCCGACCAGATAGTAGTGTAATTTTTCAAATACTATGAAGCCTAGACCCGACCAGATAATAGTGTAACTTCTCCAAGTACTATGAAGCCTGGACCCGAACAGATAATAGTACAAATTTCAAATATTCTGAAGCCTGGACCCGACCAGATAATAGTTAATTTCTCAAGACACTATAAAGCCTAGACCCGACCAGATAATAGTTTAACTCTTCGAGATATTGAAAAACATATACCCAACCAGACAAGGGTTTAATTTCTTTTCTCCAGTAGAGTTTGCCTCTACCCCCAGCAAGTTACTGTGAAGCCTGGATCCGACCATATATCAGTTCAACTTCATCTTTTCAAGCAAGTTTGTTGTGAAGCATGGACCCAACCAGATAGAAATTAACTTCATCCACCTCAGAAATTTGTGAAGCCTGGAATCCGACCAGATAGCAGTTTAGCGTCAGTAAATTACTATGAAGCCTGGATTCTGACCAGATAACAATTAATTTATTCTTCCCCAGCGAGTCACTATAAAGCCTGGACCCGACTAGATAATAGTGTAACTCTTCAAAAACTATGAAGCCTGGACCCGACCAGATAGTAGTTACTACTTCAAGTTAATGTGAAGCCTATAACCCAACCAGATAACCGTTCGACTTCAAGCAATTTTCTGCGAAGCCTGGATTCCGACCAGATAACAGTTAATTCAGATCTTCCCCTACAAGTTACTACGAAGCTTGGAAAATAACCAGATAGCAGTCAACTTCATTATCCCCAACAATTTGCTGCCAAGCCTGAATTTCGACCAGATAACAGTCAGTTTTCGATGCTTTCCAATCAGGAATAATTCCCCAATGGAGCATTGAATTCTTTTCCCAAGCAGAGATCAGCACTCCCCATAGAGTCTTCTTAAATAAGCCAGTACCCCCCAACGGAGTTTCTCCTCAAACAACATAACAGAAATTCCCAGTGGAAACGTCCTAAGACAAGAGGAGCATACTCTTCATCCCTAGTAGCAGTCTGGGAGCTCATTTCCCAAGGCTCATCAACACGTTGTCAAGGATTTATTTTCCTATACAAAGACGCGTTGCAAGGAACGCATCACATTCATAAACCATAACACATACATGAAAAATGCATACAACATTAGTCTCATTTATTTTGAGAACATCATTACACCATGCATACATATGCATGCAACTAATCTTTTTCCTTGCAGAAAAATCTACAGACAAAGACATCTACAATTTCAGTTTAATCAACCAAAAGATTTATCCTGATACTTTCCCCAGTCACTCTGAATGACATATCTAAGCCCATTCCCTACACAGTCAACTAACACATCATCGAGTGCAAATTTCAAGGCACTCTAGTGTTCAATCATCTTCCACCTTCAAGTCACGAATGGCAGGCTTGCCAATCTAACTCTTCAGGTTTAAGAAGATTGAACAGGGGCAACTATTGTACCCCAAAATTTTCCCTCTCATTTCTCAAGGATTTTCTTACAAGATCTTCCATGACGTCAAGTTTGTAGCACTGATACATCAATTTAGGTTTGGAATTGGCATAAGGGCAAAATGGTCAATTGCATGCTGAAAAGCCAAACTTTGACTTTTGGATCAAAATCAAGTTCCAAGAATCATATTTCATCAAGACATGTTGGAATGTGAAGTTTTTTCCATCAAGAAAATCAAAAGTCAAAATTACTTTGGAAAAGTCAAAATTCTAAATACTTAGAAAATTTTCCAAGTGTTTAGGAAATATGACAAGTTCAGAACTTCTGGCCAGATTTTCACCATGATGCAAGTTGATTCTGGAAGTACTTCTAACACAAGAGTTGTAGATCCCAATGAGATCTAAAACATTGCAGAATAGAACTTCTCCTAGAAATGTTGGGATTTCAAGTTATACATCCATGAAGACACGTCCATGAAACTGAAGCACTCAGCAAATTCTGGACATTTTCAAGACAGAATTTGGTTACATCTTCTAGGCCAGTTTTCACGTAGGTTTAGCCAGAGTTTACAAGAGTAATTCAAAGAAGGTCTGCAAAGCATATTACAAGCTTTCTTAAAAATCTGAGATCTCCTTCAGAACATGCTGGAGCAAAGAGATTTAAAGATCAGAAGTTGGATGTTTATTCTAAGTTACGCTGATGCTGAACTTCTGACCCAGAATTAAGCTATGATGCATAATCTCATATTGCAGGACTTCTGGTTTGATAAATCTCATCATCATTTAATGCTCACACCCACTTGGTGAAGTAATCAATTGCCACCAAGATAAAACGGTGCCCATTTGAAGCTTTGGTTTCTATCATCCCAATCATGTCAATACCCCACATAGAGAAAGGACATGGGGAGGAAATCACATTGAGGAGCGTCGGAGGCACATGGACCTTGTCTGCATAAATCTGGAATTTATGGCACTTCTTTGCAAACTTGTAACAGTCAGATTCCATTGTCAGCCAATAATAACCCGCCCTTAGCATCTTTTTAGCCATCGAATGTCCATTGGCATGAGTGCCAAATGAACCTTCATGAATCTCATGCATCAACATGTCTGCTTCGTGTCTATCCACACATCTGAGCAAGAACGTGTCATAATTTCTATTGTATAACATTTTCACTGAGGAAGAAACTGCCTGCCAATCTTCTCAATATCTTTCTATCTTTCTTTGACGCACCAATCGGGTATTCCTGTGTCTGAAGAAGATGCTTGATATCGTAATACCAAGGTTTTTCATCTGCTACCTCCTCTGTTGTAAACACATGAGCGGGCCTATCCAAATGTCGAACCATAATTTGGGGTATATCATTCCAAGTATTCACTTGGTACATAGAAGCCAGAGTTTCCAGAGCATCCGCCATTTGGTTTTCATCTCTAGGGATGTGATGGAATTCAACTTTATTGAATAATGTTAATAGTCTTCTAGCATAATCTTTGTAAGGGATCAAGCTGGGGTGATGAGTATCCCATTCTCCTTTAGTCTGATTTATTACCAAAGTTGAATCACCATACACATCTAGAGTTTTAATTCTGAGATCAATAGCTTCTTCAAGACCCATGATGCAAGCCTCATATTTTGCCATATTATTAGTACAATCGAATGTTAACCTTACAGTAAAAGGAATGTGGGATCCATGAGGAGTCACAATCACAACACCAATTCCTTTACCATAAGCATTCACAGCTCCATCAAATATCATACTCCAACGACATTCAAGATCAGGACCTTCCTCAGGTAATGGTTTATCATAATCCTTCACTTTCAGGAACATCACATCCTCATCGGGGAATTCATATTCTGCAGACCGGTGATCTTCCACTGGTTGGTGAGCAAGATAATCTGCCAACACACTACTTTTAATAGCCTTTTGAGTGCGGTATTTGATATCATATTCAGTAACAACATCTGCCAGCTGGCAATTCTCCTAGTAAGAGCAGGCTTTTCAAAAATGTACTTGATTGGATCTGTTTTGGAGATTAACCAAGTGGTGTGATTCAACATATACTGTCGCAAACGCTTTGCCGCCCAGGCCAAAGCACAACATATTTTTTCCAACATGGAATATCGCGACTCATAATCAGTGAATTTTTTATTGAGATAATAGATGGAGAACTTCTTCTTCCCTATTTCAAACTTTTGTCCCAGAATACAACCCATGGATTTATCTAACACTGTCAGATACATAATCAACGGTCTTCCTTCTACGGGAGGGAGCAAGATAGGAGGTTCAAGCAGATATTCTTTAATACTCTCAAATTCCCTTTGGCAGTCATTAGTCCACACACAACCTTGATCTCTCTTTAAAAACTTAAAGATCGGTTCGCATGTTACAGTCATGTGGGAAATGAATTTGGAAATATAATTCAAACGCCTGAGGAAACCTCTGACTTGATTTTCAGTTCTTGGTGCTGGAATTTCTTAAATTGCTTAGACTTTATCAGGGTCAACTTCAATTCCTTTCTGGCTAACAATGAACCCAACACTTCCCCGATCAAACACCGAAGGTGCATTTATTTGGATTCAAGCGGAGACGATACTCCCTCAAACGCTGAAACAACTTCAACAAATCTTCTATATGCCCTTCTTCAGTCTGGGATTTAGAAATCATATCATCAACATATACTTTAATTTCCTTGTGCATCATATCATTGAATAGGGTTGTCATAGCCCTCTGGTACGTTGCACCAGCGTTCTTCAACCCGAAGGGCATCACTCTGTAACAGAATGTTCCCCAGGGTGTGATAAACGTTGTTTTTTCCATGTCCTCTAGAGCCATTCTTATTTGATTATACCCAGAAAATCCATCCATGAACGAGAATACTTTGAATTTTGATGTGCAATCCACTAACATGTCGATGTGAGGCAATGGAAAATCATCTTTTGGACTAGCTTTATTTAGATCTCTGTAATCTACGCACATGTGGACTTTTCCGTCTTTTTTTGGTACTGGGACAATATTAGAAATCCATTAAGGATACACTGACGTCACAAGAAAACCAACATTAATCTGCTTTAGAACCTCCTCTTTGATCTTTACTGCCATATCTGGGTGAGTTCTTCTCAACTTTTGTTTAATTGGAGGACACTCTGGCTTTAACAGCAAACGGTGCTCGATAATATCTGTATCTAGACCAGACATATCTTGGTAAGACCAAGCAAAAATATCCACATACTCTTTCAACAACTCAATCAACCTTCTCTTCACATCAGGATGCAACGATGCTCCAATCTTGACTTCCTTCGGATCTTCTTCTGAACCCAAATTGATCACTTCCAAAGGCGCTTTATATGGCTGAATGGTATTTTCCTCGTGCTCAAGAAACCGTGAGACCTTTTCTGGAATCTCATCATAATCTTCTTCTTCAGCCCCAAACACAGGACATTCAAAGTTGGGAGAGGTTTCATGGTCATTGTATTCAACGGGTTTTTTAATTAATCTGCACATATAATTTATGATTGTTTTTTAGAAACTGACACATATAACAAGTGATCATGCAGATTGAATTTCAGTTATTATTTATTTTGAAAGGGGTTTTTTTTTATTACCATTTTCCAAGAAAAAGCAGGAAATAAAAACAATTCAGGAAGCAAAGATAACTTTTATTAATGATCTTAAAAGTCACAGCAAACAGATAAGCCCTACAACATTAATACTTCCAACTTGGGCAGAGTGAAAGCCTTCCAAGAAAAAAAGATTAATCAAATCAAATTACTTTGAAACATGTATGCAAGAGGGAACATCAATGGTGACCCAGTTCTGAACCCTGACTCCATGCGTCACATAATTCGGCATTTCCTGCTCTACTTCATCCTCCTCAACAGCAGTAATTCGATAATCAGTTGGATGGAGGTAACCTCTGCTGCGGAAAACATCATGATAGATGCTCATAGTAGACTTTGACTTCAAACTTTCGCCTTTTCCATCCTTCCAAGAGAAACCCAAGCCAGTTATGTTCTTGTTCACAGGTGGATCCACAATTCATCCCCAAACTGCACTAGGACCATTGCGCATAACCTGTTTCGCACCCTTCAGTGAGACCATGGAATTATCATTTCCCCTTATGTTGTCAATGGATAGGGATTGGAACTGGGTTCCAACAGCAGCTTCATCTGCTTCTACAATACTGAATGAGGACAAATGAGATATCAACAATGCCTGCTCCCTATTTATGATCACTACCTTACCTTCACGCACAAACTTTAGCTTCTGATGTAAAGTTGAAGTGACAGCCCCTGCTTCATGTATCCATGGTCGTCCTAGAAAACAACTATATGCAGGAACAATGTACATGACCTGGAAGGTTATCTTGAACAAATGTGGTCCTATATGGATAGGTAAGTCCACTTCACCGATGACAGATTTCCTCGACCCATCAAATGCTTTCACAATGATGCCATTCGGGCACATAGGTGTTCCTTGATATTTCAACTTCATGAGAGTACTCATAGATATAACATTCAACGCAGATCCATTATCAATTAGCACATTGGATAGCGAATCATTCTTGAAGTTCATAGATATGTGGAGGGCCAGGTTGTGATTCCTCCCTTCATCTGGTAATTCATCATCGCAAAAACTCAAATTATTACATGACGTAATGTTTCCAATTACGCTGCTGAATTGATCTATTGGCATGTCACTCTGCACAAAAGCTTGGTCCAGTACCCTCATCAAGGATTCTCTATGAGCAGAGGAGTTCATTAATAAAGCTAAGATATATATCTTTGAAGGAGTCTGCAGTAGCTGATATACATTTTGTAGTCGCTCATCTTAATTATCTTCAAAATATCATCCACTTCTTTCTCTAGCGTAGCTCCACTAGTCTCTCCTATAGTCCTCTTAGGTTCATCATTCTCAACAATTTTCTTTCCAGCATCAACATCTCTCCGAAAAACCGACGCAAACACACGACCGCTACGAGTCACCCTGTTGTTTTCAGCTATATTTCCAACATCAGGCATTGGCTAGATGGGAACTTCCACACCATCCTCCAAGATTGTAGCGTTGTATTTGTAAGGCACAGCCTTATCTGATTTGTAGGGGATAGGACCTGGCAAACTAATTACCAATGGGGTGAGAGTTGGCTTGCTATTATACTCCACCTCAAAATGGGTTGGTGCACCAAAACAAGGCACAATGACATTTACCCCCTCTTCAACACAACCAGTCATCAATAAGTCATTTCTGGAAAACAAATCTTCGTCTGAAGAGAAATACTCATCCACCGAGGCATACTCTTCCTTTGACTCTTCTTCCTTTAAACAAACCTCAACCATATCAACTTCATGATAATCATCCCTCTGACCTATGATCTTGATAGTTCCATTGTCTAACAACAACTGAACACCCTTCTTCACGATTGAACTCGGGGATCTCGACAACAAACTAGGCAAGATCCATATTGGTGTTCCACCTGACCAGCCGTATGGAAGAAGGTAGCATGCAACTGCACGAGATCCTCATTCATATACTCCACATCAAAAATTCTGAACTCACCAGGACATCCAAAAACCATGCTCACTTCCTCTTCATACTTTGTCCTAGGCCTGATTATGTAGATGAGGCCCTCATCCATCATCTCCTATAAATTAGCCTTTATCTTATCGCAACTCTGTATATTTGTACTGCAAGTAGCACAACCGGATTAATGTCAAAAATTCGGAAGTCGCCTGGACAATCGGCCACCATATTTACAGCATTTACTCCCCCATGCTTGGGTAGAGGATTTTCTTTCACATTAGGTCTCATGTCCTTAAAAGATAGAGCACAAGATTTTACCAATTTCTGTACCTCAGTCTTCAAAGGATAACAATTCTCAACATTATTCCCTGGTGCTCCCTGATGAAAAGCACATGTTTGGTCTGCCTTGTAATACCCAGGCAATGGTGACGGTACGGCGGGAGGTGGTCATGTCTGGACCAACTTTTTCTGAATCAATGCTGGTAATAGCTCTGTATAGCTCATGGGAATAGGGTCATAACTCTCCCTTCTCTGATTATACCTTGGATTCCCCTGCTGGGACGGTCTCTGATAAGCAACGGTAGTTGGAACTGCGATCATAACAGGAGTAACTGAGGCGACTTGCTGATGACGCTGATAATTCCTTCTAGGAGCGTTTACCCTCCTCTCTTGTATAACAGCATTTGCATCTCCTTCTTTCTTCTTGGTAAACCCATAAGATGGCTTCTTCTCACCTCCAAATCCTTCATTCTTCGTCAAACGACCTTCTATTACAGTCTCTTCCAAGAAGATACCCATTCCTACCATCTCATTAATGTCACTTAGCGTGCTTGCTACTATCCTCTCGTGGTAGAAAGCTCTCAGCGTCTTCAAGAAAATCTTAGTCATCTCCTTCTCTTCCATGGGAGGAATCACTTGGGTGGCTACCTCGTGCCACCTTTGTGCATACTCTTTGAACGATTCCCTATCTTTTTGAACCATGGCCCTAAGTTAATCACATTCAGGCGCCATGTCCATGTTGTACTTGTATTGTTTGATGAATGCTTCTCTTGAATCATTAAAAGCATGGATATTGGCGCTGTCTAAACTCATATACCACTTCAACGCAGCACCGATCAAACTATCCTGAAAAAAGTGAATCAGCAGACGATGATCATCAGTATGGGTAGACATTCTCCTCACGTACATCACCGGGTGAGCACGAGGGCAAGTGTTTCCCTTATACTTCTCAAACTCCGGGACCTTGAACTTAGCAGGTATCTTAGCGTTTGGGGACCAAACATAGCTCGTTCACATTCTGCCCAAATAGCTCTTTTCCCATGAGGGCCTTCATCTCTCTCTGCCTCTTGTCAAAATGCTCTTGAAAATCATTCATTCTGTCATAAAGACCCAAGTCTTCACTCAGCATAGGGAAAGGACGACACACATCATCATTAACAAACAGAACCATATTCACTGAAGGAGGCGCAGCGGGAACAACATGCACCACAGGAGGTGCCGGAGTAACAATAGTCTAAACCACTGGAGTATCTTGAGGACCAAGATTAAAACCTTCAGGTTCAAAATTCTCTGGCATTCCCCATGGATAACCTTGAGGCATGCGATTCTAAATAACAGCCAGAGTAGCAGATACGGGAACAGTCAGAACTTCAGTATTTGCCCTTGTTGGTTGAGGTTAAACACTCGGTGGCTGATTCTGAGCAGCCACCAGAGCTTCCATCAGAGTAGTCAAATTGGCCAAGCCGTCCTTCAGAGCAGAAACTTCTTCGTGCAGCTCGCGATTCTCCTGTTCTAAGTTGTCCATCTTCTTTTTGAAATTAGCCCGAGTGTTGTAGTGATGAGTCAGCTTGTTGAACGAAGTAAAGAAGCTTGGTAAGACACCTGGGTATGCATAACAAATGCAAGAAATATATGTAATATGATGCATGATATGCAATGCACATGATTATTTTTACTTTGCTATTTAATATTTCAAGGGATTTAAAGTTTATAGACATATTGCAATCAACAAAGTAATAGCGCTTTTGAAATACTGAAATTTTATTATAATAACTCCAAAATGGATTACAAGTTTCAATGAGCCCAAGTACAAGATGAAAATAAAATCTAAAACCCTAAGAAGTAAAACTGATGGAGATCACTCTATATGTTGGCGCTTCCCCGTGAGCTTGGCAATCTGAGCCTTCAACCTCTGGTTTTCTCCCGCATATCCGGTGGCAATCTCCTTCCAATCATCTGAATCAAGAAGTGAGTGATCAGCACCTGATTGAGGCTTAGAAGAAAATAAATCCCCTTGCCTCTCCATAGACTCTACCGATCGACTCTCAAGGATCTCAATCAAGTCATCTTTCTCCTTCAAATCTGCTCTATAGGAACTCTCTAAAGTTTGGAACTTGTTCTTCCAAGCATCCTTTTCCTGTTGCATCCTAACTAAAGAAAGCTGCAGCTCTTCCATATCATCTAATAAGGGAGGAGTGGTCTTCACAAATAGATCAGGCATGGGTGTCTCCCGGGTATACGGCATCTTTAACTGAATGGCTCTAAATCGGATCTATTGAAGATATGGCTCCAAAGAAATAACACCCCTAGGTCCCAAACCCTTCCTACCATTCTTATGAATGTGACGCCAGGCCTTCCCAATCTGCTCCCTAGCTTCCCTATGGCCTTCCCCTTCCTTTAGAAATAAACTACTTAAATGAATACTATTCGGTTTATCCCTCATCGGATAACCAAGCTGTCGCCGTGCAAGAACAGGATTATAGTTAATTCCTCCCTTTGTACCAAGAAGAGGTACATTGGGGAAACTACCACAATTGTCAATAATCTCTATATCCTGGTAAGCTCGATGATACCTATGATCGGTGGGAATGAGAACTGACTGTTTTTGGAATGCTGGTTCGCGTTTGCGTTTGTTTTTGCAAAATGTCGCGGTAAGCAAGAGTCGCCACCATCTTTTATTTTATCCAACAAGGAAAGGACAAAAGCACAGAAAAATTCCTTTTCGAGATGTTTCTCGGGTTCTGGAGGTAGATTATAGAAAGGGAATGTGTTAGCACCCTTTCTATCCGTGGTTATCCACGGGCTCTTAGGTACTTGCTCACTATGTTTTCGAAATTGCTTTCTTTGTGCTTGTGGGTTTGAAAAAGTTTTTATTTGAAACTTCGATTTAGCTCTTGCTTCTGTCCTCAAGAGCGTATGAAGTGTTTTTTGAAAACTTTGTTCGAAAAATAGTGTAAGTGTGAAAAAGGTTTTGATTTGTTTTAAAAGGAGCAAGTACTTAAGAACATCTACCTACTCAAAAAGGAATTAAACTGTGCTAAGGTCCTTTAGAAAGTGCTATCCCACTATTGAGGAGTAGGTAGCACCGTCGTTGGAGTTTTTCGGGTCAATTCGATTTTAGGGATGTGTGGTCACTAAAGCAACGTTAGGACGCCTTAGCGGTAACCCTAATGTCTTAGATCATTTTTATCCAAGGCAACCATTTCGAGGCAACTTATGATCTTTGGACAAGAGGGCGACCTCTAAGACTTCCTATACTTAATGACCACGCTCGAGGCAACCAAGTGAGGCGTACCCTAGGAGTGGCATGTGCAAGTGTCAATTTTCAGGTTACATTATCTTTACAGATCATGGTGAGCTACTTGTTGATTTTAAGTTAGGATAGATCTTGTCATGCATAGCCTATTATTCATACATCTAGCAGTTAATGGTTGCGGAAAATAAATTGCAGGAAATAAAACTAAGCTATTACAAGGCGTCGGGTATTTACATCGCCAAAAACAAACCCTTAAAATTAAATGCGAAAAAGGTAAATAAAAGCGGTAAAAAGGTCCTAAGTTAAAGCTATTACATCCTCGGAGCAATTACAATATATGGATAAAAAATAATATGCGCGAGAAAAGTTGAATCAGATTGTCCTTTAGGGTTTTGACCCTTTTTATTTAAAGAAAACATATTTTTGGTCTTTTTTGAATTTAAGAATTAAGTCTAAATTAATAATGGAATTAATTAATAAAAAGAAAATATTTTTTGAGTTTTTATTTTGATTAAGGCAGTAAAATAGGAGTGATTACAAAGTTAATAAAATCCTAATTCTAAATCAATTTTAATTTAATGCAAAATCTGTTAAAATTAAACCTAATTAAACTAAATTAATTGGTTACAATTTATTTACAAAAATAAGCAATAAAATTAAAATATTTTTGTTGTTTATGATTTTTTTATGAAAAAGAGTTAATTAGTTAATCAATTAATTATGATAAAAAAAACAGTGAAAAGAAAAATAAAGAAACAAACTCATGGGTGCTGGGCTCGAAAAGGGAGTATGAATTGCAATTTCCAGGCCCAAACGTCCAACCTGTTGGACTTTCAGATTGCCTAGGCGTTTGTTGATCAAGGTTCATGGTGAACCTCATCCTGGACCACTGGATCTGGATCTGGAACCACCTGGCACGTGAGATCTGGAGGTATATGATGCTCCCTGCCTGAAGCGTTGCATCTGAGTACCTGAAGAAAAAATGTAACAAAGTTTTGGGGGACCTGGGATTCGAATCCAGGTCCCAGGGGGTTCTGCAAGGCACGCTTCACCAATCCAACTACACTGCATTATTGTTATTGAATTAAGAAACAAATATATTATAAACAAACAAAACGCTAAGCCTGCAAATAAAACAAACGCGCTAATGGTTTGAATGGACCAATAGCACAAGGACACGCCATTGTCTTCTTCAAACGACCCTGGTTTTTTACCTGCAGATTTTTATCCGCAGGAAGTTTCGTAGGGTATCTCAAAAACCCTCTCCAGGCCATGTAAATGAAATCCAAGAGTACCAACGTACTCGTCTCTTCCCCCTGGTCATCCATGTACCAATTATGTGCATTGATTTTTCCTGCAATTAAAAACCCCAAAAACAAGGTATACGAACCCTAGAACTGGGCATGGTGTTACAGGCTATGAAAATAAAATTCAATGATGCCAACAGTTTCGAAATGCAACGCAAAGCATGAATATGTAATTATTTCAATGAAAGGACACAAGAAAATGATTTCACGATATCATGTCCAGATAAAGATTCGTAGATACTTATAGGGAGTTCTAGGCAATGAAAAGACCTGGTGTTGATTGGTATAGCTCCACTAGATGTCAAGGAAGAGAGCTACGTTTTGCTTTTGGTCTGAATTCGCCTCCAAGGTTGTTTTTGATCTTTCACTTTTCAAGCTTTTTTTTTCAAGGTTGTGGCGCCGTTTTTGTAGAGTTTCTGTGTCTTTTTTGTGTCTTTCACGTCTGTCTGCAAGGGTTTCCTTCTGTGATTTGTTTATGAGCATGAGGTTTATATAGCCAAGGAAATTAGGTAAACATTTGTGTATCAAATCTTGGTCCATTATGATGAAGAGATTTGATTTGATTTCTTCATAAAGACTTGCTATATTTGATTCAATCAGGTTCCAATCTATCTTCATGCGTTACTGCCAGCCTGTTATGAGCTGTTTGGGCCTCCAACATGATGAAAATGAAAAGCTGACTTGCCCCTTCGAATTTGCTCTCTTCGATTTCTTCAAAGTCCCAATTCGAACTACTCCAGTCACAACCCCTTCGATTGAGACTCCCCCTGCTTCGATTGCATATTTGCAAGGGACACATGCCATTGTGAACTTTGGGTATTCTGGACAGGTTAGGATATGTGTTTTTGCCTAGTCATGCCAGCCTACTTCATTCCTTCGAATCTGCCTTCTTTG
Source organism: Vicia faba (assembly GCA_948472305.1). Classification (NCBI taxonomy): domain Eukaryota; kingdom Viridiplantae; phylum Streptophyta; class Magnoliopsida; order Fabales; family Fabaceae; genus Vicia; species Vicia faba. The sequence goes on along the minus strand of CATIWC010001792.1, from coordinate 223,203 downwards.
CCAGCTTCAAAGTCCAATTCGAATATATTTAGAACATTCCCTATTAGACAACTTCGCCCATCCCTTGGCCTTGTGATGATTCTGAGTTCTGATTTGAAGTGTCCAGAACTTCCTTCATCAGAGCATCTTAGATTAAGAGAAACTCTGCACTGAAATGCCATTCGAAGGTCATTTCATTTTGATGTTCTGTTTGAGGTAAAGTATGAAGTTCCAGTCGAAGGACCCTCTGAAGCACTAGTCGAAGCATCGTGAAATTGACCTGATCGAAGGGGTCCAGCGATCAATCGAAGACTTGCACACCAAGGCTTGATCGAAGGAGGTCCAACGCTCAATCGAAGACTTGCAGACCAAAGCTTGATCGAAGGGTTCCAAACACCTAATCGAAGCTTACTAATCAAAGCCTGATCGAAGAGTGCCAAATGCTCAATCGAAGACTTGCACATCAAAGCTTGATCGAAGGATTACAAACACCTAATCAAAGCTTACTAATCAAAGCCTGATCGAAGAGTGCCAAATGCCCAATCGAAGACTGGGGAGTCAAGCCTGTATCGACGGATTTTGGATGCCCAATCGAAGACTTTTCCCAGATGCCAATCGAAAGAAATTTTGTTCATCTTCAAAAAAACTTTATTTTTCTTAGGCAAGGGTTTTGTGACCAACCATGTAAGGGAAGATCTTTGAAAACATGAGAGGGCAAATTTTGGGGTACAACAGTTGCCCCTGTTCAATTTTCTTAAACCTGAGGATATAGATTGGCTTTCGAGCCTTTCGTGATCCGAAGGTGGAAGATGATTGAACACTAGAGTGCCCAGAAATTTGCACTCGCATGGTGTAGTATCAGCATTGTGATGTCGGGAATGGGCTTATAGATGCCATTTGGATATTGTTGGTAGGAGGATGGGCTTATAGATGCCATCTACAGGAGTGTCGATCGCATAAGATATTCCTTAGCGAGAACTTGCATACCTGAGAAAGAAAGATGGTCTTCCTGGCTTGTTACAGGCGTTAATCTGCAATCTCTTTATGTGGATAATTTTCCTGGCTTGTTACAGGTATTAATCTACAATCAGTCGTCCACAGATATTTTTCCTGGCTTGTTACAGGTATTAATCTGGAACTTAAAAAGGTTGGCCGATGAGATAGTTGTCCTGGATGGTTTCAGGTATTAATCTCTGACCTGAGAAAGAAAGTCTTCCTGGCTTGTTACAGGTATTAATCTACAATCAGTCGTCCACAAATATTTCTCCTGGCTTATTACAGGTATTAATCTGGAACTTAAAAAGGTTGGCCGATGAGATAGTTGTCCTGGATGGTTTCAGGTATTAATCTCTGACCTGAGAAAGAAAGATGGTCTTCCTGGCTTGTTACAGGTATTAATCTTCAATCTCTTTATGTAGATGATTTTCCTGGCTGGTTTCAGGTATTAATCTACAATCAGTCGTCCACAGATATTTCTCCTGGCTTGTTACAGGTATTCAACTGGGACTTGGAAGGGTTGATAGTAGCCATCTTTTGATTGACCTTCTCCTGAAAAAGGTAAACGTTAGATGTATGCAATGTCATGATGTATGCAATGCATGCTGTCATGATGTTCTCAAAAATAAATGAGATTGTGTCGTATGCACTTCATCATGTATGTAAATAGGAGGTATGAAATGTGAAATGTTTATGAATGTATTTTCGTCTGGGAAAATAAATCCTTGACAAATGCCGGGGAGTTTGTTAAATCCTGGACTGCTGTTAAAGAGTATGTGTGTCTTCAAACTTTGCTTAGGATGTTTCTGATGGGGATGACGAACGAAGATGGTTGTGAGAATAAACCTGTAGGAGAAGATAACTCCGTTGGGGAATAAACATGGTGAAGAGATTACTCTGCGGGGAATTACTCTGTGGGGAAGAGATACTTCGCTGAGATTTTAATGATAAACTCCGTTGGGGATTCCGTTGATAAGCTTTGTTGGGGATTTTGATGATGAACTCCACTGGGGATAGAAAGAACTTCGCTGGGGATGATCTTTCAGTTGCAACTTGCTGAGGATAACCCAGTTAGAATCTTGTGAGGATAACCTCTGAATTTGGCTGGGGAGACTTATTTGTGCTTCACAGGGGATAAGCTTCCAGAATCTACTGGGGAAGATGATTCAACTCCATTGGGGAAACTTTTCTAGACTGCGCTGGGGAAATGGCTCCACTGGGGGTATGTTGCATTCTACCGGGGATCATTCTTATATTCCGTTGAGGAATATTAAGACTGCCATGGATACTCTTATGCTTGCTGGGGAATATCCTTATACTCCGCTGGGGAATACTAAAACCTTCTGGGGATACCAAGCCTTTTCGGCTGATGGTATACTAACTCTGCTTGGGGGAGAGTATGGATGATTCATTCATGGTTACAAGTCTCAGTGGGGAGATCTACCATTACTGTCTTACTCTGCGGGGAGTGACGGTATCTTGGTCACATTCTTCAGCTGAACTTACCTTGGTACCTTGGTGGACAGAGTAACTAGACCGCTCAGACAATTCTTGTTGCCCCTACTTCTGATATCACCCGTAATTAGTCCTTTGTTTCGCATGTAAATATTTATGAGCAGCAATTAATGTCAAATGCATATATCAAAAATGAACATTGGACGTTCTTTGCAAAACAAAACAGATAAAGGGAAAATAGTTTGAAATTTGTCTGAAAATGAATTTGTATTGATTTTGAGGTTTGCCTGTAAATAGGCGCTTTTGTACAAGAGGCTGACGTCCTAGTAAGGGAACTCCGCCGAACAAATAGGATTTATACAATTTGTGAAAAGAAAACAAAACAGCTATGTGAATAGTCCCACTGGGTTCCAACTCTGCTATTGCCTTTATATCTTCAAGTATCTCATCACTTTGCTGCTTAGTTGAAGGTGAATCTGATTGACTGGTGTCGTCCGAGCCTGATAGTTGATACCGAAGTCTGGATGCTTGGTGATCCAATGAGACATAGTGTTACGCTTATCCCTAACTTTTTCCTGGACCGCCCTTTCGGGTTTTCAGTCCACCGGGATACCCATTTTGCCCAAGCCGCCTTTTCAGGTTTTCGGCTTGCCGGGTGTACAATTCTTTTTATTTTCATCCCTTATTTTTGCCCGAACCCTTTTGGTTTGCCGGGAAGCCCTTATTTTTGCCTAGGCCAGTCAACCTAGCGGGTCTTTGATTATGCGTAGTATCTTTTCACTATGTCTGCATTGACGGGGTGAGGAAGGTCGTCACCATCCATGGTGGTTAGAATCATCGCTCCTCCTGAGAAGATGTTCTTAACCACAAATGGCCCTTCGTAAGTAGGGGTCCATTTGCCCCTGCGATCACCTTGAGGTAAGATAATGCGCTTTATTACCAGGTCCCCAACTTGATACTCTTGTCGTCTTACTTTCTTGTTAAATGCCTTGATCATCCTTTTTTGGTACGTCTGACCATGACAAATAGCGTTAAGTCTCTTTTCGTCGATTAGGTTCAGTTGATCAAGCCAGGTCTGAATCCAGTCGTCTTCGCTCAAACCTGCATCTTTCATGATCTGAAGAGAGGGTATCTGAACTTCAATAGGCAAGACTGCCTCCATGCCATACACCAAGGAATAGGGTGTTGCCCCTTTTGACGTCCGTGCTGAGGTACTGTATCCGTGAAGAGAAAATGGTAACATCTCGTGCCAGTCCTTGTAGGTCACTGTCATCTTCTACACAATCTTCTTAATGTTCTTATTTGCCACTTCGACAGCCCCATTCATCTTCGGCCAGTAGGGAGAAGAGTTGTGGTGCTGTATTTTGAATTGCTCGCAGAGCTCAGTGATCATCTTGTTGTTAAGATTGGTACCATTGTCCGTAATGATCCTCTCTGGTACGCCGTATCGACAGATCAGGTTGTGCCGAATGAACCGTGCCACAACGTTCTTGGTTACCGTAGCAAAGGAAGCTGCTTCAACCCACTTCATAAAGTAATCAATCGCTACCAGGATGAAACGATGCCCGTTGGATGCCGTAGGTCTGATCTCGCCGATCATATCAATGCCCCATATTGCAAAAGGCCAAGGTGCTGTCAAAACATTCACAGGAACTGGAGGAATGTGCACCTTATCAGCATAGACCTGGCACTTGTGACATGTCCGAGAATGCTGATAACAGTCGGCTTCCATTGTGGACCAGTAATATCCTTCCCGAAGGATTTTCTTTGCCATGGTATGTCCACTGGAATGAGTTCCGAAAGTACCTTCATGCAGCTCTGCCATGATCCTTTCTGCTTCAATCTTATCCACACAATGCAGTAAGGTTGAATCATGGTTACGTTTGTAAAGAATGCCATTGCTGATGAAGAACTTTGCCGCGAACCTTCTCAGAAACTTCTTGTCATTAACAGATGCACCCTTGGGGTATTCTTGAGCTTCAAGGTACCTCTTCACTTCATGATACCAAGGCTTTTCCGTTACCTCTTCGGTCTCAAGATCGCAACAATGTGCAGGTTCATCCAATTTCCAAATAATGATCCGGGGAGCCTCGTTGTTCCATTTGACTTTGAACATAGAAGACATTGTAGCTAACGCGTCCGCCAACTGATTCTCCTCTCTTAGGAAGTGTTCAAAGGTTATCTCTTCGAAGTGGGGAAGCAACGTCAACACATACTCCTTGTAAGGAATAAGATTTGGGTGTTTCGTATCCCACTCGCCTTTGATCTGACTGATCACGAGAGCGGAATCTCCAAAGACACTCAGAAACTTAATCCTTAGGTCAATTGTTGCTCGAAGACCCATGATGCATGCTTCATACTCCGCCATATTGTTGGTGCAGTTGAAACATAGTCGAGCGGTAAGTGGAGTATGTGAGCCTTTAGGAGATATGATCACAACGCCAATGCCGTTACCCAAAGCGTTCGAAGCTCCATCAAAATGCATAGACCATCGAGATCCTTCCTCAGGTCCTTCATTCGGTCCAGGTATTTCCCAATCAGTTATCAACATGATATTATCATCCGAGAATTCAAAGTTCATATACTGGTAATCATCCACTGCCTGATGTGCCAAATGGTCTGCCAATACACTTCCCTTGATTGCTTTTTGAGTTGTGTACTGGATGTCATACTCAGTCAAGATCATCTGCCATCTTGCTATTCTTCCGGACAAGGCAGGCTTTTCGAAGATATACTTGATTGGATCCATCTTTGAAATTAATAAAGTAGTGTGAGTCAGCATATACTATCTCAGCCGGCGAGCAGCCCATGCCAAAGCGCAGCAAGTTTTCTCAAGCAGTGAGTATCGGGTCTCACAGTCGGTAAACTTTTTGCTAAGGTAATAAATAGCATGCTATTTTCGGCCAGACTCGTCATGCTGCCCCAGCACACACCCCATTGAGTTTTCAAGTACTGTTAAGTATAAGATCAGAGGTCTCTCTTCAATTGGTGGCATTAGAATGGGTGGTTCCTGGAGATACTCTTTGATTCTTTCGAAAGCGGACTGACATTCATCGTTCCAACGTACCACTTGATCTTTCTTCAGTAGCTTGAAGATTAGCTCACAAGTAGCAGTTAGGTGCGAGATGAATCGGGCAATGTAGTTCAACCGTCCTAGAAAGCCTCTGACTTCTTTCTCTGTCTTGGGAGCTGGCATCTCTTGTATAGCTTTCATCTTGGAAGGGTCCACTTGAATACCTTTGTCGCTCACGACGAAACCCAGTAGCTTACCATATCTCACCCCGAAGGTGCACTTGTTCGGGTTCAACCTCAGTTTGTACAACTTCAACCGGTCAAACAGCTTCTGTAGATGGTCAAGGTGTTCCTCCTCAGTTTGGGACCTTACAATCATATCGTCGATGTATACTTCAATCTCATGATGGATCATGTCATGAAACAAAGCAACCATGGCACGCTGATATGTTGCCCCAGCATTTTTCAATCCAAAAGGCATGACCCTATAACAAAAGGTGCCCCACTGAGTAACAAAGGTGGTCTTCTCCATGTCTTCGGGAGCCATCTTGATCTGATTATAATCGGAGAAACCGTCCATAAAGGAGAATACCTTGTGCTGAGAAGTATTGTCAACCAGAACGTCGATGTGAGGTAGAGGGAAGTCATCCTTAGGGCTTGCCCTGTTCAAATCCCTGTAGTCAACACACATTCGGACCTTACCATCTTTCTTTGGCACTGGAACCACATTGGCGACCCACTGAGGGTAAGAAGTTACTACTAGAAAACCGGCGTCAAACTGTTTCATAACTTTGCCCTTGATTTTCTCAGACATCTCTGGACGCATACGGCGGACCTTCTGTTTTACGGGAGGGCAGTCTTCCTTGGTAGGCAGGCGATGAACCACAATGTCGGTATCCAACCCAGACATATCTTCGTAAGACCAGGCAAATATTTCCACGTAGTCATGCAGCATCTAAATTAACCGTTGTTTCACACTAAGCTCCAGATTTGCACCGATCTTGACTTCCTTTTTGTCTGTCTCAGTACCCAGATTCACTGTTTCCACTGGCTCTTCATGTGGCTGAATGACCCTCTCTTCCTGGAGTAGCAGTCTTGCAAGTTCACCAGGCACTTCGCAATCATCTTTACCTTCGACTTCGGCTAAGTTGATCGGATTTTCGAAGTCATAACCGGCAGTAGCAGAGTCGTTACCAGTGAGATCCAGAGTGGATTGAGACCTGTATATGTGAGTGTGTGTAAAATAGCTGTTTTGCAATATATAATAAAGAAAGACAAGGAGCGCAAGATTTGAAATGCAAAAAACGTCCAATGCTTTTATTAATGATATATGAAAATGGCACACAAAAGCCCTCACAGATGAAGCCACGGTGCCCCGGGTAAGACACCTGGCCATAAAGTTTCACAATATTGTCTATTACAAATTCAAAACAAAGAGTTCATTACTGAGTAACAAAAGTAATAGGGATGAAGTCCTTTGCTGTCCAGTTGCTTGGTCCACCATTGGTCGTAGGATAGATCCAGCTGTCGAATTCAGACTCCTCCACGTCATCTTCGATGGCATTTACTCCCGCGTTGCTGATGAGCACAGGAGGTCTTCCAATCCTTGCACTACGAACAGCCCTTTGAGCTTCTGCGGTGAAACCCAAACCAAACTTGTTAGTCTTCTGAGTGAAATCAGGAAGTCGGCCCCAGTTTGCACACTCACCCTTCTCAATAACAGCTCGGGCATCCTTTAAGGAAGCCATCTTCATCGGAGAATCTTCAACCATAGTCTCAGCTGATGCCAGTGTCTGAGGAACCTCTTCAAAGTGTTGAAATGGGGTCTCAATGAACTCCCCATCCATCTCTACGTATCTGAACGAGTTGAGGTGGCTGACCATATACTCTTCCTCCCCCTGTACCGTCACAATGTTCGCTTTGACCGGGTACTTCAGCTTCTGGTGGAGCGTTGAGGTCACAGCTCCAGCTTTGTGGATCCATGGACGACCCAGCAAACAAGAATAGGACGGCCGAATGTCCATCACGTAGAATGTAGAATTGAAGACCTGAGAACCGACTTTAATTGGAATATCAACCTCACCATGCACCATCCTTTTAGACCCATCAAAGGCCCTGACAACAATGTTACTCGGCTTCAGCTCCAAACCTTCGCAATCCAGCCTGTCTAGAGCTTTCTTTGGCAATAAGTTCAATGAGGAACCAGTGTCAACCAACACATGTGCAAGAGTAGTGCCCCTGCATTCAATGGAGACATGCAGGGCATCGTTATGGTTCTTCCCTTTAGCAGTCAGATCAACGTCGGAGAAACCCAAACCATTATCAGCAGTTAAATTGGCCACACAATCGGTAAACTGATCAGCTGATGTCTCTTGTGGCACGTGGGCCGTCTTCAGGAAGGTAATCAGAGCCTTGGCATGGGCCTCTGAACATAACAACAGTGATAACATAGAAATCTTGGATGGGGTTTGCCCCAGTTGCTCAACTACATTATAATCACTCTTCTTAATAATCTTCAAAATCTCTTCCATCTCCTGTTTAGAAGCTTCAACAGTGGTTGTCTTTGGCGCCTTCGTCTGGGCAGGCATATCAGTGGTGATCCCTTTGCCCCGAGTGTTAGATGACTCAGCAACAGGGGTAAGGATAGGAACTTGATCAGGAATGGCAGTAGGTACACTTGCAGGTGTAATGACAACAGGTCTTCGGACGGTTGGTGGAGCAATATCAGGTGAGAAAAGTCTACCACTGCGGGTGACTTTAGCAGGCCCAGTAATGTTGCTGATGCCGGTATCAGCATAAAACTCTTGCTTAACTCCAAGAACATAAACATCTGCCCCATAGTGCCAAGGGACAGCTTTGTTAGAGGTGTAGGGGATGGGCCCCAGAACAGTGATGATTATGGGCGCAATCTTCGGAACAGGCGTGATTCTGACAGGCTTCCTCGAGGGAGCCTTGGGAGAATTGTTGAAAATGGTAATAATGGAAACTTCTTCAGTTGGGGTGGAAGGAACAACAATCTTCTCAAACAGGATCTCCTTGTTATCCATCAGGTTTTGGATACCTGACTTCAAAGATGGGCAACCAGTAGGTAAGATAGAACACATATGGCAACCTTCACCACATCCCGGAAATAGACCGGCTAGCAACAGGTTCTTCTTGACAGTCATCAGAGGGGTGACAAAATCATCCACAAAAACTACAAACAAGTCTTCCTCTACAGCATTCACTCCATGCTTGGGCATGGGGGCTGTTACAACATTAGGCCTCTCGGGCGCCTCAAACTCAATCTCCTTTGCATTGATTAGGTCTTGAACCTTGTTCTTAAAAGCCCAACAATCATCCGTATTATGTCCCGGGCTATCAGAGTGATAAGCGCAGCGGGCGTTAGGGTTGTACTTTGGTGATGTTGTATTTAAAATCTTCGGAGCTTCTTTTTGAGTCACCAGATTGGTATTCAGCAACTGTGGCAACATCTGAGACAAAGTCATGCTTAGACGAGTGAATTGCCTTCGAGGTCTCTCGCCCCTTTGTTGGTTGTGATGCTGAGGAGTACCAGCAGGTTTCGAAATAAAAACCGCGTTGACAGCTTGGCGGTGTTCAGGTTTATTCTGTCTCCTTGAACCGTAGACAACACTGGATTCTTTCTTGAACGACTTCTTCTCGGTGCCCGATGAAGCACCCTTCTATATCTTCCCAGCCTTAATACCAGCTTCAATCCTCTCACCAGTCAAGATAAGGTTTGTAAACCCGCTGAAGAGTTTCCAATCAAATGGTTAAAGAATGGACCAGACAGGGTCCCCAAAAACATATCAACAAGTTCACGATCAGCTAAAGGTGGTTGCACCCTTCCGGCAAGGTCTCTCCATTTTTTAGCATACTCTTTAAATCCTTCACCCGTCCCTATTGACATACCCTGGAGTTGGGTATGCATAGGAGCGAGGTCGGAGTTATACTGATACTGCCTATAGAATGCAGTAGCCAAATCCTCCCAGCTGCGGATACTGGCTCCATCCAGCTGATAGAACCACTCAAGCTGAGTCCCTGAGAGACTGTCTTGAAAGAAATGGATCCACAAGTTCTTATCAGCAGTGTAAGGTTGGATCTTCCTCACATATGACCGGAGATGCAACTTTGGACAGGAAGCTCTGTCATACTTGGCAAAGGCAGGTGCCTTGAACTTATGGGGAATCACCACCCCAAAGGATAGACCCAGATCTCCGAAGTCCAGACCGGGCACCTTCTGTATTTCCATAGCGCTCAAACGGTCCTCCAGCTATTTGTACTTATCCTCAGCAGGGGGATATTGTTCTTCATCATAGTCCGTCTCGTTGTCGGAGACCATAGGGCTAGGAGCCCTCCTTTCTTGTGGGTTGTCTTTCCCTCCAGATGAGGTGGCCAGATCAACTTTGTTTTGCAGCCCGTTTCCAAACCTGCGTCCGGTGTTGAACAGGACTGTCCTCTTTTTCTTCTTCTTCCTCTCTTTCAGAATCAGGGTCTTCAGGTCCTGCTGACCCTTAGCTAGGCTCATGACCAACTCTTGAAATTGGGCATTCTGGGCCTGGAGGGCCTTGATAGCTTGCTCAGTGGAAGGTTCAGTAGATATGATAATTGTTGAAATAAACAGCAAAGAAGATAAGAGTCCTGTAAAAGGGTACCTGTTTATGAAGTGCATGAGATGAAATGCGCATGATTTATGATTTCAAAGACAATCGGGATTCAAATTTGTAAACAAGAAAGGAAACACACTTTATTAGATTTAACTTCAGAATTTAAATTGTTCAACAAATTGCCCTTAGGCGTTACAAGAATGGAAATACTGAAAAGTAAAAAACTGTAAAAGAAATCCTCAAAGGTCCATCAATTCTCACATGGCCTCTTCTTCTCAGTGCAAATATAATCATTCAGGATCCGCTCATTCTCCAGTCATTTAGTCAGCTTCTGGATCTTCTGTTCTTGTTCATTGAACCTCTCCCGATAAGAATCCCATTCTTCCTGCAGTTGCGCCCAAGACCTCTTTAGTGTGCCAATATCAGTGGGCGTATGAGGATGGAGAATAGTTGGAGGAACCCCGTCTTTATCAGCAACTTCAAGAGTAATAGGCCTGACAGCTTCGTATGGCATACCTAACTTCTGGGCACGGATGCGGACCCATCTGAGATATGGCTCCATTGGCAGAGAAGTCTTTGGTCCCAACTCATGTGGGTCAGATTTGTGAACTCTATCCCAAGCCCTGATGAATCTACGACGCAGCTCGTCACTATCTCCCTGAAAATCAAAGATGATATGAGGTATCAACATCTCATGAGGCCCTTCTCTTCTGGCTCTTCCAAACTGACGGAGAGCTAAACATGGGTTATAAGAAATTCCTCCATGGGTTCCGATCAATGGAACATTAGGATACTCTCCACAACGATCAATGACAGTCACCTCATCCAAGCCTTTGAGAGTCCAGATAACGTCATTATTAGTAAGAGACATTACCCTATAAGCCCAGCCCATTCCTTCTTTGTTCTTCAGTACGGACTTAGGGAGGTGCGAAATAAACCACCTCGACAATAAAGGAGCACAGCACATCAAAGTTCCCCACTTTCGGGCAGTACGAGCATAGAGCTGATGAAGGATATCACCCAAGAGAGTGGGTACAGGGTTCCGAGAGATGAAGATCTTTATGGCATTAACATTAACAAAAGTGTCAGGATTTGTAAATAATACCAGACTATAGATTAAGAGAGCCAGAATGTCCTCGTACGCTTTGAAGTCTAAGTCATCCCAGAAACAATTAACTTTGTCAACCAGAAACTTAGCCAAAAAACCCTTAGCTCCACTTCTAGTCTCCCAGTTGGCCATTACCTCCTTTTTGGTCAAGTGAAGGGCTGCAGCAATCTCTTCAGGCCTGAGAGTCTCTTCCCAACCAGTAAATGGAGTATGCTCCAAAATAGAGATACCAAGCTACTCAGAGAACTCTTCCAGGGTAGGAACCAGCTGGAAGTCTTGAAAGGTGAAGCAATGGTATAGGGGATCATAAAACTGGACCAGGACACTCATCATTTGTTGGTCCAACTTTGAGGTGACTAAACCGAGAAGAGAACCATGCCTCCTGATGAAGGAAGTAGTGTCTGGAATCCTAACAACCAGCTCTTTAAGCAAAGTAGGTACTTGAACAAAGTTGATCCGGATAGTATTCCTACGCATGGGCATCATGATGTCCTACAAAACAGAGCAAAGATGAAACCCTCTTGTCTTTGAAATAGGTTAGTCCTTATGCAGGATGTATGCAATGTTATGATTTTATGATGTCATGGTAAAGGCACACCACAAGTATTCACAAAAGGCAAACATGGTAAAGGCACACAAGTCGCACAAAAGAGCCCTTAGATTTCAGGCTAGCATGAAGTTTAGGTACTACCCTCTTTCAGTTTCAGTTGGTTAAGACATGTCCTAAAAATAGTAACCGGTTCTAGAGGATCTCAATATCACTGACTACCCTCAATCGGTCATAATTCCAGTTTAGCAACCTTTTCTTACGGTCGGAATCATCGCGAGAGTTTAGTCTCAATGAGTGTAGCATACGGCTACTGTTCTATGGCCAAGTTGGTCAATTTAAGGTTCTAAGGTCAGTTGGTGCTTAATGACTCCTCAGAAGACCCATATTCTCCTTGGTCCAATACAAGGGATATCGGTACAGACCAAGGTGTCACACCAACGTAGCTACTGCATCATCCGTTTCGGTCTACGCCGGACAGATCCCTCACAGTTTATTGCTACTTACCTAAAAAGGGTATTGTTGTACCCCAAAATTTGCCCTCCCATATTTCTCAAAATATTTCAAGAAAATTCACAAGTCCAAGCCGGCGCATTATATTCAGGTGTTCTTTCGCCAAGATATCTCTGATAATGTATTCTCAAATTCAGGTTCGGCTCGAGAGATAATTCTTTAAAGAAGGTATCCGAATGTGTGAGTTTTCTCGAAGAAATATGGTGAAAAAAGTGTGTTGAAAGTGCAGTTTTTACGCGCTAAAAAATTCATAACTTGAAGATCGTGACTCGTTTTGAACCCGTTCCGGTGGCCAAAATTCCGTCTTGACATTATCTACGTTTTCATCTCTTACGGCTGGAAGCCAATTTCGATCAGAAGGTCTTCAAAAATGTGGATTTATCAAGTATTTTCATACAGAAAATTTGTGACAGAAGTTTATTTGCGTCATGTTCAGAAAATCATAACTTGGTCGATTTTCATCGTATCGAGCTGGTTCCGGTGCCAAAATTTCACAAATTGAGTTGGCTACATTTTCACAGAAGGTATTGAGTTCAAACGGTATTCAAAAGGCCTTCGTTTTTTGCTCAGAGTGCGTGACACGCTGAAAATCCTGAATGCTGAATATTATTTCATCTGAGCCGAAACTTCGAAAATTCATAACTCGGTCAATTTTTATCGGATTGGACTCATATTTTTACACAAGGTCACTGACTCATAGATCTACAACTTTGCTTCAAAAGTCGAGACCAAATTATGCACCGATCAATACCAGTTTTTTATTGAAGAACGTGTCAGAGCCGACACTGGAGCCCAAAATAAGTTTGTCTGAGCTGAAACTTCAAAAATTCATAACTAATTCACCGTTTATCCGATTAAGTCGATTTTCGGAAAGGAGTTAGTTCTCGATGTCGGCTACATTTTGTTTTCACATTTCAACTTCAAAAAATGCACTTAAGTCCCTGCGATTTAGCCCGAAAAGTGACGAATTCAAGTGAATATTGGAGGCCCAATTGCACATTCAAAGCCCATTTTCTTTACCCTAATTTCCACTATATAATCACCTTCTTGTCACACAAACCAAGAGGAGAAAAAGAGGAGAAAAAGAGGAGAAGAGAAAAAGAGAAAAAAAACCTTGCCACAACACTGTTGGAATATCAAACTCTTTCAAGAACCCTAAAACCTTGAAATCCTTATTACAAATCCCTCTCTCACTACAAACAAAGCCATCTCAGTTACAAACCAACACCTCACTACTTTTCCAGTAAGGATAAGGCTGGCTTGATCTCCATGATCCTAATTTTCCAGTAAGGCATAAAAGCATCCAGGTCACTAATTTTCCAGTAAGGGTAAGATTGATTTGATCTCCATGATCAAAAGGGTATAATCATTCATACATGCTATATTGTGCCTAAACATTAAATTTCTTCATATATTGGCTTTATTTGCATTTTATGATTTTATTTAATGTTTTCATGAGATTCAACACTACAGGTTTAGACAGGATCCCATGCAGGTTCATTAAGGGACGTTGAGGCCAAAAGCCAAATGGCCAAAAGTCAAAAGCCAAAAGGCCAAAAGCCAAAAGTCAAATACATGGCGAGCAGACATTAAGCCAAACATTAAGGGAACGTTGAAGGCAGAACACAAATGGCCAAAAGCCAAAACGCAAATGGCCAAAAGCCAAAAGCCAAATGGCCAAAGTAGAACAACTTATGTATGATGAGGCCAGAACACAAATGGCCAAACCACTCCAATTCACCTCCAAAAAGGGGACAGAACCCCCCAAGGTATTGTATTTCTTTTCTTTTCTTTATTTTATTTGTTTCAATTATTTCTTTTTTAATTAGTTCCTTTAATTTAATTTATTTTCATAAAAAAATAAAATAATATAAAAATTAGAAAAAAGACAAAAAAATAAGTATTTTTATTTAATGTTATTTTTTTTTTGTAAATAAATATCACTAATTAATTTTAGCTTTGTAAAATTAGGTTTAATTCAAACATTTTTCTTAATAAACTTAAAATTGGTAGAATTAGGTTTTAATCAATTTTTATCCTTTTTTCTTTTTTTCTTTCACAATAATTAATTATTAAATATTATTTTTGTAATTAAATTACCATGTAAATAATTAGATTAATCTTAGGTTTAATTTTAATATGTTTTCTTAATAAATTAAAAAACAACTAGAAATAGGGTTAGATTTCATTTAATTCTCTCATAAAAAACCATAAATACAAAAATCTCAAAATAATTTCTTTTTTCATTCTTATTTCATTAATTTAATTATTATAATTTAATTTCCTTAAAAAGGGTCCAACGCCCTCGCTTGCGATTTTTTATTCAATTCGTGCATTTTATTTATTTCTTATAATATTTATGTATCTCTCCCAAAGCCTTGTAAACTCGGACATTTTATTTCTCGCACTTTATTTACTTTCTGTCAAATCGGGTCCTGGATTTTAATTTGGCGATGTGGACCCGCGCCTTTGTAATAGTTTAGGAACTTTACCTTTCTCGCATTTTTTTAACTGTTAATAATGACATGCAAGAATGAATGACAATAAATAAAAACAAACGCGTAGATCACCTATACCATGAACAAGACAAAATATCTGAAAACGACACACAAGTCACACACCACCCCTAGGGTACGCCTCACTGTTGCCTTGCCTCGAAAGGTGATCGTCGAGTAGAGGATGTCTTAGTAAGTCCTCATGATCCGGGAACCTGGCATGAGGGTAGCTTCTAAGGTGTCTTCCCATTGCTCTGGTGATCACCATGTCCCGAACCTCGAATTGACCCGAACACCTCCAACGGTGGTGCTACCTACCTCTCAATGGTGGGATGGCACTACTTTAAAGGACATTTACACAGACGAATTCCTTAGGGTAGGTAGACGACTCTAGATACTTGCTCTAAATTTCAAAACAAAACAAAATACTTTTCACACCAACACATTTTCAAAAAGCTTTCGAAAGCAATTTTTCAAACACTCTTAAGGACCGATACAAGAGTCGAACTGAAATTTTCAAAGAAACTTTTTAAAACCCACAGTTGAAAAGCAAACAAACCATTTTTGAAAACACAATGAGCAAGTATCTAAGAGCCCATGGATAACCATGGATAGAAAGGGTGTTAACACCTTCCCTTTCTATAATCTACCTCCCGAACCGAGAGCAATCTCTTTAAGGAATTTTTCTGTGCTTTTGTCCTTTCCATTTGGAGAAAATAAAAGACGGTGGCGACTCTTGCTTCCGCGACATTTTCGCGAACCAGCGTTAAACAGTCAGTTCCAGATCCACCGATCACAGAACTGGCGACTCTGCTGGGGATTCTTTATAAAGTGAGGTGTACCTTAGGGATAGTTCATAACTGTGTTTTCAATTGTTTTCTTTGCTTGCTTTATTATTGTGGGACTTGCTTGGGAGTTCTATAGATCCTAAACCCGGATCTGGGGGATACCTTCTTAGAAAGTAGCAACAAGGCTGTGAGGGAACTGTGCGGGGTATACTGACATGGTTGAAACAGTCTGCTACATTGATGTGGCACTTTGGTGTGTACCGGTAACCCTTGAGTTCAGTCAAGGAGAGTACGGGGCCTCCACATGGTGTCATGAAGCATCAACAGACCTTAGGAACCTTAATTGAACTATCTTGGCCTCTTTAGGGTAGTGAGATAACTGACTTTGGTGCAGTTCGAGGTTGGTTGATACTCGATACTACACTCAATTGAGGGTTGCTTTCCTGGAATATTTCGGTCGCCAGTTCAGTGGCTAAATCGAAACGATGAACAATGAAAGCAATCCCGTGATATTGGGACCCTTAGAACCCGGTTACTTCTAATAGGACAGGTTGAGCCCACCAACTTCAAGAGGGTAGTACCCCAATGTGATCGGTGGATCTGGAACTGGCTGTTTAACGCTGGTTCGCGAAATGTCGCGGAAGCAAGAGTCGCCACCGTCTTTTATTTTCTCCAAATGGAAAGGACAAAAGCACAGAAAAATTCCTTATAGAGATTGCTCTCGGTTCGAGAGGTAGGTTATAGAAAGGGAAGGTGTTAGCACCCTTTCTATCCATGGTTATCCATGGGCTCTTAGATACTTGCTCATTTGTGTTTTCAAAAGTGGTTTGTTTGCTTTTCAACTGTGGGTTTTAAAAAAAGTTTCTTTGAAAATTCCAGTTCGACTCTTGTGTCAGAGTGTTTGAAAAATTGCTTTGAAAGCTTTTGAAAAGTGTCGGCGTGAAAAGATTTTTGTTCATTTTTGAAGAGAGCAAGTATCTACGAGAACCTACCTACCCTAAGGAATTCGTCTGTGTAAATGTCCTTTAAAGTAATGCCATCCCACCATTGAGAGGTAGGTAGCACCACCGTTGGAGATGTTCGGGTCAATTCGAGTTTTAGGGACGTGGTGATCACCAGAGCAATGGGAAGACACCTTAGAAGCTACCCTCATGCCAGGTTCCCGGATCATGAGGACTTACTAAGACGTCCTCTACTCGACGATCACCTTTCGAGGCAACAGTGAGGCGTACCCTAGGGGTGGTGTGTGCGAATTGTGTGTCGTTTTCAGATATTTTGTCTTGTCATGTTTGTTGTGATCTACGCTTGATTTTAATTAAGGCCATTCATTCTTGCATGCTTTTTAACAGTTAAAATATTCGCGGAAAAATAAATCTAAACTATTACAAATGGCGCGGGTCCACATCGCCAAAATTAAACCGGACCCGATTTAGCGGAAAATAAATAAAGCGAATAAAAAGTGCGAGAAATTTAAATTACAATGCTTGGGGAGAGATACAAAATTATAATAAGCAATAAAGTAAATGCGCGAAATAAAATAATTAAAACGACGGGCGTTGGACCCTTTTGCAAAATATATTTAATGAGGAAATTAAAATAAATGAAAAATTAAATGTTTTTGGTATTTTTGTGTTTTTTAAGATTTAAAAGAAAAAGAATTTGTTGAAATTAAAAATAAAATGCTAAACCCTAGTTCTAATGTTTTTTTTAATTTATTATGAAAATATTGAATTTTTGACCTAATTGAAACCTAAATTATATTTATGTACAATTAATTATAAAAATAAAATAAATAAACAAATAATGTTGTGATAAAAAAAGAGAAAATTTAAAAGGAATAGAAATTGTTAATTAACCTAATTCTATATTTTTTTGGATTTTTTATTAAAAGGGATTAAAGTTAAAAAAAAACCTAATTAAAACTAAATATTTACATGTTAATTTATTTAGCAAAATAATTAAAATAAAATAATTATTACACTTTTGTCTTTTTCTGATTTTTAATGGAGTTTTTATATTTTGTAAAAAAAAGATAATTAATTAAATTAGAAAACAAAATAACAATTAAAAGATAAAAGAAAAAAAATAAGAAAAGAAGCAAACCAGGGGGGGGGGGGGGGGGTAGCCCCAAATTAGGAGGTAAGGCCTTAGCATTTCAGGCCCATTAAGCTTGAGTCCATTGACTTTTTGAATCCTGTATGATGCTTTGACTGGGGTTTATTGTGTTCCTTGATCCTACGCCTTTGATCTGAATGGGATGGACGCGTGGACGATCAGGCTTTGAGGTGTATGGTATGTCCTGGATGTTAGCGTTGCACATGATTTTGCATTGAAAAATAATATGAGGAATTGCACAGACCTGGGACTTGAACCCAGGTCTTGGAGATTAATAGTCCCTTCACTTGCCAACTGAGCTACATCACGCGCGTTAACATAATATGGCAAATAAATAATAAAAAGAAAAAGCAAATACGTTAGTGGAGGGCGCGCGAAATTCAAATGCCACCAATCCCTGCATGCCACGAGTCCTTCTTCTTCGTTCTCTCTTTTATTTTCTGAAACATAAAAACAGAAAGCAACGGTTTTAACCCGTTTCCATAGAGGCCCTATCAAAAAATAGCGAATAGGAATCTATTGATCATAAATTCATCGCGAATACACCATTCTCATCGTCCAGACGCGTTGAATTTAGTGGTCTTAGTCCTAGCCTCTAATTTTTCTTGATTGCAAAAACCCCAATTTTAAAACCTGCAAACCCTAGAATATGGACATGGCAAAACCTTGTATACAGCATGAAAATCCAATTAAATATAATGGTTAGTTCTAAAACTTTGTAAGGAACATGAATATACAATTAAAATGCAATGATCATGCTTCAAAACCAAAATACGATTAGGCAATTTTCTGGATGCAGTTCACGTTCAATGTACCGATTCTTTGCGTTTGAATTGATGTTAGGGATTGGCACACGTTCAGAATTACCCAAGGAAGCTATTGGAAAAGGAATGGAGGCTTGAATCCACCTATAACCTTGAAATCAGTTTTCAATTTTTTGGACAATTTTTCAAGTTTGTGTTTAGCTTCTGAGCGCAGCTGAGAGTGTTTTTGGCTTAGGGTTGTGCTTCTGAATATGTATGGAGGCTTTTAGGTCAACAAAACTTGACAAAATCCAAGGCATTCATTGTTTGGATATTTGATTTTGTTAAGAATCTTTTCACATCTTTTTTCATGTTGTTTTTGCACAAATCATATCCCAATGCTCCAAATCTTTCCAAATTGGCTTAAGCACGAATTATTGAGCCTAAAATGTGTACAAAAAGATTCATTAGGTCAAGTTAGATATTTTCTATATATTTAAATAATTTAAATGAATTAATATTAATATAAATTCAAATAAATAATTAAAAAATGAGAAAATACTTCCCTTTGGGCCTAATGGTCGTGCATAGGCTTGGCATGAAGAAACTTGGAAGAAAAATGGGCCCATTTGCATTTTTGGATCATTTGAACCATTGTTGACTTTTCAAAATTCCCAAAAATTTCCCAACTTCCACAAGGCATAACTTGCTCAATGTTTAAGTTTTTCACATGTTCTTGGACATTTTGGAAAGGTCTTTGAGTCCTCTAACCAATGCCTTTGGTCCCATGTCATTTTGATTTACCAATCTCAAGTTATGGCCTTTGACTTAAAGTCCCTTTTTGTTGACTTTTGAAAATGACCTATAATGTTGAAATTGATAACTTTTTGTGAGAGCATTTCTTGGACTTGGAACATGAAGATGAATTGTAGGAAATGTCTTTCTCTTCAAAATGAGCTTTGGATGGAAATTTTCTGATAATCCATGTGAAAGTTATGCCCTGGTCAATTTCAGTTGACTTTTTCTGCTGTCCAAATATAGCAACTTTTGCATCTTTGATGATTTCTGAGCCAAATTTTGAGAATCATGATCAAGCATTGATCAAATGATGTTTGTGGCTTCAAAATGATATATTGACCAAAAATTTGAACTTTTGACTGTCAAATGACCATTTTGCCCCTACAGTTGACTGTAGTGCAATTTAGGGTTTTGACTGTGCAATTTTGAGCTGAATGCCTTGAAACTTGATATGAGGATACTTGACCATCTTTGTAGGCATATGAGACTTGATTGGGCCTTTGAAATCTTCATTTTCTTGATCAGGACTCAAACCCTAGTTTTGACTGTATGGGAAGCTGTTGAGCTGCACAACCCTTGGGGAATTTTGTGACTTTGACTTTGACAAATCTTGATGAATATGGGAAGGCAAATTTTGGGGTACAACAGTTGCCCCTGTTCAATCTTCTTAGACCTGAGGATGCAGATTGGCTGACGTGCCTTTCGTAATCCGAGGGTAGAAGATGATTGGACACTAGAGTGCCCAGAAATTTGCGCTCACATAGTGGCAGTGATGGTGGAATGGGCTTATAGATGCCATTTAGAGATTGCTGGATAGGATGATGGGCTTATAGATGCCATCTGGATGTTGATCGCGTAGGAGATTCTTTAGCTAGAACCTGCATACCTGCAAAAGAAAAAAAATGAGTACCTGACACGTTGCAGGAGCTGATTTTAGATGCTTGGTATAGATGTGTCCTGACTGGTTACAGGAGCTGAGTCTGGAGCTTCAAACGCTGATGAATGAACCAGGGATGGTTACTGCCTTAGCATGAATGATAAGAGAACCTTGGGTGACTTTAATCTCAACAACGCTCGTTGAGAAAAATCTTGATGGGAATTATTATCTTCGCAGTATTGGGCAGAGAACCATAGGCAATTATAATCTGAAAGGAATGATCACCTCACACTTATCATCGGAGAGGGAATCATAGGAAAAAGGGATTACTACCTCACACACCGTTGGAGAGGGAACCATAAGAGACTATCACCTCACACTCATCGTCGGAGAGGGAAACATCTGAAAAAGGGATTACTACCTCACACACCGTTGGAGAGGGAACCATAGGGGATTATCACCTCACACTCATCATCGGAGAGGGAAACATCTAAAAAGGACTTCTGGAAGCAGTATCAGAACGTCACCATATCTGGTTTACATCTGAAACTATATCTGGAAGGAATTCTGGAAGCAGTATCAGAACGTCACCATCGCCGGGTTTACATCTGAAACTATATTGAGAAGGAATTCTGGAAGCAGTATCAGAACGTCACCATCGCTGGGTTTACATCTGAAACTATATCTAGAAGGAATTCTGGAAGCAGTATCAGAACGTCACCATCGCTGGGTTTACATCTGAAACTATATCTAGAAGGAATTCTGGAAGCAGTATCAGAACGTCACCATCGCTGGGTTTACATCTGAAACTATATCTAGAAGGAAATCTGGAAGCAGTATCAGAACGTCACCATCGCTGGGTTTACATCTGAAACTATATCTAGAAGGGAATCTGGAAGCAGTATCAGAACGTCACCATCGCTGGGTTTACATCTGAAACTATATCTAGAAGGAAATCTGGAAGCAGTATCAGAACGTCACCATCGCTGGGTTTACATCTGAAACTATATCTAGAAGGAAATCTGGAAGCAGTATCAGAACGTCACCATCGCTGGGTTTACATCTGAAACTATATCTAGAAGGGAATCTGGAAGCAGTATCAGAACGTCACCATCGCTGGGTTTACATCTGAAACTATATCTAGAAGGAAATCTGGAAGCAGTATCAGAACGTCACCATCGCTGGGTTTACATCTGAAACTATATCTAGAAGGAAATCTGGAAGCAGTATCAGAACGTCACCATCGCTGGGTTTACATCTGAAACTATATCTAGAAGGAAATCTGGAAGCAGTATCAGAACGTCACCATCGCTGGGTTTACATCTGAAACTATATCTAGAAGGGAATCTGGAAGCAGTATCAGAACGTCACCATCGCTGGGTTTACATCTGAAACTATATCTAGAAGGGAATCTGGAAGCAGCATCAGAACGTCACCATCGCTGGGTTTACATCTGAAACTATATCTAGAAGGAATTCTGGAAGCAGTATCAGAATGTCACCATCGCTGGGTTTACATCTGAAACTATATCTAGAAGGGAATCTGGAAGCAGTATCAGAACGTCACCATCGCTGGGTTTACATCTGAAACTATATCTAGAAGGGAATCTGGAAGCAGCATCAGAACGTCACCATATCTGGATCATATCTGAAACTATATCAAGAATGAATTGCGATAGTTGATAGTAGTCGTTTTTGTATTGATCTTTCTCCTGAAAAGGCAAAACATAATTGTATGCAAAATCATGATGCATGAACTGTATGTTTTCAAAATTAATGAGATTCGTGTAGTATGATGCATATGCATGCTATAATGATGTATGTGACGTTTTATGAAGGTATGTTTGTCTAAGAAAATAAATCCTTGACGGGTGCCGGGAAGCCGTATCCTGGGCTGATGTTGAAGAATAGTTGCAAGAATTCCAATAGACGAAGATAACTCCGTTGGGGAATAAACTTGGCGAATGGAGGATTCTGCGGGGAGAAAGAGATATTCTAGCGACCATGCTGGGAAGAAATACTCTGTGGGGGATGCTTTTGCTGAATTGTTGAGGATGACTCGCTGAGGATACCTTGCTGTATTGGAAGTATGAATGGACTTCGCTGGGGATAAGAAGATTCGTCGAGGACGCTCTTTCCGTGGCTTTTGGCTGAGGATAACCCAGTTATATCCTATTAAGGAAATAACTCTTTAAATAAAGTCGGGCGACGCGTTCGTGCCTTGAGAGGGGTAAGCTTCCGTAACTTACTGGGGATAAGCTTACTGCTTGGGGAGATAGATTCCAACCTTCCTGGGGAACTGGATTGGACTCTCCTGAGGAAGTTTTGGACTGCGTTGGATTTGTTCTTCAACGGAGCTTACCCTGATACCTTGGAGGACAGAACAATCAGATTGCTTGGACCATTCTTTATTGCCCCTGTTTCTAAGGTGGGAGAGGAAGATCTGTGAGGTGCTGATAGTTAGTTGATGGACAAACCTTCCTCTGGTAGGCAAGTGATAAGATGACAGGACATAGTCGTACGCTTTGATCCCTAACTTTTGCCTGGACTGCCCTTTCGGGTTTTCAGTCCACCGGGATACCCATTTTTGCCCAAGCCGCCTTTTCAGGTTTTCGACTTGCCGGGTGTACAGATTTTTCATTTCATCCCTTCATTTTGCCCGAACCCTTTTAGTTCGCCGGGAAGCCCTTATTTTTGCCTAGGTATGTCAACCTAGAGGGTCTTTGATTTTGCATAGTATTTTCCGACTATGTCTATGCTTTTAGAATGCAGGGAAGTGCCCCTGGCTGTTTATGTTGCCATATTACCAGAAGATGTCTGATCATGCAAGATTTGTTATTGAAATGCCCCAAGTGACTCAGGCGGAGATTTGCCCCAGGCTTTTTGGCCTTTTGAGAGATTTTTCGAATCTTGATTGGACTTCCCCAGATGGTAGACAATAGTCATGCCATGCCCCTTGATTGGAGATACTCTTGTTCATTAGACTTTCGTCATGCGAATTTCTATGCTGTTCAAACAAAAAGTCATATGCAAACGAAGTTATGTTAAAAATGCCAAGCCTATGTCTGTCTTGAAGATTTTTAAAAATGCATTCTTTTTCATAAAACATGTGAATGTTTGTAAAACATGATGTCAACTCTGTATTTACTGTAGCCTTAAGGAGTCAGGATACCTTCGTAACAGTATGCTTTCGAACTAACCCATGCTTCAGCTAGGACTTTTGAGGGTTATAACTTGGCCTGGTTCACGGTTTAAGAAACAAAGGATAAAGGCTCAAATTTATTTGTACCCACCCGCTCTTCGTGATGTTCTCCAAACCTAAACTCAGTTGATCATACGTTAGACCTTGTTTGAGTCTTTGCTCTGATTTTCCGGTGATGATTCGGATGTTGATAACTTATTTTGTTTAGGCAGTCATTCCTTTTTTGTTGAGGGTTTGTAAGACCTCTTTCTTGATTTTTGTTATCCCTTTCTTTTTCGCCTGAACTGTTTCCTTTTTTGGAATTACAGTCAGCGGGATGTCCCAGTTTCGTAAGTCCCCTTTGCAGGTTTAGACTTTTTGGGCTTTTCATTTATGAAATTTTTTTTGATAATGACTGCCTGTCCTTTTGATTGTTCTGAACCATCATTGTCTTTGTTCGTTTGGTAAAGATCTCTTCGGTGCCATTCGTCATGCACTTGGATCAACTGAGGAGACTACCCTGCCCCGGGTTATGATTAAGGGTTTAATTTTCGAAAATAAAAACTCCTACTTCTTTGGCTCAGAGGGGTTGACGAGGGATTATCATCCTTATAACTCTAGTGTTTAGGGATTGAAACAATGCCTGTACCTCATCAGCGGGGTCTGTTCAAAAGCATACTGTAGGTTATGGTATCGTTTTCGTCATCCTCCCTCAAGAGGCTTAGAATTATTAACCGAGAGTTGACATCAGAAAAAAATGAAAAGATATTTGAACATAATGAAAATAATTGTATTAATTTCCAAAACAGACATATGCGATGCATTAATAGAATAAAAGAGTTTGCTATGACATTAATTGTTTGTATAAGCAAGGAAAAGTACAACTCAAAAATTCAAATAAACAAAAGGCTTCAATGATTGGGCAACGGAGCAGTGATTATGTTCGGAGTCTCTGGCACTTCAAACTGAATCTCCCCGGCGTCGATCATGTCTTGAATTTTGTTCTTGAGAGGCCAGCAGTTGTCTGTAGTATGCCCCGGGCTATCTGAATGATATGCGCACCTATCGTTGGGATGATAGTTGGGTGCAGAAGTGTTCGGATTTCGAAGAGGAGCCCTTAAGGTGATCAGCCCTGCCTTCAACATTTGTTGCAGTGCTTGATCCAACGACATGTTGAGTTTGGTGTACTGCCGTTTCTCCTTTTGCTGTTGCCCCTGTCCTTGTTGAGCAGGTCCAAGGTTGGAGATCTGGATTGCCCCTGCCTCATGACGGCTCTTTTTACCGTGCACAGCATTGGATTCTTTCTTTCCATGATGAGGCTTTTTGTCCGAAGGTGCAGCCTCTTGAATTTTCCCAGACCGGATGCCAGCTTCTATTCGCTCTCCAGTCAAGATAAGATCTGTGAATCCAGCAGACGAATTCCCAATCAGGTGGTTGTAGAATGGACCAGACAGGGTCCCTAAGAACATATCGACAAGTTCCCGATCAGTCAGAGGTGGTTGTACTCTTCCAGCAAGATCCCTCCATTTCTGCGCATATTCTTTAAAACCTTCACTTGATCCTAACGACATACCCTGGAGTTGGGTACGCGTAGGGGCAAGGTCGGCATTATATTGATACTGCTTGTAGAAAGCAGTAGCCAACTCCTCCCAGTTACGAACTTTGGTCCCATCCAGCTGATAGAACCATTCGAGATGAGTCCCTGAAAGACTCTCCTGGAAGAAGTGGATCCACAAGTTTTTGTCCACCGTATAGGGTTGAATCTTCCGAACATAGGACCTTAGATGCAGCTTGGGGCAAGACGCCCCGTCATACTTAGTAAAGGATGGTGCTTTGAACTTCCGAGGAATAACCACACCAGTTGACAAACCCAGATCTCCGAAATCCAGCCCAGGTACCTGTTGAACCTCCATAGCCTTCAACCTATCCTCCAACTGTTTGTACTTGTCCTCAGCCGGAGGGTACTGTTCGTCGTCGAAATCTGTTTCATTGTCAGAGACCATTGGACTGGGCACCTCCCTCTCATGGTGACTGCTTTCCCTCACAGATGGGGTAGTCCTCTCAGTTTCAGTCTGCGGTGTATTCCCAGATCTGCGTCTAGGGCTGAACAAAACAGTCCTCTTCTTTTTCTTGTCCTTCTTCAAAAGCAGAGCCTTCAGGTCTTGTTGCCCCTGGGTCAAATTCATGATCAGCTCTTGGAACTGGGCGTTCTGAGCCTGGAGGTCCTTGATAGTCTGCTCGGCTGATGATTCAGGATTCATGGCGATCGGCTGAAATAAACAGCGAGGAAGGGTAAGCAACCTGTCAAGGGATACCTGCAATGCAATCAGATGTATGACATGCATGTAATGTTTTCAAGGACCTCGCGGGATAAACAGAGAAATTGTTAGAGTTGAGAACCGGTAACTTGATTGAAGGAACTTCATGTTGTTGAGAGTCCTTCTTCAAGGGTCAAAGGCTCACCAT
This sequence comes from Vicia faba, assembly GCA_948472305.1. Taxonomy (NCBI): domain Eukaryota; kingdom Viridiplantae; phylum Streptophyta; class Magnoliopsida; order Fabales; family Fabaceae; genus Vicia; species Vicia faba. The sequence continues at coordinate 197,524 of CATIWC010001792.1, read as the reverse complement.
ATCCAGTGGGTCATAGCCCCTGACAACCTTAGCTAGAGGAAAATAAATCCTCTTTGCCCCTTGCTGGATGTTTGATTCATCATGACCTGCATCATAAGCCCTTGAGACCCTTGAAATGGGTTAGGATGTATGCAATGGTATGCAATGGTATGATGTCATGCTATGCATGGGGTGATGTAGGTAAACCCTGTTATGAGTCCCAGTTAAGGACTATAAACAGACCCTGCAAGAAATTCAGTATACTTTGTTATGAGTCCCAATTAAGGACTATAAACGAAACCTGCAAGAGATCTAGTAAACCCTGTTATGAGTCCCAGTTAAGGACTATAAACAAAACCTGCAAGAAATTTGGTAAACCCTGTCATGAGTCCTAGTTAAGGACTATAAACAAAACCTGCAAGTGGTTAGTACACCCTGTTATAAGTCCCAATTAAGGACTATGAACAAAACCTGCAAGGCATCAAGGGTCAGATAACAAGCATGCAAGTAGTCAAGTACGAAGGCACACAAGTCACACAAGAGAGGCCCTTAGGGTTTAGGCCAGCATGGGGTCTAGGTATTACCCTCTTGAAGTTGGTGGGTTCAACCTGTCCTAATCAAAGTAACCGGGTTCTAAGGTTCCCAATATCACGGGATTGCTTTCATTGTTCATCGTTTCGATTTAGCCACTGAACTGGCGACCGAAATATTCCAGGAAAGCAACCCTCAATTGAGTGTAGTATCGAGTATCAACCAACCTCGGACTGCACCAAAGTCAGTTATCTCACTACCCTAAAGAGGCCAAGATAGTTCAATTAAGGTTCCTAAGGTCTGTTGATGCTTCACGACACCACGCGGAGGCCCCGTACTCTCCTTGACTGAACTCAAGGGTTACCGGTACACACCAAAGTGCCACATCAACGTAGCAGACTGTTTCAACCATGTCGGTATACCCCGCACAGTTCCCTCACAGCCTTGTTGCTACTTTCTAAGAAAGGTATCCCCAGATCCGGGTTTAGGATCTATAGAACTCCCAAGCAACCCACAATTTAAAGCACACAAGGAAAACAATTGAAAACATAGTTATAAGCTAGCCCTAAGGTACACCTCACTTTTTAGTGTCCCCAGCAGAGTCGCCAGTTCTGTGATCGGTGGATCTGGAACTGACTGTTTAACGCTGGTTCGCGAAATGTCGCGGAAGCAAGAGTCGCCACCGTCTTTTATTTTCTCCAAATGGAAAGGACAAAAGCACAGAAAAATTCCTTATAGAGATTGCTCTCGGTTCGGGAGGTAGGTTATAGAAAGGGAAGGTGTTAGCACCCTTTCTATCCATGGTTATCCATGGGCTCTTAGATACTTGCTCATTTGTGTTTTCAAAAGTGGTTTGTTTGCTTTTCAACTGTGGGTTTTAAAAAAAGTTTCTTTGAAAATTCCAATTCGACTCTTGTGTCAGAGTGTTTGAAAAATTGCTTTGAAAGCTTTTGAAAAGTGTCGGCGTGAAAAGATTTTTGTTCATTTTTGAAGAGAGCAAGTATCTACGAGAACCTACCTACCCTAAGGAATTCGTCTGTGTAAATGTCCTTTAAAGTAATGCCATCCCACCATTGAGAGGTAGGTAGCACCACCGTTGGAGATGTTCGGGTCAATTCGAGTTTTAGGGACGTGGTGATCACCAGAGCAATGGGAAGACACCTTAGAAGCTACCCTCATGCCAGGTTCCCGGATCATGAGGACTTACTAAGACGTCCTCTACTCGACGATCACCTTTCAAGGCAACAGTGAGGCGTACCCTAGGGGTGGTGTGTGCGAATTGTGTGTCGTTTTCAGATATTTTGTCTTGTCATGTTTGTTGTGATCTACGCTTGATTTTAATTAAGGCCATTCATTCTTGCATGCTTTTTAACAGTTAAAATATTCGCGGAAAAATAAATCTAAACTATTACAAATGGCGCGGGTCCACATCGCCAAAATTAAACCGGACCCGATTTAGCGGAAAATAAATAAAGCGAATAAAAAGTGCGAGAAATTTAAATTACAATGCTTGGGGAGAGATACAAAATTATAATAAGCAATAAAGTAAATGCGCGAAATAAAATAATTAAAACGACGGGCGTTGGACCCTTTTGCAAAATATATTTAATGAGGAAATTAAAATAAATGAAAAATTAAATGTTTTTGGTATTTTTGTGTTTTTTAAGATTTAAAAGAAAAAGAATTTGTTGAAATTAAAAATAAAATGCTAAACCCTAGTTCTAATGTTTTTTTTAATTTATTATGAAAATATTGAATTTTTGACCTAATTGAAACCTAAATTATATTTATGTACAATTAATTATAAAAATAAAATAAATAAACAAATAATGTTGTGATAAAAAAAGAGAAAATTTAAAAGGAATAGAAATTGTTAATTAACCTAATTCTATATTTTTTTGGATTTTTTATTAAAAGGGATTAAAGTTAAAAAAAAACCTAATTAAAACTAAATATTTACATGTTAATTTATTTAGCAAAATAATTAAAATAAAATAATTATTACACTTTTGTCTTTTTCTGATTTTTAATGGAGTTTTTATATTTTGTAAAAAAAAGATAATTAATTAAATTAGAAAACAAAATAACAATTAAAAGATAAAAGAAAAAAAATAAGAAAAGAAGCAAACCAGGGGGGGGGGGGGGGGTAGCCCCAAATTAGGAGGTAAGGCCTTAGCATTTCAGGCCCATTAAGCTTGAGTCCATTGACTTTTTGAATCCTGTATGATGCTTTGACTGGGGTTTATTGTGTTCCTTGATCCTACGCCTTTGATCTGAATGGGATGGACGCGTGGACGATCAGGCTTTGAGGTGTATGGTATGTCCTGGATGTTAGCGTTGCACATGATTTTGCATTGAAAAATAATATGAGGAATTGCACAGACCTGGGACTTGAACCCAGGTCTTGGAGATTAATAGTCCCTTCACTTGCCAACTGAGCTACATCACACGCGTTAACATAATATGGCAAATAAATAATAAAAAGAAAAAGCAAATACGTTAGTGGAGGGCGCGCGAAATTCAAATGCCACCAATCCCTGCATGCCACGAGTCCTTCTTCTTCGTTCTCTCTTTTATTTTCTGAAACATAAAAACAGAAAGCAACGGTTTTAACCCGTTGCCATAGAGGCCCTATCAAAAAATAGCGAATAGGAATCTATTGATCATAAATTCATCGCGAATACACCATTCTCATCGTCCAGACGCGTTGAATTTAGTGGTCTTAGTCCTAGCCTCTAATTTTTCTTGATTGCAAAAACCCCAATTTTAAAACCTGCAAACCCTAGAATATGGACATGGCAAAACCTTGTATACAGCATGAAAATCCAATTAAATATAATGGTTAGTTCTAAAACTTTGTAAGGAACATGAATATACAATTAAAATGCAATGATCATGCTTCAAAACCAAAATACGATTAGGCAATTTTCTGGATGCAGTTCACGTTCAATGTACCGATTCTTTGCGTTTGAATTGATGTTAGGGATTGGCACACGTTCAGAATTACCCAAGGAAGCTATTGGAAAAGGAATGGAGGCTTGAATCCACCTATAACCTTGAAATCAGTTTTCAATTTTTTGGACAATTTTTCAAGTTTGTGTTTAGCTTCTGAGCGCAGCTGAGAGTGTTTTTGGCTTAGGGTTGTGCTTCTGAATATGTATGGAGGCTTTTAGGTCAACAAAACTTGACAAAATCCAAGGCATTCATTGTTTGGATATTTGATTTTGTTAAGAATCTTTTCACATCTTTTTTCATGTTGTTTTTGCACAAATCATATCCCAATGCTCCAAATCTTTCCAAATTGGCTTAAGCACGAATTATTGAGCCTAAAATGTGTACAAAAAGATTCATTAGGTCAAGTTAGATATTTTCTATATATTTAAATAATTTAAATGAATTAATATTAATATAAATTCAAATAAATAATTAAAAAATGAGAAAATACTTCCCTTTGGGCCTAATGGTCGTGCATAGGCTTGGCATGAAGAAACTTGGAAGAAAAATGGGCCCATTTGCATTTTTGGATCATTTGAACCATTGTTGACTTTTCAAAATTCCCAAAAATTTCCCAACTTCCACAAGGCATAACTTGCTCAATGTTTAAGTTTTTCACATGTTCTTGGACATTTTGGAAAGGTCTTTGAGTCCTCTAACCAATGCCTTTGGTCCCATGTCATTTTGATTTACCAATCTCAAGTTATGGCCTTTGACTTAAAGTCCCTTTTTGTTGACTTTTGAAAATGACCTATAATGTTGAAATTGATAACTTTTTGTGAGAGCATTTCTTGGACTTGGAACATGAAGATGAATTGTAGGAAATGTCTTTCTCTTCAAAATGAGCTTTGGATGGAAATTTTCTGATAATCCATGTGAAAGTTATGCCCTGGTCAATTTCAGTTGACTTTTTCTGCTGTCCAAATATAGCAACTTTTGCATCTTTGATGATTTCTGAGCCAAATTTTGAGAATCATGATCAATCATTGATCAAATGATGTTTGTGGCTTCAAAATGATATATTGACCAAAAATTTGAACTTTTGACTGTCAAATGACCATTTTGCCCCTACAGTTGACTGTAGTGCAATTTAGGGTTTTGACTGTGCAATTTTGAGCTGAATGCCTTGAAACTTGATATGAGGATACTTGACCATCTTTGTAGGCATATGAGACTTGATTGGGCCTTTGAAATCTTCATTTTCTTGATCAGGACTCAAACCCTAGTTTTGACTGTATGGGAAGCTGTTGAGCTGCACAACCCTTGGGGAATTTTGTGACTTTGACTTTGACAAATCTTGATGAATATGGGAAGGCAAATTTTGGGGTACAACACCCAAACTTCATGCTGGCCTAAACTCTAAGGGCTTTCTCTTGTGTGACTTGTGTGCCTTCAAACTTGGATTACTTGCATGCTTGTTATCTGACATCTGAACTTCTTGCAGGTTTTGTTTATAGTCCTTAACTAGGACTCATAACAGGGTTTACTGAATTTCCTGCAGGTTTTGTTCATAGTCCTTAACTAGGACTCATAACAAGGCTTACTAAGTTTCTTGCAGGTTTTTGTTTTAGTCCTTAACTAGGACTCATCACAGGTTTTACCAAGTTTCTTGCAGGTTTTGGTTTGCAGTCCTTAATTGGGACTCATAACAGGGTCACCTACATTACCCCATGCATAGCATAACATCATACCATTGCATACATCTTAACCCATTTCAAGGATCTCAAGGGCTTGTGATGCAGGTCATGGTGAATCAACTAGCCCAGCAAGGGGCAAAGAGGATTTATTTTCCTCTAGCCAAGGTAGTCAGGGGCTATGACCCACTTGATATGGTGAGCTCTGACTCCTGAATAAAGTTCCCCTAACCAAGGTTGTTTGGAAATCAGAACTAGACATGATGACTAAAGTCAGGGGCTATGACCCACTGGATATGGTGAGCCTTTGACCCTTGGAAGAAAGACTCTCAACAAATATGAAGTTTCTTCCAATCAAGCTACCGGATCCAAATGCTAACAAATTTCCTTGTTTACCCCGCGAGGTCCTTGAAAACATTGCATGCATATCATACACATCATTGCATTACAGGTATCCCTTTTGCAGGTCACTTACCTTTCCCGCTGTTTATTTCAGCCATGGCTTCCCAACAAGACAATCAGGACTTTCTTGCTCAAGAGACCCGGTTCGGGAAAATCCTCCTGAATCTATCCAAGGGGCAGGAAGAGCTAAGGACACTTCTCATGGAGACTTTTGTCAGGAACAGTGCTGAGGATGAAAGGCTGAAACACCTACAAGCTGAGGTGGATGCATTGAAGGTCCAGATGCTGGGGCAGATGACTGCCATTCAAGGGTTAGCTCAAAGACAAGATGAGCTCTGGTTTCTCGTCAACCAACTGCTTCAGGGTAACCAACTGAGGCAAAAGTCTGAGGGCAAAAAGCCAGTCATCGTTCAACCACCTTTGAGACAAGGAGGTAAGGGGAGAGCTCCTCAGATGGCTCCAGTGTCACAAATTCAACATCACAACCAACAAAAGAGAGAGAGGAGGCAGTTCACTCGGCTCAGCATGACCTTATCCCAGATATTGCCACCGTTGCTGGAGACCAAGCTGGTAACTCTAAAAGAGGCTCCGAAGTTTCAAAATACAACGTCACCAAAGTATAACCCCAACGCTCGCTGTGCTTATCATTCTGATAGCCCGGGGCATGCTATAGAGGATTGTTGGACTTTGAAGAATAAGATTCAGGACCTGATTGATGAAGGAGCACTGGAATTCGCACAAGATGGTCAGGCTGAATTTTTCTACCGTCCCTCCAAGGCTCACCATTTGAAGTGACAAGCTCTGAGACTAGGAAACTTTTGTTCATTCGAATGTTCAAGTTGTGTTGTGCTTTGATTGTTCAAACATTTACTCATGTTAAACATTGTTATTTCATTAATGCATCGCATATGTCTGTTCTGAAGCAATATATTCGTATTCACTATATACAAATTATTTTCATATTTTTTCTGATGTCAACACTCGATTAATAATTCTAAGCCTCTTGAGGGAGGATGACGAAAACGATACCACGATCTTTACAGTATGCTTTCGAACGGACCCCGCTGATGAGGTACAGGCATTGTTTCAATCCCTAAACACTGGAGTTATAAGGATGATAATCCCTCGTCAACCCATCTGAGCCAAAGAAGTAGGAGTTTTCCTTTTTGAAATTTAAAACCCTTAATCATAACCTGGGGCAGGGTAGTCTCTCAGTTGATCCAAGTGCATAACAAATGGCACCAAAGAGATCCTTACGAAACAAAAGACAGTGATGGTTCCGAATAATCAATAAAGAAAGGCAGTCATTATCTCAAAAAATAAAAAACCCATTAAGTCAAAACCCGTGAAGGAAACTTACAAAACTGGGGCATCCCGCTGACTGTAATTCCAAAAAGGGAAAAAGTTCAGGCAAAAAAAGAAAGGGATAACAAAAATCAAGAAAGAGGTCTTACAAACCCTCAGCAAAAAAGGAGATGACTGCCTACTCAAATAAACGTTCAAAATCCGAATCATCACTAGTATATCAGAACAAAGGCTCAAACAAGGTCTAGCGTATGATCAACTGAGCTTAGGTTTGAAGAACATCACGAAGAGCGGTTGGGTACAAATAATTTGAGCCTTTATCCTTTGTTTCTTAAACCATGAACCAGGCCACGTTATAACCCTTAAAAGTCCTAGCTGAAGCATGGGTTAGTTCGAAAGTATACTGTTACGAAAGGTATCCTGACTCCTTAAGGCCTACGGTAAATACGGTGTTGACATCACGTTTTACAAACAATCACTTGTTTTATGAAAAAAACGCATTTACAAAATCTTCAAGACAGACATAGGCTTTGCATTTTTAACATAACTTTGTTTGCATATGACTTTTTGTTTGAACAGCAGGGAAATTCGCACAATGAAAGTCTAATGAACAAGAGGACCTCCAATCAAGGGGCAGACATGAGCATGGTCTATTATCTGGGGCAGTCCAACCAAGATTCGGAGAATCTCTCAAAGGCCAAATAGTCTGGGGCAAATCTCCGCCTGAGTCACTTGGGGCATTCCAACAACGAATCTTGCCTGATCAAATACCTTCTGGTGGCATGGCAAAATACTTCCAACAGGGGCAACTCCCCACATTCCCTGAACGTGGACATATTCGAAAAAATACTACGCATAATCAAAGACCCGCTAGGTTGACGTACCTAGGCAAAAATAAGGGCTTCCCGGCGAACCAAAAGGGTTCGGGTAAAATAAGGGATGAAATGAAAAAAATCTGTACACCCGGCAAGTCGAAAACCTGAAAAGGCGGCTTGGGCAAAAAATGGGTATCCCGGTGGACTGAAAACCCGAAAGGGCAGTCCAGGCAAAAGTTAGGGATCAAAGCGTACGACTATGTCCTGTCATCTTGTCACCTGCCTACCAGAAGTAGGTCTGTCCATCAACAAGCTATCAGCACCTCACAGGTCTTCCTCTCCCACCTCAGAAACAGGGGCAATGATGAGCCGTCCAAGCGATCTAATTGCTCTGTCCACAAGATATAAGGGATGTTCAGCTGAAAAACATAACCAGATGTCTTAATTCCCCAGAGAGTAAGTCAGCAGTCAGTACATTCTTCTCCAGACAGAGTTATCAAGTCTCTAGGAAGTTGAGTATCCTCCAGTAGATATCAATATCCCCCAGCAGCAATACATATTCTTAACAAGCATCCCCGGCAGTCTTGGTCTAAAGATCGTTCCCCGGCGGTATATCAACATCCAAAGGAATTGCTTCCCCGACATAGTTCAAAACTTCCCCAAGAGAATCCAATCTAGTTCCCCAGGAAATTTAGAATTCATATCCCCAAGCAGTAAGCTTATCCCCAGTAAATTCTGGAAGCTTATCCTTCGCAGAGCACGAACGCGTCGTCCGGCTTGATTTAAAGAGTTATTTCCTTAACAGGATATAACTGGGTTATCCTCAGCCAAAAGCCACGGAAAGAGCGTCGTCGACAGAGTCTTCTTACCCCAGCGAAGTCTATCAACACTTTCAGTACAACAAGGATATCGCCAGCAAACTATTATCAACGACTCAGCAAAGTATCTCTCTCCCCACAGAGTATCACTCCCCAGCATGGTCGCTAGAGTATTTTTTTCTCCCCGCAGAATCTTCCATTTGCTAAGTTTATTCCTCAACGGAGGCATCTTCTCCTACCGGTATTCTTGCAGCTATCATCCCCCAGCGGAAGTACAAGCTTATTCTTCAAACATCAGCCCAGGATATGACTTCCCGGCACCCGTCAAGGATTTACTTTCCTAGACGAAAAACACATTCATAAAACATCACATACATCATTATAGCATGCATAGACGCATCATATCTTACAAATCTCATTTATATTGAGAGCACCACTGCTTGATTCATGTCATGCATTGCATATGTCTGACCTTTACCTTTCAGGAAAGAATCAGCTAAATTCTCAATCATCTTTCAAGACCTTGTCCGGTTCAGTTAAATCGACCCTAAGATTTTCCTGATGCTTATCCAGTCAAAGGCCTTCTCTGGTTCAGTCAGATCGACCCTAAGATCTCCCTGATGCTTATCCAGTTAAAGATATTTCAAGACCTTGTCCGGTTCAGTTAAATCGACCCTAAGATTTTCCTGATGCTTATCCAGTCAAAGGCCTTCTCTGGTTCAGTCAGATCGACCCTAAGATCTCCCTGATGCTTATCCAGTTGAAGATATTCCAAGACCTTGTCCGGTTCAGTTAAATCGACCCTAAGATTTTCCTGATGCTTATCCAGTCAAAGGCCTTCTCTGGTTCAGTCAGATCGACCCTAAGATCTCCCTGATGCTTATCCAGTGGAAGATATTTCAAGACCTAGACCGGTTCAGTTAAATCGACCTTAAGATTTTCCTGATGCTTATCCAGTCAAAGGCCTTCTCTGGTTCAGTCAGATCGACCCTAAGATCTCCCTGATGCTTATCCAGTTGAAGATATTTCAAGACCTTGTCCGGTTCAGTTAAATCGACCCTAAGATTTTCCTGATGCTTATCCAGTCAAAGGCCTTCTCTGGTTCAGTCAGATCGACCCTAAGATCTCCCTGATGCTTATCCAGTTGAAGATATTTCAAGACCTTGTCCGGTTCAGTTAAATCGACCCTAAGATTTTCCTGATGCTTATCCAGTCAAAGGCCTTCTCTGGTTCAGTCAGATCGACCCTAAGATCTCCCTGATGCTTATCCAGTTGAAGATATTCCAAGACCTTGTCCGGTTCAGTTAAATCGACCCTAAGATTTTCCTGATGCTTATCCAGTCAAAGGCCTTCTCTGGTTCAGTCAGATCGACCCTAAGATCTCCCTGATGCTTATCCAGTTGAAGATATTCCAAGACCTTGTCCGGTTCAGTTAAATCGACCCTAAGATTTTCCTGATGCTTATCCAGCCAAAGGCCTTCTCTGGTTCAGTCAGATCGACCCTAAGATCTCCCTGATGCTTATCCAGTTGAAGATATTTCAAGACCTAGACCGGTTCAGTTAAATCGACCTTAAGATTTTCCTGATGCTTATCCAGTCAAAGGCCTTCTCTGGTTCAGTCAGATCGACCCTAAGATCTCCCTGATGCTTATCCAGTTGAAGATATTTCAAGACCTTGTCCGGTTCAGTTAAATCGACCCTAAGATTTTCCTGATGCTTATCCAGTCAAAGGCCTTCTCTGGTTCAGTCAGATCGACCCTAAGATCTCCCTGATTCTTATCCCAGTAGAAGACACCCAAGATTTTTCTCAACGAGCGTTGTTGAAGTTAAAGTCGCCCAAGGTTCTCCTACCATTCATGCTAAGGCAGTAACCATCCCTGGTTCATTCATCGCCGTCTGAAGCTCCAGACTCAACTCCTGCGACCAGTCAGGACATATCTATACCAAGCATCTAAAATCAGCTCCTGCAACGTGTCAGGTACTCATTTTTTCTTTTGCAGGTATGCAGGTTCTCGCTAAGGAATCTCCTATGCGATCAGCATCCAGATGGCATCTATAAGCCCATCATCCTATCCAGCAATCTCCAAATGGCATCTATAAGCCCATTCCCCCATCACACTGCTAACATGTGAGCGCAAATTTCTGGGCACTCTAGTGTCCAATCATCTTCTACCCTCGGATTACGAAAGGCACGTCCGCCAATCTGCATCCTCAGGTCTAAGAAGATTGAACAGGGGCAACTGTTGTACCCCAAAATTTGCCCTCCCATATTTCTCAAAATATTTCAAGAAAATTCACAAGTCCAAGCCGGCGCGTTATATTCAGGTGTTCTTTCGCCAAGATATCTCTGATAATGTATTCTCAAATTCAGGTTCGGCTCGAGAGATAATTCTTTAAAGAAGGTATCCGAATGTGTGAGTTTTCTCGAAGAAATATGGTGAAAAAAGTGTGTTGAAAGTGCAGTTTTTACGCGCTAAAAAATTCATAACTTGAAGATCGTGACTCGTTTTGAACCCGTTCCGGTGGCCAAAATTCCGTCTTGACATTATCTACGTTTTCATCTCTCACGGCTGGAAGCCAATTTCGATCAGAAGGTCTTCAAAAATGTGGATTTATCAAGTATTTTCATGCAGAAAATTTGTGACAGAAGTTTATTTGCGTCATGTTCAGAAAATCATAACTTGGTCGATTTTCATCGTATCGAGCTGGTTCCGGTGCCAAAATTTCACAAATTGAGTTGGCTACATTTTCACAGAAGGTATTGAGTTCAAACGGTATTCAAAAGGCCTTCGTTTTTTGCTCAGAGTGCGTGACACGCTGAAAATCCTGAATGCTGAATATTATTTCATCTGAGCCGAAACTTCGAAAATTCATAACTCGGTCAATTTTTATCGGATTGGACTCATATTTTTACACAAGGTCACTGACTCATAGATCTACAACTTTGCTTCAAAAGTCGAGACCAAATTATGCACCGATCAATACCAGTTTTTTATTGAAGAACGTGTCAGAGCCGACACTGGAGCCCAAAATAAGTTTGTCTGAGCTGAAACTTCAAAAATTCATAACTAATTCACCGTTTATCCGATTGAGTCGATTTTCAGACAGGAGTTAGTTCTCGATGTCGGCTACATTTTGTTTTCACATTTCAACTTCAAAAAATGCACTTAAGTCCCTGCGATTTAGCCCGGAAAGTGACGAATTCAAGTGAATATTGGAGGCCCAATTGCACATTCAAAGCCCATTTTCTTTACCCTAATTTCCACTATATAATCACCTTCTTGTCACACAAACCAAGAGGAGAAAAAGAGGAGAAGAGAAAAAGAGAAAAAAAACCTTGCCACAACACTGTTGGAATATCAAACTCTTTCAAGAACCCTAAAACCTTGAAATCCTTATTACAAATCCCTCTCTCACTACAAACAAAGCCATCTCAGTTACAAACCAACACCTCACTACTTTTCCAGTAAGGATAAGGCTGGCTTGATCTCCATGATCCTAATTTTCCAGTAAGGCATAAAAGCATCCAGGTCACTAATTTTCCAGTAAGGGTAAGATTGATTTGATCTCCATGATCAAAAGGGTATAATCATTCATACATGCCATATTGTGCCTAAACATTAAATTTCTTCATATATTGGCTTTATTTGCATTTTATGATTTTATTTAATGTTTTCATGAGATTCAACACTACAGGTTTAGACAGGATCCCATGCAGGTTCATTAAGGGACGTTGAGGCCAAAAGCCAAATGGCCAAAAGTCAAAAGCCAAAAGGCCAAAAGCCAAAAGTCAAATACATGGCGAGCAGACATTAAGCCAAACATTAAGGGAACGTTGAAGGCAGAACACAAATGGCCAAAAGTCAAAACGCAAATGGCCAAAAGCCAAAAGCCAAATGGCCAAAGTAGAACAACTTATGTATGATGAGGCCAGAACACAAATGGCCAAACCACTCCAATTCACCTCCAAAAAGGGGACAGAACCCCCCAAGGTATTGTATTTCTTTTCTTTTCTTTATTTTATTTGTTTCAATTATTTCTTTTTTAATTAGTTCCTTTAATTTAATTTATTTTCATAAAAAAATAAAATAATATAAAAATTAGAAAAAAGACAAAAAAATAAGTATTTTTATTTAATGTTATTTTTTTTTTGTAAATAAATATCACTAATTAATTTTAGCTTTGTAAAATTAGGTTTAATTCAAACATTTTTCTTAATAAACTTAAAATTGGTAGAATTAGGTTTTAATCAATTTTTATCCTTTTTTCTTTTTTTCTTTCACAATAATTAATTATTAAATATTATTTTTGTAATTAAATTACCATGTAAATAATTAGATTAATCTTAGGTTTAATTTTAATATGTTTTCTTAATAAATTAAAAAACAACTAGAAATAGGGTTAGATTTCATTTAATTCTCTCATAAAAAACCATAAATACAAAAATCTCAAAATAATTTCTTTTTTCATTCTTATTTCATTAATTTAATTATTATAATTTAATTTCCTTAAAAAGGGTCCAACGTCCTCGCTTGCGATTTTTTATTCAATTCGTGCATTTTATTTATTTCTTATAATATTTATGTATCTCTCCCAAAGCCTTGTAAACTCGGACATTTTATTTCTCGCACTTTATTTACTTTCTGTCAAATCGGGTCCTGGATTTTAATTTGGCGATGTGGACCCGCGCCTTTGTAATAGTTTAGGAACTTTACCTTTCTCGCATTTTTTTAACTGTTAATAATGACATGCAAGAATGAATGACAATAAATAAAAACAAACGCGTAGATCACCTATACCATGAACAAGACAAAATATCTGAAAACGACACACAAGTCACACACCACCCCTAGGGTACGCCTCACTGTTGCCTTGCCTCGAAAGGTGATCGTCGAGTAGAGGATGTCTTAGTAAGTCCTCATGATCCGGGAACCTGGCATGAGGGTAGCTTCTAAGGTGTCTTCCCATTGCTCTGGTGATCACCATGTCCCGAACCTCGAATTGACCCGAACACCTCCAACGGTGGTGCTACCTACCTCTCAATGGTGGGATGGCACTACTTTAAAGGACATTTACACAGACGAATTCCTTAGGGTAGGTAGACGACTCTAGATACTTGCTCTAAATTTCAAAACAAAACAAAATACTTTTCACACCAACACATTTTCAAAAAGCTTTCGAAAGCAATTTTTCAAACACTCTTAAGGACCGATACAAGAGTCGAACTGAAATTTTCAAAGAAACTTTTTAAAACCCACAGTTGAAAAGCAAACAAACCATTTTTGAAAACACAATGAGCAAGTATCTAAGAGCCCATGGATAACCATGGATAGAAAGGGTGCTAACACCTTCCCTTTCTATAATCTACCTCCCGAACCGAGAGCAATCTCTTTAAGGAATTTTTCTGTGCTTTTGTCCTTTCCATTTGGAGAAAATAAAAGACGGTGGCGACTCTTGCTTCTGCGACATTTTCGCGAACCAGCGTTAAACAGTCAGTTCCAGATCCACCGATCACAGGTACCCCCAAATCCGGGTTAGGATCTATAAAACTCTGATACAAGCCCATAAAATTAAAGCATACAATTGAAAACAAGAGTGATCTAATCCTAAGGTACACCTCACTTATAAGTCCCCAGCAGAGTCGCCAGTTCTGTGATCGGTGGGAATGAGAACTTACTGTTTTTGGAATGCTGGTTCGCGTTTGCGTTTGTTTTTGCAAAATGTCGCGGTAAGCAAGAGTCACCACCGTCTTTTATTTTATCCAATAAGGAAAGGACAAAAGCACAGAAAAATTCCTTTTCGAGATGTTTCTCGGGTTCGGGAGGTAGATTATAGAAAGGGAAGGTGTTAGCACCCTTTCTATCCATGGTTATCCACGGGCTCTTAGGTACTTGCTCACTATGTTTTCAAAATTTCTTTCTTTGTGCTTGTGGGTTTGAAAAAGATTTTATTTGAAACTTTGATTTAGCTCTTGCTTTTGTCCTCAAGAGCGTATGAAGTGTTTTTTGAAAACTTTGTTCGAAAAAGAGTGTAAGTGTGAAAAAGGTTTTGATTTGTTTTAAAAGGAGCAAGTACTTAAGAACATATACCTACTCAAAAAGGAATTAAACTGTGCTAATGTCCTTTAGACAGTTCTATCCCACTATTGAGGAGTAGGTAGCACCGTCGTTGGAGTTTTTCGGGTCAATTCAATTTTAGGGATGTGTGGTCACTAAAGCAACGTTAGGACGCCTTAGCGGTAACCCTAATATCTTAGATCATTTTTATCCGAGGAAACCATTTCGAGGCAACTTATGATCTTTGGACAAGAGGGCGACCTCTAAGACTTCCTATACTTAATGACCACGTTCGAGGCAACCAAGTGAGGCGTACCCTAGGAGTGGCATGTGCAAGTGTCAATTTTCAGGTTACATTATCTTTACAGGTCATGGTGAGCTACTTGTTGATTTTAAGTTAAGATAGATCTTGTCATGCATAGCCTATTATTCATACATCTAGAAGTTAATGGTTGCGGAAAATAAATTGCGGGAAATAAAACTAAGCTATTAGAAGGCGTCGGGTATTTACATCGCCAAAAACAAACCCTTAAAAATAAATGCGAAAAAGGTAAATAAAAGCGGTAAAAAGGTCCTAAGTTAAAGTTATTACATCCTCGGAGGAATTACAATATATGGATAAAAAATAATATGCGCGAGAAAAGTTGAATCAGATTGTCCTTTAGGGTTTTGACCCTTTTTATTTAAAGAAAACATATTTTTGGTCTTTTTTGAATTTAAGAATTAAGTCTAAATTAATAATGGAATTAATTAATAAAAAGAAAATATTTTTTGAGTTTTTATTTTGATTAAGGCAGTAAAATAGGAGTGATTACAAAGTTAATAAAATCCTAATTCTAAATCAATTTTAATTTAATGCAAAATTTGTTAAAATTAAACCTAATTAAACTAAATTAATTGGTTACAATTTATTTACAAAAATAAGCAATAAAATTAAAATATTTTTGTTGTTTCTGATTTTTTTATGAAAAAGAGTTAATTAGTTAATTAATTAATTATGATAAAAAAATAGTGAAAAGAAAAATAAAGAAACAAACTCAGGGGTGCTGGGCTCGAAAAGGGAGTATGAATTGCAATTTCCAGGCCCAAACGTCCAGCCTGTTGGACTTTCAGATTGCTTGGGCGTTTGTTTATTAAGGTTCATGGTGAACCTCATCCTGGACCACTGGATCTAGATCTGGAACAACCTGGCACGTGAGATCTGGAGGTATATGATGCTCCCTGCCTGAAGCGCTGCATCTGAGTACCTGAAGAAAAAACGTAACAAAGTTTTGGGGGACCTGGGATTCGAATCCAGGTCCCAAGGGGTTCTGAAACGCACGCTTCACCAATCCAACTACACTGCATTATTGTTATTGAATTAAGAAACAAATATTATATAAACAAACAAAACGCTAAGCCTGCAAATAAAACAAACGCGCTAATGGTTTGAATGGACCAATAGCACAACGACACACCCTTGTCTTCTTCAAACAACCCTGGTTTTTTACCTGCGGATTTTTATCCGCATGAAGTTTCGTAGGGTATCTCAAAAACCCTCTCCAGGCCATGTAAATGAAATCCAAGAGTACCAACGTACTCGTCTCTTCCCCCTGGTCATCCCTGTACCAATTATGTGCATTGATTTTTCCTGCAATTAAAAACCCCAAAAACAAGGTATACGAACCCTAGAACTGGGCATGGCTTTACAGGCTATGAAAATAAAATTCAGTGATGCCAACAGTTTCGAAATGCAACACAAAGCATGAATATGTAATTATTTCAATGAAAGGACGCAAGAAAATGATTTCACGATATCATGTCCAGAGCAAGATTCATAGATACTTACAGGGAGTTCTAGGCAATGAAAAGACCTGGTGTTGATTGGTATAGCTCCACTAGATGTCAAGGAAGAGAGCTACGTTTTGCTTTTGGTCTGAATTCGCCTCCAAGGTTGTTTTTGATCTTTCACTTTTCAAGCTTTTTTTTTCAAGGTTGTGGCGCCGTTTTTGCAGAGTTTCTGTGTCTTTTTTGTGTCTTTCACGTCTGTCTTCAAGGGTTTCCCTTTGTGATTTGTTTATGAGCATGAGGTTTATATAGCCAAGGAAATTAGGTAAACATTTGTGTATCAAATCTTGGTCCATTATGATGAAGAGATTTGATTTGATTTCTTCATAAAGACTTGCTATATTTGATTCAATCAGGTTCCAATCTATCTTCATGCGTTACTGCCAGCCTGTTATGAGCTGTTTGGGCCTCCAACATGATGAAAATCAAAAGCTGACTTTCCCCTTCGAATTTTCTCTCTTCGATTGCTTCAAAGTCCCAATTCGAACTACTCCAGTCACAGCCCCTTCGATTGAGACTCCCCCTGCTTCGATTGCATATTTGCAAGGGACACATGCCATTGTGAACTTTGGGTATTCTGGACAGGTTAGGATATGTGTTTTTGCCTAGTCATGCCAGCCTACTTCATTCCTTCGAATCTGCCTTCTTTGCCAGCTTCAAAGTCCTATTCGAATATATTTAGAACATTCCCTATTAGAAAACTTCGCCTAGCCTTTGGCCTTGTGATGAGTCTGAGTTCTGATTCGAAGTGTCCAGAACTTCCTTCATCAGAGCATCTTAGATTAAGAGAAACTCTACACTGAAATTCCATTCGAAGGTCATTTCATTCTGATGTTCTGTTTGAGGTAAAGTATGAAGTTCCAGTCGAATGACCCTCTGAAGCACTAGTCGAAGCATCGTGAAATTGACCTGATCGAAGGGGTCCAGCGCTCAATCGAAGACTTGCACACCAAGGCTTGATCGAAGGAGGTCCAGCGCTCAATCGAAGACTTGCAGACCAAAGCTTGATCGAAGGGTTCCAAACACCTAATCGAAGCTTACTAATCAAAGCCTGATCGAAGAGTGCCAAATGCTCAATCAAAGACTTGCACATCAAAGCTTGATCGAAGGATTCCAAACACCTAATCGAAGCTTACTAATCAAAGCCTGATTGAAGAGTTCTAAATTCCCAATTGAAGACTGCGGAGTCAAGCTTGTATCGAAGGATTTTGGATGCCCAATCGAAGACTTTTCCCAGATGCCAATCGAAAGACATTTTGTTCATCTTCAAAAAAACTTTATTTTTCTTAGGCAAGGGTTTTGTGACTAACTATGTAAGGGAAGACCTTTGAAAACATGAGAGGGAAAATTTTGGGGTACAACAATACCAATCAATATCCGAGTGAGTAAGTGCCATGATCTTAGGAGCCCAACGGGGTTCCTTCTTGACATCCCAAAAAGCATCAGACTAAGGCATATGAGAGATAAACCATCGGTACAACAGAGGCGTGCAACAGATAATCATCCCCCTATGATAAGAATTCTGAAGATGGGTAGAGTAATAAGCATCATCCTACAGTGTAGGAACTGGGTTTCCAATCATGAAGATCCTGATAGCGTTAATGTCAACAAACCTGTCCATATTAGGAAATAAGAACAACCCGTAAGCAAGTAGAGAAAAAATGGCCTCAAAAGCAACTGTACTCTTCATTCTGGCAATGTAACGAGCTTTCTCCAATAAGAACTGGGCTGGTAATCCTCTAATTCCCCCTTTAGTAGTCATATGGGCTTCCACCTCAAACTTCCCCAGGTGAATCAAGGCAGCAATCTCATGTGGTTTTGGCTCATCCTCTAAACCAGTAAAAGGAACACGATCGGTAACAGGTAAATCCAATAGATAAGAATACTCCTCCAGTGTGGGAATCAACTGATAGTCGCGAAAAGTAAAGCAATGATATATCGGATCATAGAACTGGACCAAGGTCGAGAGAATACCCTCCTTTATCTTAAGCTTCATGAGAGGAATAATGGATCCAAACTTCTTCCGAAATTCTGCAGAACACTCAATCTCGGGAATTAGACTGATCAACTCATCTATCTTGGGATCCTTGAAACTGTACTTCCCGGTCGTTCTCTTTCCAGAATCCATGGTTAAAAAGTACCTGAGATTTTCACAAACAGTCAACCTTTAAATCCCTTGAAATATGGTTTCTTCAAAATATGCTTATGAGTGCATGGATGCATGATGCAACAATCACACACAAGATCACACATATAGGGTTCATAGGTTCAACATCACGAGCATGAGGTCGAAGGTACTACCCATAAGGTGTTGGTCTAAAGTTATCACCTGCCGAACAAGGTTCTAGAGGTTCCCAGAGTCTACATCCTTCCTTCGGATATTACCAACTTCCCGATTAACTCGGTAATTAGTAATATTCTCAAGAAAGACTCGTCCGAGTGTAGTATCGCGTGACAACTATTTCCGGATTACTCCTTCATAGCTTCCGCACTACACCTAAAAGGCCAAGATGGGTTTGGTATTCTACGGTCCTCAGTTTCAGCAGGCTCACAGGTCGAAAGCAGTACGTCTTCCCGATTACTCGGTAAACGACACTACAATCGTAGGTGCCTCCACTGAATGGGGGATCTCATGCCTCCTTTTTGGGATTACTCCCTCAAAGTTAACATGACTATACCGCCCGCCCTATCTTAAAGTTTGACCAAGTACGGGTATAGGTATTATGAGTAATCACTAAGCACCCTTAAAACCAGGAAAATCCAGACAAATACATATACAACATATAACACAAAAAACAGTAATAACACATATACAAATATAAACAAAGATAGGCTTAACCCACTTAGGGATGTACCAGCAAGAGGTCAATCTGTCCCCAGTGAAGTCACCATTTTTTCCTGTAGTGGTAGAAATGTTCAAGACTAAGCCATTGGATTGACTAGACTTTATACAAATCAAAATAAAAATTGCCACCGCACTTTATTATTTCCAAAGGAATGGGAAAAGAGCGAATAACCCAAAAATAGGGGGAAAGATTCAAGGTAAGGGGGTTGGTTATACAAAGGGAAGGTATTAGCACCCTAAACATCTATGGTACTCTGCAGGAGCCTCTTTGTAAAATCTGTATATTTTGGCTATAAAAATTGTTGTATAAAAATGGATGGTGGAGGTGAGAAAAGAAATATATTTATTTTATAATTTTTGCACCCTCCGCGGTTGCGAACCTTTAGTGCCTACGTACCACCTTTCATGCAATAGGGGATCAGGGTACACGTAGTTCCTCTTTTAAAAATTTAAAACACAAATGTGTTAGTTAATTTTATGAGATAAAACATCATTGTCATTGTCCGTGTGAAAAACACACTTACTACCCACAATCATGAGAAAGGAGAATTTGCATCATCTCAAAGTGGAGGATATGGCTTGGATTTCAAAATCAACAATGCCTCACTCAACACCCAAGTGGAAAATATCTTTCTTCACTACATATTGTAGAAGTATAGTTGTTTGCATCACTACAAGGATTGATAAAAGTCTAATCTTTTGAGAAAATTTTAAAGATAAAAAGCCAAAATGGCAAGATGGTTTGAAATAAGATTGATTGACTTTTAGTCTTCTCACAAAAATGTCAAGGTATCATTAAGTTGATTAGGGGTTTATTTATGAAAATGTTTTGAAAATGCATGGACATAATTCCAAGTTTATTATGAAAATGGTTCAAGTTTCAAAACAAGAAGAGTTTTCAAAAGGAGGGAGAAGATTTTGAAATTAAAGAAGATGAGAGGAGAAGAAGAGACTATCCTAAAGCATAAGGTAAAATCTAGGGATAAGAACCATCTAACCAACAAGAAGCCAATACTTGACATTATGAGCCAAGATAGAATTCCCATTCCTTGAATTGAAACCAAGCAAGCAAAAATACTAGACCTCTTGAGAGAACCAAACTTCAAGTGTATTAAGTCTTCACAAAAATTGGGCAGAGTAACGGCTGTATACGGGTGAATTCCATATTACAAACAGAGGATGTAATCACAAAAACCTGCACACAAAACAAACAAGCAACCCAATGTCTTGAGGTAAACCTGAAGAACTCCAGACAAAATAATCAGATAAGATCTCCAAGATAGGTCAAGGTTTCTAATCCTAAGTCCAAGAAAAGTCACACGCTCCATAATGCCAAGGATAGTAACCAAATAGTCCAAGTACCATTAAATATTTTTTAGGATTTATGTTGATTATTAAGTATCTTAAGAAAGGAAAAGAAAAGCTGAAGTGAGCAAAGTAAAAATGGCAAGAAAATAAATTCTCAAATGAGCAAAGATGAAAATGGCATGAAATGTAAATGCTAAAAGTAAATAGTACATAAAGCATAAAAAAGAATAAAAGCATAAGGTAAAACAAGTCAATAATTAGTGGTTAGTTGGATGACCATCTTGAAACTTGCATTTGGAACTCATTAGAGGATTGGTAGAACCAAAGCCTCCACACAACAAGTTGCATTTGCTTTTTGTCAAGTATATCATCCATTTAGAATTCTCATAAGTACCATTTAATGATCAACGATGTTTAAGTGATCTGCGTTGACCAAAAGTGTTGTAGATCCATTAGAGGATTGGTAGAACCAAAGCCTCCACACAATGAATCTCAAGGTTATTGGATCAAAGAGATCAAATTAACATACTTGGGCTTGCAATCATAAGTTTGGTCCATGAATGATCATTTATTCGAATCGGAATAAAATTTAGCGCTATGTTAAGCAATCGTAAGTGGACTTATATAGAAGTCGCACCTATTTTGAGGCTGGTCAATAGCAATTTATGCACCATTTATTTTGAGACATGATATAGAGATTATGCTCCAACAACATCTAGTGCAATAATAAAGGGATAAGATGAAGAGGGGATGGAAAAAATGAATAAACCACTTTTGAATAAAAAATTTAATCAAAATATTATTAAAATCATTCATCCATTTTTGTGGAGTTGAACTCAACATCGAAGATCCAATAATGTTAATAAAGTCATGATCAAAAAATCAACTCAAGATAGCCATAAAATAATCACAAAATAATATTATATTTAATATATACATTAAAAGGGTTTAAAAAATGTTTAAAAATCAAAATAGAGGATACAAATATCAACTATGTTCAAATTAATCAAGAAAGAAAAAGTAACGGCATAGAAAAATTAGAAATGGATCCAAATATTTTTATAAAAATTTTGGTAATTTTTTAAAAGTCAGAAACTATTTTTAAACTATTTAAAATTTCTCAAACAAACAGAAAATAGGTCAAAAATAGTAAACCTTAATATAAAATTCCATAAAATTTTCAGAAAGTCAAAAATGTGCAAAATAATATTTATGAATTTTTTCAGAATTAAAAAATGTCAGAAAGTACTTTTTGAAGTAATTAAAAGAAAGAAAATAATTCAAAAAATACAAAAAATATCAAATTTCAAAATAAAAATGTGAAAAAATAGTCATGAGATCAGAAATAATTCAAAGTATTTTTGTGAATTTTTTCATAATTTTTGGATAAAAAATAAAAGAGTTATGAATTTTTGAAAATTTAATCAATAAAAATATAAAATCAAAAAATAAAATAAAACCAAAAAGATGTGAACCATTAGATCATAGACAAAACACGTTAGTACGCTGATCCAGTGGACCAGACGCGTTGTGCTTGATATGGACCTTAGTGAGATACGCATAGGATCATAAAAAAGGGCAACCAATGAAATTAAAACGTTTGGCACGCTATCATTGGCTGAGACGATACATGTCATCGTCTTCAACCTCCAAACACCCTACAATGGGGATTTTGTAAGATCCTTCAAATGGAAAAATTAGGATCCCAGGCTAGTATCATTGAACTCGTCTCTTCAAGACGATTCCAACACCACCGTCGCGCCAAATTTATATAAGGTATGAAGAGAGATATGAATCAAAAACCCAGAAAATAGCGAGCACCTTCAATTTGAGATTTCTCTCTCAATTCTCAATAGATTTAAAAATTGTAAGCAGCATTGGAATCAGAAGAAGGAGCAGAATAGATTAGTGTTTGATTTGGATCCAAATGGTGGAGAATTCTACCTTTTCGAAGTTCAAGGAAGAAGAATTGAAACTGGACTTCTGTAGCTTGAATTATGGCTCATTTGGATTGGTTTAAGTGCTGGAGAGTTTATATGATGCTTAAGGATGATGAATGCGCAAAGAATTTTGGAAAAGGGAGCTTAAATCTCTGAAACTGAATTCAAAAAAGATGGGTTCGTGTGAAGTTTTGGCAGGTGTTTTTGGCTCTCAAAGCTTGAAGAAATGAATGGGGGATGACCCTCTATTTATAGGGAAGTTAATGGGAATGAAAATTGGAATAAACAAGGAAGTTTGGAGGGAAATTGAGTGAAGGTCGAGCACGAGTGAAGTGTGACTTCATTTCCATCAAAACTCAACCAAATCTTGCGTTTTGGGGTGCTAATCACTTCTAGAAAGTTTTCTAATCAAGTTTAAATCAAAAATGCGCATAAATCTTGTGTTTAGAAGTCACATTATGGATTTCAAAATTCTGACTTTGTGGAAAATTCAGTTTCAAGTTACCAAATTCAAATCCATGGCATTTCCAACTCAAGGGGTCTTAGGGCATTATTCTTGATGCTTTAGAAAGATGAGGTTACAAGCTTTGCAATGGAAAAAGAATGGAGTTAAATGGCTACTTGAGATGAAAGTTTCATTGAGTCAAAGTTGAAGAAAAAGGGTTGACTTTCCATACTTAGAAATATTTCAAATTCTTCTTCAAAAATGACCTATAATATTTTGCATCCAAACATGGCCTTCCACTTGGAATTTGGTCTTGACCAAAAAAGATGGAATGAAGAAGATCTCTTGAATGACATTTTTAAACTTGAACCACTCAAAATCTCCAAAAATTGAGCAAGTTATGACTTGTTGAAGTTGGCCAAAAATCATGAAATGACCTATAATCTTTTGCATATTTAAGGCAACCTCCATCTATTTTCCCACTTTGCACATAAAATAAGGAATAAATTTCACATATTCAAGATCATTATGGAAAAATAATGGACTCAAGATGATGAAAATTGACCAAGTTATGATCATTTTAAGTTACTTATGTAAAATTGTGGATTCATATGGATGACTTGTAATCTTTCTTCTTCACCAAGTTTCTTCCACATGAAAACTCCTTGGAACTTTTGAAGTGGTTTGTTGATAAACCTTTTAAGAGAAGGATGTCTTTGGAATCACTCAAAAATACCAAAAGGTGAGCAAGATATACTCCTTTGAAGTTCAAAACCCTAGCTTTTAGATCAAGAGAATGCCTTGAGGAACTTTGACAAGTTTGAACAAACTTCTTGTACCAATATTCTTACTTTGTGAATAGAAGTTGTTGAGGATGATAATGAAGACTCATAGCCACCAAAAACACTTCCATATCTTGAATTTTGATAGAAATATGCTCTTGTGACCAATAGGAACAAGGCCTTATCCAAACATGACAACTTCTCCAATCAACCCCTTGTACTTTTGAGTCAAATCTAATGACCTTGAAATTTGATGAACCAAAGCAACCTTGCCATGCCAATTCTCCAAAAACCAATCCAATGGTGGGGTTTGAACTTCTCAATCTATATTGACTAGGGCATGGAAATAAACTCATGAACCCATGGAGTAACTTGTTAAATCTCATTGCCATTCACCTACATGGATAATAAGCAAAACAAACCAACATTGCATTTTATTATTTAAATGAATAAAACAAAACAAATTCATGATCGCAAAAGGAACATAAGTCAAGGTGCTTGGTAATCCCTCAAAAGGAGCAAAACTCAAAGTAGGGAGGGGAACCAAGAATAGGGAACCAAGAATCCTAGTGTGATCTTGTTGTGAGTGAATCAACATGGTATGATGAAGGGCTCTTAGGGGCAAAAATTGGGGTACAACACATTGCAAGAAGAAGGTACTGGAAACATAGTCTTTCAAATGAGTAATGAAGGAAAAATGAGAAGAAAAGAAAAAAAAAAGAGAGAGGAGAGAACACAAATGTTGAAGCCTTAAAACACTCTTAAATCCAGAACCCAAAAAAAATACCTCTGTTCTTTTTTTCCAACTCAAGAACATTCAAGTCAGCAACTCAAGTTCGAAACACAAATTCCAGCTTCAAGATAAGTCTTCTTGACTTTAAACCCTTCATTTCAAGCATCATTGATGATTCATCTTCAAAGATAATGTGTACTAACCATTTCCTTCGAAGCTAACCTTTTGTTTGTCTTCCTTTCTTGTCAATTATATGTTAAGAACTAACCTGTACAGACCAAAAAACTATGTTGGAGTGAAAAATTACAGCATGATTCGACACAAAGCCTTGGGCTTCGACACATACTGCTTTACAGGCCCAAACAGAAGGGAAAAAGGGTGTGTGATTCGAAACATAACATTATGCTTCAACTCATACTGAGTTGATTTGGAATTATAGGGTCAAAAGAAGGATATGTTTCGATGCATATAAGCATGCTTCGACACATGCTTCGACGCAGGATGTCGAAAGATTTGTTTTTTCTCTCTTTTGCACTGTTTTTTTTTTTACATATTTCATATATTTGCTTCATAGCTATTCAATATGGTTTGTAATAGATAATTAGGTTTAATTTCTTGCAATCCCCATTTGTACATTTGAATCCCCCACCCCCCAAATGATGTAATAGCGTAGAACATTTATTTTCCGCAATTTTATCGCTTTCATAAATGTTAGTAATTAGGGTGTATGGCAAGATAAAAAATCAACCTTAGAAAATAAAAATCCAAGACAAGACAATGCATGAAAAATAAACACTTGCACACTTACACCTCTAGGGTTAACTCCATTTGTTGCCTTGAGAAAAATATTCATGATGTGCATGTGAGCCATCTTAGAAAAAATAATCAAAATACAAGATCATAGTCCCTCGATGACGCTACAAATGTTGTCTTACAAATGATCTTAGTCCCTTAAGAGAAATGCTAATATATCTCGCAATATTACCATTCATGACTATACAATGACCCACGCATGTCCCTTCACATCCAATGATATGGCTTCTTACCAAATCAATGGTAAGATATCAACATCTAAAGGAGGAGGAAATGAACATAGACCTTTTGAGTAGGTAGGACGCTCGTAGTTGCTTGCTCACAAACTAAAACCATTTCCACACTTACACTTTCAAAAACATCTTCAAAAAACAAACATCTCTTTGAAATATTTTCAAAACCAACAATTTTTATACATTCTTATAGAGGCGAGAATCATTACAAAGTTTTCCGAAACAAAGGCGTTTTCAAAATATTTTCAAACTTGCACCCATCACAAAACACATTTTCAAACAAAGCAACTTTAAAATGATCTAGCAAGCAACTAAGAGCCCATAGATAACTACAGATGAAAAGGATGCTAACACCTTCCCTTTTCATAACCTACCCCCCGAACTCAAGAAAATATCTCAAAGGTCTTTCCTGTTCTTTTCACCCTTTCCTTTATTAGATAAAAGAAAAGTCAGTGGCATTTCTTGCTATCCGTAATAATTGCGATAAAATGCAAAACACTCAAGTCAGTTCTCCCACCGTATTACACTCCCCTAATGCCAAGTAGAGATACATTAGGTAATTCCCAACAATGGTCAATAATAGTAAGGTCCTTCATAGATCGAGCATACCAAAAATATCAGAATGTGTGAGTGATATTAATCTTTGAGACCATGTCAAGCCTTGCTCATTCTTCAACATTGATCGAGGTAGGTGTGAAATAAACCATCCAGAGAGTAATGGAATGAAACATAAAAGAGTACCCCTTTTCTTCATGGTGCGAGTGTGGAAACAATGTAGAATGTCTCCAAGAAAATTAGGTATGGGATTACGAGAGAGAGGAACCTTGATGGCATTCAGATCTATGAATTGGTCCAGATTTGGAAATAGAACCAAACCATAGACTAGAAGGGCCAATACATCCTCAAAAGCTTTAAAATCCAAATCTTCCCAGAACAAACGATCCTTCTCCGATAGAAACTTGGCTAAGAAACCCTTAACTCCACTTCTTGTCTCCCAATTTTCCACAATGTCAGATCTCTTTAAATGCAAAGCTTTAGAAATAACTTCAGGTTTTGGAGTCTCTTCTAAACCGGTGAATGGTATTTGATCAAGCACAGGCACTCCTAACAATTGAGAGAATTATTCTAATGTAGGCATCAATTGATAGTCGGGGAAGGTGAAGCAATGATGCATAGGATCAAAGAATTGGAAAAGCACACACATCATTTCTTCTTGGAAGTTTGAGGTAGCCAAGTTGAGAAGTCGACCATACTTCTTGGTGAAAGGTGAATCTCCAGGCACTCTTGATGCTAACTCTTGAAGTTGAGGATGCACTTTTACGAAATTGACTCGGATGGTATTCCTATGAGTAGAAGTCATGACCTACAAAATAGAACAAAGATAAATTCCTAAATCCTTGAAATGGTTAGTGAGAATGCTTTATGATGTTATGATGTTTATGATGACATGAATAATAATCACAAACACAGCACACAAAAACCTTAGGTTTAGGCTTGCATGGGTTTCATAGGTGAGTACCCTCTTGAAGTTTAGTTGGTCCAACCTGTCTTAGAAAGTAATCAGGTTCAAGGGAATATCCATATCACTGGTCTTTCTTCATTGGGAATTGTTTTAGCATAATCAATATTTTCTTACGGCCAAAATATCCCAAAAGTCTGATCTCAATGAGCGTAGTATCGAGTATCAACCAATTTTTAGCTTTCCACCGAAACCGGCTATCTCACTACTTCCTAATGGCCAAGTTGTTCATTTAAAGGTTCTAAGGTTCGTTAGTGCTTCATGACATCATTCAACGGCCCCGTATTCTCCTTAATTCGCCATAAGGGATATCGGTACCCACAAATATTTAACACTAACATAGCTATTGTCTTAACCATATTGGTCTATGCGGCAAAGTCTCCACAATCTTTGTTATTTACCTAATGGTGTTCCCATATCTGGGTAGAGGATCAATACAAACCCAAACAAGGACCTATAAAATGTAAAGAAAACAATTGTTGCAGATAGAAAGAGTCGCCACCAACTTTTCTTTTATCCAATAAGGAAAGGGTGAAAAGAATAGGAAAAAACATTGAGATATTTTCTTGAGTTAAGGGGCTAGGTTATGAAAAGGGAATGTGTTAGCACCCTTTTCATCCATAGTTATCTATTGGCTCTTAGTTGCTTGCTAGATCACTTTTGAAATTGCTTTGCTTGAAATGTGTTTGTGGTGGATTTTGAAAGTATTTTTGAAAAGCACCTTCGTTTAGGAAAACTTTGTAATGATTCTCGTCTCTATAAGAATGCATACCAAGTTTTTGACTTTTGAAAATATTTCATGTTTTTGAAAGTGTTTAGTATGTTTGAGAAAATGTTTGTTTTTTTTAAGATGGATTGTGATCAGGCAACTAACAACATTCTACCTACTCAAAAGTCTTTTGTTCATTTCTCTCTTCCTTTGATATTGCCATCTCACTGTTGATTGGTAAGTAACCTTATCTTTGGATGTAAAGGGACGGGTGTGAGTTATCGTATAGTCATGGATAGCAATATTGTGATATATCTTAGCATTTTTCTTAAGGGACTAAGATCATTTGTAAGGAAACATTCGTAGCTTCATCGAGGGACTATGATTTTGTATTTTTGATTTGTTTTTGCTAAGATGTCTCACATGCATAACATGATCATTTTAAGGCAAAAAAGTGGAGTAAACCCTATAGGTTCAAAGTGTGAAAGTGTTTATATTTCATGCTTGAATTTACCTTGGATTAGGGTTTTCTACTTGTTGATTTTATCTTTCCATATAAACCCTAATTATTAGCATTTATATAAAAGCGATAGATTGGGGAAATTAATTATCCTACACTATTACATCAATTGGGGATGGGATATACAAATTATAAATGAAGATTGCAAGAAATTAAATCCTAATTATCTATTACAACCATATTGAACATTTACAAGAATTAAATGTACAAGAATGAATAAATATATAAAGATATGAATGGAGAAGAAAATGCATTTTGTTTAAGAAAAATGGTTTTTTGACTTAATTAACTTAAAAGAAGATAATTAGCTAAGAATAAGAAAATTAAGATTAAGTTTAAAGTAATTAATTTATTAAGAAAAACAAGTTTTTTTTAGGGTTTTATTTGTGAAAAAAAGTTTTTAATTAAACTAAGTTAGTATGAAAATTAATTAAAAAAAACCTAAGTTCTAAGTTAATTTTTTAATTAAAATAAAATAAATTAAACCTAAACCTAATTACTAATTCATTTAAGAAAAGAATTAAATTTGTTTAAGAAAATATTTTTTGTCTTTTTGTTTTAAAAGAAACAAAATAAATATTAATACCTAAATAATGAATAAAAACATTTTGGGATTTTTTTTATTAATAAAAAATAATAATGATAATAATAATCATAAAAGAAAAGATAAAAATAAAAATAAAATAAAATATAGAATTTAAAAGTCAGGGGGGTGAAATTTGAATTTGGGGTATTTAGGAGTAAAACAGTTTTTGAGTTTGGCCCATTAATATTTTTTGTTAGTCAGCAAAAGAAAAGAAAATAAAAAACATTGGGCCTATGCTGGAATAAGTAAGATGGGGGTGTTGTGCAGTAAAGTAGAGCTAGGCCCAACACAAAGAAGTCCAATGCGCTGCCAAACAAAAAAGAACAAGAAAAATATGAAAAAATGCAAAAGGTCTCACTAGGGCTCGAATCCAAGATCTTCTACATGAAAAGGCTTTAGCGCACGCTGTTTGTACCACTGGGGTGGTCTATTTCATCCGTTCATAGAATAAATTCAATTAAGCTTAACATAAACTAAGTTTAGAATATTCACTTCATCTTCAACCTTGAGCCAAAATCCTTGTAACTCATTCATTTCTCATCGAAAATGGAAAATGTAAACATGAAAGTTGTGTAAAATTTCATCACGATTCCAGAAATGTAAATAACTAAAGCTATAGATCAAAGATGAATGAGAATTTCTAATGGTGCCAAATTTTGACCTAACTTTTCCAAGATATTCAGATTCAAAATTCTAACTACTCAAGCAATATAAATGAAATCTAAGGATATGGTTAGTTTCAGGGATATGATATCTACATTTTATCTTCACAAATGGAAATCAAATGATGCCTATATGAAAAGTTCAAAATTCAGAAAGCTCACCTTGAAAATGGAATTTGTGTTTTGAGTTGGAGCTTATTTCAAGGTGCTGCAATGATCAGGTTAGCTTCCTTGAGTCCCCGGGAAGCTAATGCGGTGATTAGCTTGATTGGAGAGTGGCTAAAATGATCTGGAGAAGTTCACTTACAATGCTCTATTTTTGGTTATGGAAGATGAAGAAGATGGTGTTACAGTTGGGAAACAAGGACATGGATGAGTTATATTTGATGTAAGGAAGCTTTGAAAATGATTTTGAGGGAAAACGCACAATGGAAATAGAAGATACAAGTTCAAGGTTAGAACTTGCACAAAAATGGAGTTTGTATGCAATTTCTGGCTAGAGGGAGTTTGGGAGAGTTTTCAGGCTTTCAAAATCATGTCTTAAGTTGCATAATAGTGTCTCAATTCATAGGAAAAGGTTTTGAGAGCTTGGGGTGATCAAAAGTACAAGTTCACATGTTATGGCTCTTCGGCTTGTTTTTAAAGCAAGCTTGATACACATTGTCCCAATGCATAGTACAAGGTTATCTAGAGTGGTTACAAGCTTTAAACATGTTTATATGATTTTGTATGTTGAGTGTGTGCTGAACAAACAAGTTAGAAGCTTAAGACAAGTTGACTTTGTGATTAAAGCAACTTTTCAAGAATGGAATGGTAACTTTATGCCATAAATGGAAATGCAACTTGGATAATGGCTCAAATGTTTGGACAATGGCTCTATCAGTTGCGTAAACATTTAATTATTGATTGATTAGCATGTTTTAAGCCTTTAAAGCAATATTTATGCAGCATGGTTTGAGATTTGCTCAAGTGTTCATCAAGAAAATGATCTATAATTCATGTTTTTGAGGCCATCTTCATCTCTTCGAAACTTCTAGTTCAAGCATGACCGCAATGAGTTCTGGGACTTTTTAGAAAGCTTGTAACATGCTATAAAACTTTCATGTTGGATATTTTTGAAAATTCAATTTGGAACTATGTGAAACTTGGCCAAGAAGTTAGGTCAAAAATCTGCCTAACTAGGGCAAAATTTCACTAAGTGTTTTTGTTTCATGGACATGTCTTTATGAATTTATAACTTAAAATCCAAGTATTTCTAGAAAAAGTTTTGTCCTACAATGTTTAGATATCATTAATATCTACAACTTTCACGTTGTAAGTTTTCCTTGAATCATCTTGCATCATGTTGAAATTTTGGCACAAAGTCATGAATAAAAGCAAATTTTCTAACACTTAGAAAAATTTCTAAGTCTTGGAAATTTTAACTTTTCAAAATGAATTTTGACTTTTTTATTTCTTGATGAACAAATTTTATATTTTTACATGTCTTGATGAAATATGATTTTTGAAACTTGATTTTGATCAAAAGTCAAAGTTTGACTTTTCAGTGTATCAGTTGACTTTTCATCAGTTGACTGAATTTCAACTATCAATCAATTGATCTTTGGGAAATGTTTTAAGCCATCCCATTAGGTCAAAATTATGCATTTGAATCCTTGATATCATTTCTCAAACCAACAAGTCATGTGTTAGGTCAAAACTCAAAAATTAAACCTTATAAGTTAAAACCCTAATTTTGACCATTTTGCCCTTTTGATGATCTGATCAAATTTCTTGAGGAATTGTAATCCAAACTTGATCAATTGCCATATATGAGCTTAAAATGTTGATATGGATAAAAAATCATGAAGTTTGATTGTAAATTGACCACAGTTGACTTTTTCCCAATACAATTGATTTTAGGTCAACTGATCAGTTGACTGAGCAAAAATGTGGTCCAAAGATTGAAACTTGATATGAGCAATCTTGGGAGTCCAAAATGATCCATGAAAGTCATATGAAGCATTAAAAGTTCAATTGTCCTTATACAAACTTAAACCTTAATTTCGAGTC
This sequence comes from Vicia faba, assembly GCA_948472305.1. Taxonomy (NCBI): domain Eukaryota; kingdom Viridiplantae; phylum Streptophyta; class Magnoliopsida; order Fabales; family Fabaceae; genus Vicia; species Vicia faba. The sequence continues at coordinate 166,016 of CATIWC010001792.1, read as the reverse complement.
ATCAATGCTTGAGGGGGTGTCTTGAGCTTATCAAACCTTGTGTAGTCTTGAATCAATGGAGATCTTGTGAGAGAATTCTTGAGAAATTGAGAGGGAAAATTTTGGGGTACAACAGGATGCAAACGAATGAACAGAGAAAACAACAAAACTAGATAAAATGTTGCAAATGAATCTATTATGACTAGATTCTATGTTGATGGATTGATTTATTAACAAATAAAAACTTGGGGAAAAATTTAGGGTGTGACACCTTTCTTCTTAACTATTAGATCTTTACATGTTTTGTATGAAATGTTTGTTAGACCTTCAATGTAATGTGTGTTGGACCTTCAATGTAGGATCTGTATGACCTTATTGGGCGATGTTTGATGGACCTTGATTAAAACATTTGTTAGACCTTCATTGAAGGGACCTTGTCGTCTTATCAGACAATATTTATTGCACATTCATTGAAGGATTCTTGCATCCTTATTAGGAAATGTTTGTTGAACATTCATTGAAGGATCCTTGTTGTAACTCCTGTAGTTTAATTAATAATTTAATTAAATTATTTTTGGATTATTTATGAAGTTGTGTTATTTATTCTATTAAGTTGTTGAATAATATTAGAATAATACTATTATTTGATGTGGACTTATTTTTAAGGATTAGAAGTAGTAGAAATGGGGTGTAGGAGATTTAAGCCCATTAAGACATAATGAGAATTATAGGGTTATTATATTAGTTATTTAGAATTAATAAGAAAAAGAAGTAGCAGTAAGAAGAAAAGAAAATAAGGGTTGGAAGAGAGAAAGAGAACGTGAAGTTGCAGAAAAGAAGGAAAAGAGGCAGAACATAATTCAATCGGAAAAATTATAGAGCAACCTTCAATCCAAGGTAAGGGTGGGGTTTTGACTCTATAATAGGGTTCATGATGAGTAGTATATGGGATTGGATTTGAAAACTTGTTTTGTTTATGATTGAAATATATATTGTTGTTTGATGAGGATCAATGATTTAGAGATGAATAATGATGCCCTAATGATGTATAATTGATGTAGAAACATAGGATTATTATAGTTGATGATTACCTACGATTAGAGGATGTTTTTAGGACCTAGGGAAGGAAAATCGCAGTGAAAACACAGTGAAATCGCAGAATATATTCAGCATAGATCAGTATGAGTCGACCTCAAAGGCCATGCGTCAACACATGTAGGATTTAAGACTCGGGATGAGTCGATACGAAGGATCATGCGTCGATACATGCAGTGTTACAGACTCAGTATGAGTCGACACAAGAGGATTACGCGTCGACTCATGCAGGATTCCAGACTAGTACGTGTCGACTCAAAGAGACATGCGTCGACTCATGCAGTCAAATGTTTGACAGATTCGTTTCCAAAGGCTGTAACTTGAGTTCCCAGACTCCGTTTGAGGTGCCGTTTGAAGCGTTGGATAGCTAACACGCTGAAATTCATTCTTAAGGATTAAAATGAAGGATAAGAAGAATAATCCTAGTACCTAAATTAGGATAGAGTTAGCTTCCCGTGTTACTCACTATGATGATTTCGTGAAGTATGATGAGGATAAGACGATCTTAGATTAATACTTTATTCATAACAGTAAGATTAATAATAATAATAATAATGTAGTATTGCAGTATAATAATATGTAGGGGTTTGGTAATTAGAGATAAGAATTAGATGGTTAATTAATGATGGGCATTATCATGCTGTAGGCCTATGGCCAACGTTGAGGGATTGTCGATCTGTCGTTGTATTATTGTTATGGATGAGTTATTATGGAATTATGTTGATGAATTATGTTGATGAATTATGTTGATGAATCATGTTGATGAAATATGTAGATGGATTATGTTGATGAACTATGTTGATGAATGATGTTGAGATGCTTCTAATAATTGGAAGATATTAAGTTGTAGGCTTCTGGCCAACGATGATGTTGTGTTGAGATGTTGTTGATTGTGGTTGTTGTTACTACATTCATGATTGTGTCGCATACATTGCATATCAAGATGGAGCTGATGCTCGTTAAGATGGTCTGTATTGGCGAATATTAAGATGAAGGCTTATGCCTTGTTGATGCCTCTATTTATTGGAAATTATTTTGAGATGGGAGTTCTGCTCCAATGGTACCATATGCATTTGCATAGTATTGAGTCACATTATATGATTTCATAAAGAATTTGTGTATTGATACGGTAATGTTGTATGTTGTTGATGTTCCCTTGCGATTATTGTTGTTATAAGATGTGCAGTGGTGATATTATATGATCTGATCTAGTATATTATACATTTTATTATATTGTTAGATATCTCACCCCTTCTATTTGAATGTTACCCTTATGTTTGTAACGTGCAGGTAATCAAGAGTGAAGGCGGTATACCTTCAGTAGTTCGAGTCAGTGTCATTTCTCTGATACGTAACACTCAAGGGGATGAACACTTGTTGCTTTTAGTCATTGTTATTCCAGTTGTTGAACTTTAATTTGATTGTTGCTAAGTATGTGTTATTTTGAAGTTGTTGTAATGTTGGACAAGGATGTTATTATAATTCCGCTGCATAGTTGTTCAAGTTGTTGAATTAAGAGATTAAATTATTCTGTTGTTGGTTCATCCGAAGTTTTAAAAGTGTTATGTATCCATGTTGAATGCAATGTTTTTTAAGTTGAATTTGTGGAATCCTGATTCAGTTGTATGAATTTTATGACTATGATTTACATTTATAATTGCCGGGTAGAATTGGGGTGTTACAAAAGTTGGTATCAGAGCAAAAGTTGGTCCGTCTGACCAAGTTGTCGAGTCGTAGTTGTCTAACAATCGAGTATCGTTACCTTGAGTTCTAACCGTTGTTTATGTTGTAGAGATGAGTTGAGACAGCTGGAAGGAATGATGTTGCACTTGCTTCAACTTTAAAAGCAATGGCGCATGCTATGGAGAATCAGACGAATGCTGACGGGAATGCTAGATCTCGTAGTTTGGCAACTCTCCAGAGAGAGAATATGCCTACCGTCAAGGGCAAGTATGATCCTGATGGAGCATTGGATTGGTTGAAAGAGATTGAGATAATTTTTTGTGTGATGGACTGCGCTCCAGTGTAGAAGGTTTGGTATGGTACTCATATGCTAGCGGTGGAAGCTGATGACTGTTGGCTAGAGACTTGTCAAAGATTGGAAGCTGCAGGTGAAAATGTCACTTTGGCTGTGTTCTGTAGGGTATTTTTGAGGAGGTATTTTCCTGAAGACGTTCATGGTAAGAAGGAAATTGAGTTCCTTGAACTGAAGCAGGGTAGTATGTCACTTGTTGAATATGCTCCGAAGTTTGTTGAGTTGGCTAAGTTTTATCCGTATTACAGTGAGGCAAATGCTGAGTTTTCAAAGTGCGTCAAGTTTGAGAACGGGTTGCGCTCATAGATCAAGAAGGCAGTTGAATACCAGAAGATCCGTGTCTTTGTTAATTTGGTTGATAGTTGCAGGATTTATGAAGAGGATAATAATGCTCATTACAAGATTATCAGTGAGAAGATGGGTACGCACCAACAAAATCGTGGTAAGCCTTATGACACCCCAGTTAGTAAAGGTAAACAGAAAGCTGCTCAGGGTCAGAAGACTAGTGTGGGAGATGCTCCTGCTGGTGTGGTTTATTCCAAATATGGAAAACCTGGGCATAAGAGTAATGTGTGTGCTGCTGAGGTGAAGAGGTGTTTCCGTTGTGGTAAGACTGGACATGTTATATCTGAGTTCAAGCATAAGGAGGTGATTTGTTTCAATTATGGTGAAGAAGGGCACATTGGTAGTCAGTGTCAGAAACCAAAGAGGGCGCAGACAAGTGGTAAAGTGTTCGCTTTGGTTGAGGATCAGGTGGCTGCTGAGGACAGACTTATCAGAGGTACATGTTTCATTAATAGTACTCCTTTAATTACTATTATTGATATTGGTGTTACTCATTGCTTTATTGCTGCTGAATGTGTTGAAAGATTGGGTCTCATGTTGTCTTCTTTGAATGGAGAGATGGTTGTCGACACTCTAGCCAAGGGGTTGGTGACTACTTCTTTTGTGTGTTTAAAGTGTCCTTTGTCTATTTTCGACAGAGACTTTGTTGTTGATTTGGTTTCTCTTCCTTTAAAAGGGTTGGATGTGATTTTTGGTATGAACTGGTTTGAGCACAACTATGTTCATATTAACTGTTATGACAAGTCTGTGAGGTTTTCTACTCCTGGAGAAGAGGAAGATAGTCTGTTGTCTGCTAGACAGTTGTGGCAATTGATACAAGAAGAAGCACAGATGTTCTCGTTGATGGCGTCTGTGATACGGTGGCAGAACTGGACTGTTTTAGGAAAATACTAATTTGCGTTTTGCATTTGTGTTCGCAAAATGTCACAGTAAGCAAGAGTCGCCACCGACTTTTATTTTATCCAACTGGAAAGAAAAAATGCACAGAAAATTTCCTTTTTCAAGATTTTGAGTACGGGGGGTAGATTATAGAAAGGGAAGGTATTAGCACCCTTTTTATCCGTGGTTTTCCACGGGCTCTTAGGTACTTGCTCATCATTTTAAAATTGCTTCCGTGTTTGTGTATTTTGAAAAATTTTTGTTTTACTTCGATTTAACCCTTGTATCAGTCCTCAAGAGTGTTACGAAGTGTTTTTGAAAACTTTGTTTGAAAAGAGTGTATGTTTGAAAAAGTTTATTTTGAGCAAGTACCTACTAGCATCTACCTACTCGAAAAAATAATGTTTATGTTCCTCTTTCCTTTAGACAGCACTATCCCACTATTAAGGAGTAGGTAGTACCATCGTTGAAGTTGTAAGGGTCAATTCGAAAGGGGCGTACGATCACTAAAGCAATCTTAGGATGTCTTAGTAATAACCCTAGTGTCTTAAGATCATATTCGAGGAAACATTTCTGAGGCAACCTTTCCGAGGAAACATTCTCGAACAGGACATTTTTTATCTTTGTTTAGACAAGAGAGCGACCACTAAAATACCCTATACTTAATGATCGTTTACCGAAGGCAACCGAAGTGAGAGTATACCCTAGGGGTGCGCATGTGCGAGTGATTTGATTTCAGTTATTATCTTTGCACATTTAGGGTTTGTTAACCATTTTAAAATTAATATACAGTCTTGTCATGCAATCCTATCATCATACATCTAACAATTAATATTTGCAAAAATTAAAATGCGAGAAATAAAGCTACGCTATTACAAGGCTTCGGGGAGGGGGATTAATTACATAGCCAAAAACCTATAAAACGATAAATAAACGAGAAGTCCTAATTAATCTATTACATCCCATGAGCAGTTACATTAATATTGTAAAAAAAATAAATGCGAGCGATGAAACGAGAACGAGAAAAAATTAGGGTTTTGACCCCGTCTAACCTAATTAAAAGAAAAATCATTTTTTTTGGTTGTTTTTGATTATTTTAAGAAAATAGGGTTTTAAATTAAATATGTACAAACCTAATTACTAATTAATTTAGATTAAGAAAAATAATTAATTAATTTTGACCTATTTTTGTATTTTTGTTATTTTAGAAAAAAGAAAACGAAAATTAAATTAAACAAAACCCTAATTTTTTAATTGATTTTAATTTATTTACAAAAGGTTAAAATTGCCCTAAAATTAAATTAAACTAATTAAATTACTTTTGAAAAAATATATAAAAAACCTAAATTTGATGAAATTGATTTTATGAATTTTTTTGTAAAAAAGAATTAATTTTTTATGTGAGAAAATAATTTTAACAAATAAATAAATAAATAAAAGAAAATATATAAAAGAAAAGGAAGGAGAATTGGGCCTGGTGTCAAAGTAGAAAGGGAGGTGTCCAAGCAGCTTTTGGGCCCAAAAGCCTGGATCCATGTTTGACTTCTCAGATTCCACGTTGCAGGTTGACTAGGGTGCATGGTAGACCATCTCATGCTAAGCGTTAGATTTGGTTTGTTGGACATCTGGCTGGCTGATCCTTGAGGACTTATGGCGGACATCCTAGAAGCATGTGCATGGAAACATGTATAGAAAAATAATATTGAAGAACAAGGGGGCCTGGGGATCGAACCCAGGCCCTTTGGCTTTTTCTCTCTCCCACTGACCAACCCTGCTAGCGTGCCTTGTTGTATATCAAATAGCAAATAAAAATTATATTAAAAAATGCAAATTAATATATTCCAGCACGCGAACTTTTGAATGGACGAACTAGGGGATGCCACGCCACCCTTCTTCTTCCTCTCTCCGTTGGTAAAAGTCCCTGACTTTTACCTACAGACAAAAGTCTGTAGCTATAGCCCCTGTGATTTCCAGAATCTCACACACGCACCATAAATGAAACCCAATGCTACAAGCCAGTTCGTCTTGGCCTTGTGAACATCATGGTACCTCTCTTTTGGGCCAATTTCACCTGCACAAGAAAACCCTAAAAACGAAACGTAAACCCTAACAATGGTGGATCTCTGTATGGTTAGCAAAAATGCAATTAATCATTACCAATAGCTTGCAAATGTTTCACTGAACCAGAATATATAAAGAATTCATGCTACAAATGCCAAAATAATGATATTGGATTTCAAGAAAATGCCAAGGTCGTGAGACACTTACAGTGAGTTTTTGTGCATAAAAATGCTTGTTGGTGATTGGGATAGACTCCCTGAACACCCATGAAGCGAATGAGATAGCTTGCAAGGCTTGAGATAGCCTAGAACTATGAAATCAGATTACACTTTTTCCTTGATTTTTTGAAAGTTGTTCTTCACTCTTCACGCCTCTAACCCTTTTGAATTTGGTCTGCAAATGTTCTATATGTAGCCTTGAGTGAATTAGGTTTACAAGTTTGCATCCAATCTTTGCAATTATGAAGATTTGATCCTTGATTCACACTTGTATCAAATCTTTCCAAAACAAGAAAAATTCAATCTTTTTGTGTACAAACAAGCCTTGCACGATTTGATTTCATTGCTAGATGTATAAGAGATCAGAAGTATGCACAAAATCTCAAGGTTTAAATGATTTTGATATTTCCATGATTTTATTTTGATTTAATTTGATTTAATTGAAATAAAAATAAAAAATAAATGGAAAAAATAAAATAAAGGCAAGTGGGAAGGATCATGGGTCGTGGACCATGTTACAAACTCAATGCAAACACAAAAAGTTAGGCCCATTTGACAAAAATTGCAATTTGAGGCACATTTGACTTTTGGCAATTTTGCAAAAAAGGTCAACTTCACCAATGTATAACTCCTTCAATTTTGACTCTATGAGCGTGTTCTTGGACTTTTTAGAAATCTTGAGATGTCCTCTAAGTAACCCTTTTGGTATCATCTCAATTGAGTCTTCCATATTCATGTATGAAGCTTTGACAAAAAAGGTGTTTTTGTTGACTTTTCAAAGTGACCTATAATGTCCAAATTCATAACTTCTTGTGAGTGCATATTTTGAACTTGGGAGATGAAGATGAATTGTAGGGAATTGCATCCTCTTCAAAATGAGCTTTGGATGGTTCATTTCTAATAAAGTATGAGAAAGTTATACTTGGTCAAATTTGAGTTGACTTTTCCTACAAAACCCTAATTTAGCAACTTTTAGGTTTTGATGAATTGTGAGCAATCCTTGATGAATCATGATCAACCATTGATCAAATGATGAATAATACTTCAAAATGAGGATGTTGACCAAAAATCTTGAAGTTTTACTGTATGTGGGCCACAGTTGACTTTTGCCCTAGCACAGTCGACTTTCAGGCCTTTGAGCAATTAACTGAGCAAACTTTCTTTGTAGGGCTTGAAACTTGACATGGATGATCTTGAGAACATATTAGGAAAAATGGTGAGGATTTGGGACCCTTTTTATTCAAACATCTTGATGAAACATGAAACCCTAATTTGAGGTAGACTGCCTTAGGAGAGAGTTTGTCTGGTCAACCCTTGGACTTCCTTGAGCAATTTGAGGATCTCACCTGAAATGTAATGAGAAATATGGGAGGGCAAATTTTGGGGTAAAACAGCTGCCCCTGTTCAATCTTCTTAAACCTGAGGATGTAGATTGGCTTGTCTTCCTTTCGTGATCTGAAGGTTGAAGATGATTGAACACTAGAGTGCCCAAGAATTTGCACTCGCATGAAGTGGTATATGTCTTGTGATGTCGGGAATGGGCTTATAGATGCCATTTGGATATTGATGACAGAAGGTGGTCTTAAATATGCCATCCGAAGGAGTGTCGATCGCCTAAGAGATTCCTTAGCGAGAACCCGTATACCTGTTATCGAGGAAGATTTCGTTGGGGAATGATGTTCTTTGTCTTGGGAAAAAGTTGAATTTTAGGAGCTTCGGTCATCCGTTATTCTACTTGGGAAATGTCTCTTGGTTGAAAAGGTGAAAATGAACTATTATTTGGTCGTGATCCATGCTTCATAGTGATAAGATCGACTGTTATCTGGTCGTGCTCCAGGCTTTATAGTGACTTACTGGGGAGATGAGATTAAAATTGCTATCTGGTCGTAATCCAGGCTTCTCAATTTCTCAATTCTTATCTGGTCGTAATCCAGGCTTCAGAAGGAATTAAGTTGTTATCCGTCGCATCCGGGCTTCAACTTGACTTCTGGGTACACTAATATCTGGTCGACTCTGGGGTTCTTAGTAATTGTCCAAGTAAATTGCTATTTGGTCGAAATCTAAGCTTCGCAGTATCTTGTACTGTTATATGGTCGTAATCCCAGGCTTTAGTGTCCTTTACCGCTATCTGGTCATAATCTAGGCTTCACGATGTTTCATACCATTATCTGGTCGAATCCAGGCTTCATGGTGTCCTGTACTGCTATCTGGTCAATTCCAGGCTTCACAATACCTTACTTCTTATCTGGTCAAAATCCAAGCTTCAGAAGAAATCAAGTGGTTATCCAGTCGCATCCGGGCTTCCATTTGATTTTTAGGCCTACTAATATCCGGTCGATTTCCGGGCTTCATAGTAATTGGCCGGGTGAACTACTATTTGGTCGAAATCCAAGCTTCGTAGTGTCCCTTAATGTTATCTAGTCGTAATCCCAGGCTTCAGTGTCCTTTACTGCTATCTGGTCGTAATCCAGGCTTCACGATGTCTTATATCGCTATCTGGTCGTAATCCAGGCTTCACGATGTCTTATACCATTATCCGGTCGAATCCAGGCTTCATGGTGTTCGGGGAAATCAAGATATTATCCGGTTGAATCCGGGCTTCATATCTTGCATTAAAGATATACCACTATCTGGTCGACTCAAGGCTTCGTAGTATTCTTGGCTGCTATCTGGTCGTAATCCAGGCTTCACAGTACCTTGTTAAGCTGTTATTCGGTCGATTTTCGGGCTTCACGGCTTGTGTTTATGATATACCACTATCTGGTCGACTCCAGACTTCATGGTGTCTTTGTATTGCTATCTGGTCGTAATCCAGGCTTCACAACAACTTGTTGGGGATTAAACTATTATCTGGTCGAATCCGGGCTTCATAGCGTGTTTTTAAGAGATACCACTATCTGGTCGTAATCCCAAGCTTCGTGGTATTCTGATACTGTTATTCGGTCGTCCTCCGGGCTTCACAATATGGTGGAGAAATAAAGATACTATCCGGTCGGATCCGGGCTTCATAGCTTGAACTTTGTGAGAATTTTGATTGTACCTTTCCCTGAAAGGTAAAGAGTTGGTCGTATGCAATGTCATGATGCATGAAATGTATTGGGCAATGATGTTCTCAAAATAAATGAGACTGTGCTGTATGATGCGTATGCGCATGTCATGATGTATGGATATGCAATGTTTTTATGATGTTCTCTAGTTGGGGAAAATAAATCCCGGACTGCTGCTGGAGAATATAAAGAGTTTTGCTTGTTGGGGATAACTACCGAAGATGATTTGAGAATAACTTGGCAGGAGAATAATTCTGCTGGAGAATAAACTGGCGAGAGAATGACTCTGTAGGGAAGAGATACTCTGTCAGAAGATCCGCTGATTTGGAGAAATAACCTCGGCTGGGGATGAATTACTGTTGCTGGCGATGATGAACTCTGTCGGGGCTAAATTTTCTGTTTGTGGAAGAAATAAACTCCACTGGGGATGGCCTTCCATTGTTGGTGAAAGATGAACTCTGCTTGGGAAGAATTAACACCACTGTATTCTGGTACCTCTTACTCTGCGGGGAGTGTATATACTTTTAGTCATTTTCTCAAGCTGGGTATATTCCTGTACCTAGTGAATAGAGAAACTGTAAGGCTTGGACATTTCTTATTTTCCCCTGTTCCCAGAATTACGGGTAATTGTCTTTTGTTTCGCGTGTAAATATTTATGAGCAACAAATATTTTCAAATGCATATATCAAAAATGAATCATTGGACGTTCTTGCAAAACAAAACAGAAAAAGAAAAATAACTTTGAAATTTATTGTAAAATGAATTGTATTGATTTTGAAGTTGGCCTGTAATAGGTGTTTTGTACAAGAGGCTGACGTCCTAGTAAGAGAACACCGCCGAAAGATAGAAAATACAATTTTGTGAAAAACAAAGAAAAACAGCTATGTGAACAATCCCACTTGGTTCCAACTCTGCTATTGCCTTTATATCTTTGAGCATCTCATCACTTTGCTACTTGGTTGAAGGTAGATCAGATTGATTGGCACCTTCCGAACTTGATAGTCGATACCGAAGTCTGGTTACAAGATGATCCAATGAGACATAGTGTTACACTTTAATCCCTAATTTTTGCTTGGATCGCCCTTTCGGGTTTTCAGTCCACCGGGATACCTTTTTTTGCCCAAGCCGCCTTTTCAGGTTTTCGACTTTCCGGGTGTACAGTTTTTCATTTTCATCCCTTATTTTTGCCCGAACCCTTTTGGTTCGCCGGGGAGCCCTTATTTTTGCCTAGGCCAGTCAACCTAGCGGGTCTTTGATTATGCGTAGTATTTTTTCACTATGTCTATATTGATGGGGTGAGGAAGGTCGTCACCATCCATGGTTGTTAGAATCATAGCTCCTCTTAAGAAAATGTTCTTAACCATAAATGGCCCTTCGTACGTAGGGGTCCACTTGCCCCTTGGATCACCTTGTGGCAGTATGATGCGTTTGATCACAAGATCCCCGACTTGATACTCTTGTCGTCTGACTTTCTTATTAAGTGCCTTGATCATTCACTTTTGATACGTCTGACCATGACAAATAGTAGTAAGTCTCTTTTCATCGATTAAGTTCAGTTGATCAAGCCGGGTCTGGATCCAATTGTCTTCGCTCAAACCCGCATCCTTCATAATCCGGAGAGAGGGTATCTGGACCTCAATAGGTAAGACTGCCTCCATGCCATACACAAAAGAGTAGGGTGTTTCCCCTGTTGACGTCCGTGTTGAGGTACGGTACCCATGAAGAGCGAATGGTAACATCTCGTGCCAGTCTTTGTATGTCACTGTCATCTTCTGCACCATCTTCTTGATGTTCTTATTCGCTGCTTCAACAGCCCCATTCATCTTCAGATGGTAAGGAGAAGAGTTGTGATGCTCTATCTTAAACTATTCGCAGAGTTTGGTGATCATTGTATTGTTGAGATTTGTAACATTATCCGTAATGATCCTCTCTGGTACACCATATCGAAAAATCAAATTATGTCGGATGAATCGCGCCACGACATTCTTGGTTATTGTAGCAAAGGAAGCTGCTTCAACCCATTTCGTGAAATAATCAATAGCCACCAGAATGAAATGATGCCCGTTGGACGCAGTAGGTCTGATCTTGCTAATCATATTGATGCCCTACATTGCAAAAGGCCAAGGAGCTTTCAAGACGTTCAAAGGAACTGGAGGTACATGCACCTTATCAGCATAGACTTGACACTTATGACAGGTTCGGAAATGCTGATAATAATCGTCTTCCATAGTAGACCAATAATATCCTTCCCGTAGGATTTTCTTTGCCATAGTATGTCCACTGGAATGAGTTCTGAAAGTACCTTCATGTAACTCTGTCATAATCCTTTCTGCCTCGTTCTTGTCCACACATCGCAGTAAGGTTGAATCATGGTTACGCTTGTAAAGGATACCATTACTAATGAAGAACTTCGCCGCGAACCTCCTCAGAAATTTCTTATCATTAACGGATGCACCCTCGGGGTACTCTTGAACCTCAAGATACCTCTTTACCTCGTGAAACCATGGTTTATCTGTTACCTCTTCAGTCTAAATATCACAACAATGTGCAGGTACGTCCAACCTCTCGATGGTAATCTAGGGAGCTTCATTGTCCCACCTAACTTTGAACATAGAAGACATAGTAGCTAGCGCGTCCGCCAGCTGATTCTCCTCTCTTGGAAAGTGTTCAAAGGTTATCTCCTCGAAGTGTGGGAGCAACGTCAATACATACTCTTTGTAAGGAATAAGATTTGGGTGTTTCGTATCTCACTCGCCTTTGATCTGACTGATCACAAGATCCGAATCTCCGAATACACTCAAAAACTTAATCCTCAGGTCAATAGCAGCTCGAAGACCCAGGATGCACGCTTCATACTCCGCCATGTTGTTGGTGCAGTTAAAACATAATTGGGCGGTGAATGGAGTATGACAGCCTTCATGAGATATGATCACAGTGCCAATGTCGTTACCCAATGCATTTGAAGCTCTGTCAAAATATATAGACCATCGGGATCCCTCCTCGGGTCCTTCATCCGGTCCAGGTTCTTCACAGTAGGTTACCAACATGGTGTTCTCATCTGGGAACTCGAAATTCATGGATTAGTAATCATCCACGGCCTGATGCGCCAAATGATCCGCCAATACACTCCCCTTGATTTCTTTTTGGGTTGTGTATTGGATGTCGTACTCAGTTAAGATCATCTGCCATCTTGCTATTCTTCCGGACAAGGAAGTCTTTTCGAAGATATACTTGATTGGGTCCATCTTTGATATCAATAGAGTAGTGTGAGTCAACATATATTGTCTCAGCCAGCGAGCATCCCATGCCAAAGTGCAGCAAGTTTTCTCAAGCAGTGAGTATCGGGTCTCATAGTCGGTAAACTTTTTGCTAAGGTAGTAAATAGCATGCTCTTTTCGGTCAGACTCGTCATGCTGCCCCAACACACACCTCATTGAATTATCCAGTACTGTCAAGTATAAAATCAAAGGTCTTCCTCCAACTGGAGGCATCAGAATAGGTGGCTCTTGGAGATATTCCTTGATCCTTTTTAAAGCGGTCTGACATTCATCATTCCATTTTACTACTTGATCTTTCTTCAGCAGCTTGAAGATTGGCTTACAAGTAGCAGTCAGATGTGAAATGAATCGGGCAATGTAATTCAGACGTCCCAAAAAGCCTCTAACTTCCTTTTCTGTGCAGGGAGCTGGCATATTCTGTATAGCCTTTGCAGGATCCACTTGAATACCTTTATCACTAACGACGAAACCCAACAGCTTACCAGACCTTACCCCGAAGGTGCACTTGTTCGGGTTTAACCTCAGCTTGTACATCTTCAACCTATCGAACAGTTTCTGGAGATGGTCAAGGTGTTCTACTTCAGTCTAGGACCTTAAAATCATGTCATCAACGTAAACCTCAATCTCATGGTGAATCATGTCGTGGAACAAAGCGACCATGGCGCGCTGATAAGTTGCCCCAGCATTCTTTAACCCGAAAGGCATTACCTTGTAACAGAAGGTGCCCCACTGTGTAACAAAAGTTGTCTTCTCCATGTCCTCGGGAGCCATCTTAATCTGATTATAACCAGAAAAACCATCCATAAAGGAGAAGATCTTATGATGCACGGTGTTGTCGACCAAAACATCAATGTGAGGAAGTGGGAAATTATCCTTGGGGCTCGCCCTGTTCAGATCTCTATAGTCTACACACATCAGAACCTTACCATCTTTCTTGGGCACCGGAACAACGTTGGAAACCCACTGTGGATAAGAAGTGATAGCTAGAAATCCAGCGCCAAACTGTTTCATGACCTCAGCTTTGATTTTCTCAAACATCTCGGGGCGTATACGGCGAACCTTCTGCTTTACCGGAGGACAGTCTTCTTTGGTTGGCAGGCGGTGTACCACAATATCGGTGTCCAAACCAGGCATATCTTCATAAGACCAAGCGAAGATCTCAACATAGTCAAGTAGCATTTGTATCAACCGTTGCTTGACACTAGGCTCTAGATTCGCACCTATCTTGACCTCTTTATTATCTTCCTCTGTACCCAAATTCACTGATTCCACTGGCTCTTCATGAGGCTGTATGGCCCTCTCTTCCTGTAGTAACAGTCTAGCAAGTTCCCCAGGCACCTCACAATCATCCTCACCTTCGTCCTCGGCTTGGTTGATCGGATTTTCAAATTCATAATTGGCAGTAGCAGAGTCGTTATCAATGGGATCCAGAGTGGATGTGGATCTGCATTATGATATGTGAGTGTGTGTAAGACAATAGTTGTTTTGATAAAGTGCAAGATAGAAAGGAAAAACAAGGAGCGCAAAATTTGTAATGCAAGAAAATGTCCAATGCTTTATTGATGATATATGAAAATGACAAATAATAAGCCCTCACAAACAAAGCCAAGGTGCCTCGGACAAGGCACCGGGCCGTAAAGTTTCAAACCGTCTGTTACAAATCTCAAAACAAAAGTTAATTACTGTGTAATAAAAGAAACAGGCACGAAGTCCTTCGTCGTCCAGTTGTTCAATCCACCATTGGTAGTCGGGTAGATCCAGCTGTCGAAATCTGAACCTTCTTAATCATTCTCAATTGCATTCACTCCCTGATTACTAATGTGCAGAGGAGGTCTTCCAATCCGCGCATGCCGAACAACCCTCTGAGCTTCTACAGTAAAGCCCAAACAAAACTTGTCAGTTTTGTATGCGAAGTTGTGGAGCTGACCCCAATTTGCACACCCACCTTTTTTAATTACAGCCCTGGCATCCTTGAGGGAAGCCATCTTCATCGGAGGTTTATCAGCAGCAACTTCAGTCGGCACCAGAGTCTGGGGGACCTCTTCAAAGTTTTGGCAAGGGGTTTCAATGAACTCCCCATCCATCTCCACATAGCGAAAGGAATTAAGATGACTCACCATGTACTCCTCTTCACCTTGTACCGTGACGATCTTCCCCTTTACTGGATATTTCAACATCTGATGGAGCGTAGAAGTCACTGCCCCAGCCTTATGAATCCAAGGGCGACCCAGCAAGCAAGAATAAGATGGTCGGATATCCATCACATAAAAGGTAGATGCAAAAGTATGAGAGCCAACTTTAATAGGGACGTCCACTTCCCCGTGCACCATCCTTTTTGACCCGTCAAAAGCCCTGACCACAATATTACGCGGCTTCAGAATCAAACCTTTACAGTCTAGACGGTCTAATGATTTATTGGGTAAAACATTCAATGAGGACCCAGTATCCACCAGTACATGGGCCAGAGTAGTGCCTCTGCACTCGATCGAGACGTGCAGAGCATCATTGTGATTTCTTCCTTTAGCAGTCAGATCTGCGTCTGAGAAACCCAACCCGTTGTCGGCAGTCAAACTAGCTACACAGTCTTTGAATTGATCGGCAGAAGTTTCCTGTGGCACATGCGCAGTTTTGAGGAAAGCAATTAAAGCCTTTGCATGGGCTTCAAAACAAAATAACAAGGATAACATGGAGATTTTTTACGGGGTCTACCCCAGCTTCTCGACTACGTTGTAGTCGCTCTTCTAGACAATCTTCAGAATTTCCTCTATCTCCTGCTTAGAGGTTTCTACAATGATCTTCTTAGGCGCCTCCATCCGGGCAGGCCCACCTGTAACTTCTTTGCCCCGAATGTCAGATGACTCGGCGACAGGGGTGATAACTGGAGTAAGAATTGGAACAGTAGCTGATGTACTGGCATATGGAATGGCAACAGACTTTTGAACAGTCGGAGGGGAAATCTCGGGAGAAAAGAGTCTTCCACTTCTGGTGACCTTGCTAGCCCCGACAATATTGCTGATATCAGCATCAGCTTCTTCAATCTTTAAGTCTTGCTTAACTCCATGGTAATACACATCGTCCCCATAGTGCCAAGGGACAGCCTTATCCGAAGTGTATGGGATAGGACCAGGGATAGTAATGATTAACAGAGAGATTCTTGGAACGGGTGTAATCCTAACAGGATTTCTCGAGGAAGCCTTGGAAGGATTGGCAGAAATGGTTATGATGGCAACATCTTGAATTGGAACCAACAGAATCATAGTCCTCTCGAACAGGATCTCTTTGTTATCCATCAGGCGCTGAACACCTGATTTCAATAAGTGGCAACCAGCAGGCAGAATTGAACACATGTGGCAACTTTCACCACAGCCCGGAAATAAACCGGCCAACAATAGATTCTTCTTAACTGTCATCAAAGGAGTAGAAATTTCTTCCACGGAGGTCACAAATAAGTTATCGTCCATAACATTTACTCCATGACCATGCTTGGGCATATGAGCAATTATGACGTTGGTTTTTTCCGGAGCGTCAAACTCAATTTCTTTAGCTTCAATCAAATCTTGCACCTTATTCTTCAAGGCCCAACAGTTGTTCGTATCATGACCTGGGATATCAGAGTGATAGGCACATCGGGTGTTCGGATTATATAGCAGAGATATGGTGCTGGGATTCTTCGGGGCTTCCCTCAGAGTTACCAGGTTGGTCTTCAACAATTGCGGTAGAATTTGAGACAAAGTCATATTAAGCCGAGTGTACTGTCTCTGCGGTCTCTCCATTCTTTGTTGATTGTTGCATTGCAGGGAAACGGTGGGTCTTGATATTACTACCTCATTTACTGCTTGACGGCGTTCAGATCTGCTTTGGCTCCTTGAGGCGTAGACTGCACTAGCTTCTTTCTTACCGGTGAAGGGCTTCTTTTCTGCACTTGACGACGTATCTTTCTATATCTTAGCACTTCTGATACCAGCTTCTACTCTCTCCCTAGTCAAAATCAATTCAGTAAACCCAAATGATGAACTGTCGATCAGATGATTGAAAAATGGACCAGACAACGTCCCTAGAAACATATCAACTAACTCTCTACCAGACAGAGGGGGTTGGACTCTTCCAGCCAGATCTCTCCACTTCTGAGCTTAGTCCTTAAAACCTTCACTTGCACCCATAGACATACCCTGAAGCTGAGTACGAGTGGGAGCAAGGTCGGAATTATACTAATATTGTTTATAAAAAGCAGCAGCAAGGTCCTCCCAGTTTCGGACATTAGCTCCTTCCAATTGATAAAACCATTCAAGCTGAGTCCCTGACAGACTATCTTGAAAGAAATGCACCCACAAATTTCTATCAGTAGTGTAAGGTTGGATTTTTATGACGTACAAGCGGAGATGGAGTTTTGGACAGGATACTCCATCGTACTTAGCAAAAACCGGAGCTTTGAACTTGTGAGGGATCACCACTCCAGATGCTAGTCCTAGATCTCCGAAGTCTAAACCAGGGGTCTTCTGAATCTCCATAGCACTCAGACGGTCTTCAAGTTGTTTATACCTATCCTCAGCAGGAGGATACTTCTCATCATCAAAATTAGTATCATTATCAGAGACCACAGGACTGGGACCCTTTTCTTCTTCTTGGTCCTCCTCTCCTTTGGATGAAAGAGACGGATCAGCTTCTTGTCGCAACCTATTCCCAAATATGTTACCCATATTCAGAAGAACCACCTTCTTCTTCTTCTTCTTCTCCTTCAGGATGAGAGTCTTCAAATCCTCTTGCCCCTTAGCCAAGTTCAAGAACATCTCTTGGAATTGGGCATTATGTGCCTGAAGAGCTTTGATGGCTTGATCGGTAGGTATTTCATAAGACATTTTATGCTGAAATAAATAGCGAAGGAGATGAGAAACCTGTAATGATACCTACAATGATGTGCATGATAATTGGATGCGTATGTAATGATTTCAAAGACGTTGGGAGATTTAAATTTGCAAAGACGTTGGGAGATTTAAAATGTTTAACAATGCCTTTGAGGCATTACAAAAGAAATAAATGGAAAACAAATCTAAAATAGAAAAAGCAAAATAAGAGATCCCATGGACGCTTCCCCTTCGTGCTGACATAGTCATTGATTGTCCTTTCATTCTCAAGTTGCCTCGTGAGCTTCAAGATCTTCCTTTCTTGCTCATGGTAATTCTCCCGGTAAGTATCCCTCTCCTCTTTCATCTGAATCCAGGATCTCTTCAATGCCCCAAGATCAGTAGGCATGTAGGGATAAAGGACTGTATAAGGAACACCCTCTTCATTGGTAGGCTCCACAATCACTGGCAACACAGCTTTATAAGGCATCCCAAGCTTCTAGGCTCGAGCTCGGACCCACTAGAGATAAGGCTGCATAGGGAGAGAAGTCTTTGGTCCTAGCTCTTGAGGGTAAGACCTGTTCACCATGCCCCAGGCTCGTATAAACCTTCGGCGATGCTCATCAATGTCCCCCTTGTAGTCAAAGACAATATCTGTAAGAAGTAGCTCATGAGGACCGTCTCTCCGAGCGCGACCAAACTGTCGCAAAGCCAGGCAAGGACTGTAGGTTATTCCTCCTCTGATTCCGAGCAACGGGACATTAGGATATCCCCCACATCGATCAATGACAGCAACACTTTCCATAGCCTTAGAACTCCAAAGAATGTTTGTATGGGCAAGGGACATTATCCTGTAAGACCATCCTAAACCTTCCTCATTCTTCAACACAGACTTGGGGAGGTGCGAAATAAACCACCTCGCCAGCAACGGCATGCAACACATGAGGGTCCCTCTTCTTTGCACAGTACGAGTATAGAGGGCATGCAAGATATCACCCAGAAGAGTACGCACAGGATTGCGAGACAGGAAGATCTTAACCGCATTCACATCTATGAAGGAATCTAGATTCGGGAAAAGAACCAAACCGTAGATAAGGAGAGCCAAGATGTCTTCAAAAGCCTGAAAGTCCAAGTTATCCCAGAACAGTTGAGCTTGATCAATCAGAAACTTGGCTAAGAAACCTTCAACCCCGCTTCGTGTCTCCTAATTAGATACTACATCAACCCGTTTTAAATGTAGAGCTGAAGCAATGTCCTCTGGTCTAGGAGTCTCTTCCAAATTGGTGAAGGGCATCTGCTCAAGGATGGATATACCCAATGAGAAAATTCTTCCATAGTGGGAACTAGCTGATAATCCGGGAAAGTGAAACAATGATGCACCGGATCAAAGAACTGGAAAAGCACACTCATCATCTGCTCGTCAAACTTTGAGGTAACCAAGCTAAGAAGCTGACCATGTCTCCTAATAAATGAAGAAGTATCAGAAACTCTCGAGGCCAAATCTTTGAGTTGAGCAGGTATTTGCACAAAGTTAACTCGGATGGTGTTTCTGCGCATGGAAGCCATAATCTGCAAAACAGAACAAAGATAAATCCCCTCGGTCTTTGAAATGGTTAGTATAATGGAGTATGCATGCTATGTTATGATGCATGATGTCATGATGAAACATACAACAGGTATAGCAGATAACAGACATGGTAAAGGAAAACAAGTCACACAAGATCCCTTAAGTTTCAAGCTTGCATGAGGTCTAGGTATTACCCTCTTGAAGTTCAGTTAGTTTACCTGTCCTAATAATAGTAACTGGGTTCTAGAGGTTCTCAATATCACTGACCATCCTCCATCGTTCATGGTTTCAGCTCACGCAATCTTTTCTTGTAGCCGGAACTATCTCGAGAGTATGGTCTCAATGAGTGTAGTATCGAGTATCAACCAGTTCTCAGCTTTACACCGAGGCCGGCTATCTCACTACTTCCTATGGCCAAGTTGGTCAATTATAGGTTCTAAGGTCAGTTGATGCTTAACGACACACATAGCAGCCATGTATTCTCCTCGTTTCTCCACGAGGGATACCGGTACCAACCAATGTGCCACATCAACGTAGCTACTGCTTCAACCGTATCGGTCTACGTCGTACAGTTCCCCACAGTTTATTGCTACTTACCTAAAAGGTTCCCCCCAGATCCGAGTTAGGATCTATAGTAACTCCCAATACAAAACCCTCAAAAAGTAAAGCAATCAAATTAAACAATAAAAGCAAATATGATGAACTAATCCTAAGTGTTGTACCCCAAAATTTGCCCTCCCATATTCTTCAAAGATTTGCCAAGTCAAGCCTCAAAATTCCCCAAGGGTTGCACAGTTTAAGGGTCTCCTATACAGTCAAAATTAGGGTTTGTGTTCTGATCAAGAAAATGAAGTTTCCAAAGGTCCAATCAAGTCTCACATGCCTACAAATATGGTCAAGCATCCTCATATCAAGTTTCAAGACTTTCAGCACAAAATTGCACAGTCAAAACCCTAAATTGCACTACAGTCAACTGTAGGGGCAAAATGGTCATTTGACAGTCAAAAGTTCAAATTTTTGGTCAACATCTCATTTTGAAGCCACAAACATCATTTGATCAATTCTTGATCATGATTCTCAAAGCTTGGCTCAAAAATCATCAAGATGCAAAAGTTTCCTTATTTGGACAGTTGAAAAAGTCAACTGTAAATTGACCAGGGCATAACTTTCACATGGATTATCAGAAAAATTCCATCCAAAGCTCATTTTGAATAGAAAGACATTTCCTACAACTCATCTTCATACTTCAAGTCCAAGAAATGCTTTCACAAAAAGTTATCAATTTCAACATTATAGGTCATTTTCAAAAGTCAACAAAAAGGGACTTTAAGTCAAAGGCCATAACTTGAGATTGGTAAATCAAAATGACATGGTACCAAAGACATTGGTTAGAGGACTCAAAGACCTTTCCAAAATGTCCAAGAACATGAGCAAAGCTTAAAAATTGAGCAAGTTATGCCTTATGGAAGTTGGGAAATTTTTGGATATTTTGAAAAGTCAACATTGATTCAAATGACCTAAAATTGCTAATGGGCCCATTTTTCTTCCATAATTCATCATCCATGGCATGTGCACGACCACTTGGCCCAAAGGGAAGTTTTATTCATTTTTTATTTATTTATTTGGATTTTTATTAATAATAATTCATTTAAATTAAAGTAAATACATGAAAAATGCTTAACCTAATTTTTCAATCTTTTTGTGCACATTATATCATCAAGATGTCGTGCCTAGCTAAATAAGGAAAGAACCAATGCAATTGGATGAGATTTGAGAGCAAAAGCACATGAAAAAGATTGAAAAAGATCTTTGAAAATCAAATTTCAAAAACCATGAATGAAAGAGATTTTGATCAGAATTGTTGACCTAATTGGTTCATTACATAAGCCTGAACACAAACCTAATCCTAAAAAACCACGCAGCTGCTCAGAAAACCCTTGCACAAACTTGCATTTTTTCAAGAAAACTCCATAACTGAAAACACACTCGCAGGTCGATTCAAGCCTCCAAACTTGTTCCATTAGCTTGCCAGGGTTGTTAGGAAGCGATTCCAATCAAAAACTTAATCCCATACTCAAAGAATTGGTAATTCGAGGGTGAACTGTATCACTTTTCTTGCATAATCGTATTCTATTATTGAGACCATATCATTGCATTTTATTCATGGATTTGCACTAATTACTTTGTTCTGAAGCTAACTGCACAGTTTGATTGAAGTTTCATGCCCTATATGAGGAATCGCCATTAAAGATATCTAGGGTTCCAAGGTTTTTAATTTAGGCATTTTCTATTCCTGTAAAATTGAGACATAATAATGCCATGAACGAAGTCAGTAGGTTGGGACGAAGAGATTGAGACCATCGCGCCAAATTTCTGAGGCCACATGGCCTAATCGCTATTATTAAAATCAGCATATTTTGAGGGGGTTTAAAACCCCCGTTAAATGTTTGTTAATTTGTTTCAGGAAATCCCCAACGAAGAAGACGATGCAGTGGCAGCCAACGATTGGTCAATTTGAATTTTCGCGCTGGAAATCCACTAACCCATATTCTTGCTTTATGTTATTTGTGTGTTATTTAATAAACAAAACGCATTGAGTGCTTCAGTGGTAAAGTTGGTGAGTATTAATCCTCATGACCTGGGTTCGAGCCCCAGGTCTTCATTATCTCAATATTATTTTTCAATTAATCTTCACATGCAGTTTCACATGCTGAAGCACACCATACACTTCCAAATCAAGCTTGCCACGTCCATCTCAAGATCCATCAGAAGGCCATGGATTGGAGAACACAACGCATCCTAGTCAACACGCCAGCATGCTACCTGGAAAAAGTCGAACGGACCAAGGTTAATGGGCCAGATTTCTAAGGATTCACCTCCATATTAAGGGGCAGACCCCCTAGGTTTGCAATTCTTTTCACTTTCTTTATTTTTTATTTATTTTCTATTTCCTTTTAAATTGTTGTTTTCTTAATTAATTTAATATTTTTTAATATATAAAAAAACATCATAAAAAAAAATCAGAAAAAGGGAAAATATAATAAATATTTTATTTTAGTATTTTCATAAATAAATTGTATATAATTAAACTTAGTTAAATTAGGTTTTAATTTTAATTCTTTTAATAAAAAATCTAAAAAACATAGAACTAGGGTTTTAATTAATTTTGTCTTATTTTACTTTTTCTCTCATAAGTAATTAAATAATTAAATGTTTATTTTCATAATTAAATTTGTACATAAAAATTAGGGTTAATTTAGGTTAAAATTCAATGTTTTCTTAATAAATTAAAAGCCATTAGAATTAGGGTTAGTATTTATTTTAATTAATTCTTTTTCATATTAAATCCTAAAACACTAAAAATACCAAAAACAATCCCTTTTCTTTTTTTAATCAATTAATTCCTCATTAGTTTAATTTTGCAAAAAGGGTCCAACGCCCTCGTTTCGATTTAATTCTTATTCGCGTATTTATTTTATTTCGTTTAAATATTTATGTATCTCTCCCAAGGCCATGTAACCTTTTAATTCCTTATTTTCTTTTACTTTCTTTATTTTTCTGTCAAATCGGGTTCGAGAAATTTTGGCGATGTGGACCCGCGCCTTTTGTAATAGCTTTAGATCTTTACTTTCCCGCAAATATTTTAACTGTTAAATAATGGCATGAAAGAATGTATGATAAAATAAAAACAAACGCATAGATCACTTGGACAAAAGACAAAAATAAATGAAAATGACACACAAATCACACACCACCCCTAGGGTACGCCTCACTGTTGCCTTGCCTCGAAAGGTGATCGTCGAGTAGAGGATGTCTTAGTAAGTCCTCATGATCCGGGAACCTGGCATGAGGGTAGCTTCTAAGGTGTCTTCCCATTGCTCTGGTGATCACCATGTCCCGAACCTCGAATTGACCCGAACACCTCCAACGGTGGTGCTACCTACCTCTCAATGGTGGGATGGCACTACTTTAAAGGACATTTACACAGACGAATTCCTTAGGGTAGGTAGGTTCTCGTAGATACTTGCTCTAATCTCAAAAACAAATCAAAAATACTTTTCACACCAACACCTTTTCAAAAAGCTTTCGAAAGCAAATTTTCAAACACTCTTGAGGACCGATACAAGAGTCGAACTGCAATTTTCAAAGAAACTTTTTAAAACCCACAGTTGAAAAGCAAACAAACCATTTTTGAAAACACAATGAGAAAGTATCTAAGAGCCCATGGATAACCATGGATAGAAAGGGTGCTAACACCTTCCCTTTCTATAACCTACCTCCCGAACCGAGAGCAATCTCTTTAAGAAATTTTTCTGTGCTTTTGTCCTTTCCATTTGGAGAAAATAAAAGACGGTGGCGACTCTTGCTTCCGCGACATTTCGCGAACCAGCTTTAAACAGTCAGTTCCAGATCCACCGATCACACTAAGGTATACCCCACTTATAAATCCCCAGCAGAGTCGCCAGTTCTGTGATACGGTGGCAGAACCGGACTGTTTTAGGAAAATGCTGGTTTGCGTTTTGCGTTTCTGTTTGCAAAATGTTGCGGTAAGAAAGAGTCGCCACCGACTTTTATTTTATCCAACTGGAAAGGAAAAAAGCACAGAAAAATTCCTTTTTCGAGATTTTGAGTACGGGGGGTAGATTATAGAAAGGGAAGGTATTAGCACCCTTTCTATCCGTGGTTTTCCACGGGCTCTTAGGTACTTGCTCATCATTTTAAAATTTCTTCCGTGTTTGTGTATTTTGAAAAAAATTTGTATTACTTAGTTTTAACCCTTGTATCAGTCCTCAAGAGTGTTACGAAGTGTTTTTTAAAACTTTGTTTGAAAAGAGTGTAAGTGTGAAAAAGTTTATTTTGAGCAAGTACCTACTATCATCTACCTACTCGAAAAAAGAATGCTTTTGTTCTTGTTTCCTTTAGACAGCGTTATCCCACTATTAAGGAGTAGGTAGTACCGTCGTTGGAGTGGTAAGGGTCAATTTGAAAGGGACGTACGATCACTAAAGCAATGTTAGGATGTCTTAGTAATAACCCCAGTGTCTTAAGATCATATTCGAGGCAACATTTCCGAGGCAACCTTTCTGAGGCAACATTCCTGAACGGGACATTTTTTATCTTTATTTAGACAAGAGAGCATCCACTAAAACACCCTATACTTAATGATCGTTTACCGAAGGCAACCGAAGTGAGAGTATACCCTAGGGGTGCGCATGTGCGAGTGATTTGATTTCAGTTATTATCTTTGCACATTTAGGGTTTGCTAATCGTTTTAAAATTAACATACAGTCTTGTCATGCAATCCTATCATCATACATCTAACAATTAATATTTGCGAAAATTAAAATGCGAGAAATAAAGCTACGCTATTACAAGGCTTCGGGGAGGGGGATTAATTACATAGCCAAAAATCCGTAAAACGATAAATAAACGAGAAGTCCTAATTAATCTATTACATCCCATGAGCAGTTACATTAATATTGTAAAAATAAATAAACGTGCGCGATGAAACGAGAACAAGAAAAAATTAGGGTTTTGACCCCGTCTAACCTAATTAAAAGAAAAATCATTTTTTTTTGGTTGTTTTTGATTATTTTAAGAAAATAGGGTTTTAAATTAAATATGTACAAACCTAATTACTAATTAATTTAGATTAAGAAAAATAATTAATTAATTTTGACCTATTTTTGTATTTTTGTTATTTTAGAAAAAAGAAAATGAAAATTAAATTAAACAAAACCCTAATTTTCTAATTGATTTTAATTTATTTACAAAAGGTTAAAATTGCCCTAAAATTAAATTAAACTAATTAAATTAATTTTGACAAAATATATAAAAAACCTAAATTTAATGAAATTGATTTTATGAATTTTTTTGTAAAAAAGAATTAATTTTTTATGTGAGAAAATAATTTTAACAAATAAATAAATAAATAAAAGAAAATATATAAAAGAAAAGAAAGGAGAATTGGGTCTGGTGTCAAAGTAGAAAGGGAGGTGTCCATAGCAGCTTTTGGGCCCAAAAGCCTGGATCCATGTTTGACTTCTCAGATTCCACGTTGCAGATTGACTAGGGTGCATGGTAGACCATCACATGCCAAGCGTTAGATTTGGTTTGTTGGACATCTGGCTGACTGATCCTTGAGGACTTATGGTGGACATCCTAGAAGCCTGCGCATGGAAACATGTATAGAAAAATAATATTGAAGAACAAGGGGGCTTGGGGATCGAACCCAGGCCCTTTGGCTTTTTCTCTCTCCCACTGACCAACCCTGCTAGTGTGCCTTGTTCTATATCAAATAGAAAATAAAAATTATATTAAAAAATGCAAATTAATATATGCCATCGCGCGAACTTTTGGTAAAAGTCCCGTACTTTTACCTACAGACAAAAGTTTGTAGCTATAGCCCTTGTGATTTCCAGAATCTCATACACGCACCATAAATGAAACCCAATGCTACAGGCCAGTTCGTCTTGGCCTTGTGAACATCATGGTACCTCTCTTTTGGGCCAATTTTACCTGCACAAGAAAACCCTAAAAACGAAACCTAAACCCTAACAATGGTGGATCTCTGTGTGGTTAGCAAAAATGCAATTAATCATTACCAATAGCTTGCAAATGTTTCACTGAACCAGAATATATAAAGAATTCATGCTACAAATGCCAAAATAATGATATTGGATTTCAAGAAAATGCCAAGGTCGTGAGACACTTACAGTGAGTTTTTATGCACAAAAATGCTTGTTGGTGATTGGGATAGACTCCTTGAACACCCAGGAAGCGAACGAGATAGCTTGGAAGGCTTGAGATAGCCTGGAACTATGAAATCAGATTGCACTTTTTCCTTGGTTTTTTTAAAGTTGTTCTTCACTCTTCACGCCTCTAACCCTTTTGCATTTGGTCTGAAAATGTTCTATATGTAGCCTTGAGTGAATTAGGTTTACAAGTTTGCATCCAATCTTTGCAATTATGAAGATTTGATCCTTGATTCACACCTGTATCCAATATTTCCAAAACAAGAAAAATTCAATCTTTTTATGTACAAACAAGCCTTGCACGATTTGATTTCATTGCTAGCTGTATAAGAGACCTGAAATATGCACAAAATCTCAAGGTTTAAGTGATTTTGATATTTCCATGATTTTAT
The DNA here is from genome assembly GCA_948472305.1 of Vicia faba. NCBI lineage: Eukaryota > Viridiplantae > Streptophyta > Magnoliopsida > Fabales > Fabaceae > Vicia > Vicia faba. Next base: position 139,524 of record CATIWC010001792.1, on the reverse strand, counting down.
TTTGATTTAATTTGATTTAATTGAAATAACAATAAAAAATAAATGGCAAAAATAAAATAAAGGCAAGTGGGAAGGATCATGGGTCGTGGACCATGTTACAAACTCAATGCAAACACAAAAAGTTGGGCCCATTTGACAAAATTTGCAATTTGAGGCACATTTGACTTTTGGCAATTTTGCAAAAAAGGTCTACTTCACCAATGCATAACTCCTTCAATTTTGGCTCTATGAGGGTGTTCTTCGAATTTTTAGAAAGCTTGAGATGTCGTCTAAGAAACCCTTTTGGTATCGTCTTAATTGAGTCTTCCATGTTCATGTATGAAGCTTTGACTAAAAAGGTGTTTTTATTGACTTTTCAAAGTGACCTATAATGTCCAAATTCATAACTTCTTGTGAGTGCATATTTTGAACTTGGGAGCTGAAGATTAATTGTAGGGAATTTCATCCACTTAAAAATGAGCTTTGGATGGGTCATTTATAATAAAGTATGAGAAAGTTATGCTTGGTCAAAGTTGAGTTGACTTTTCCTACAAAACCCTAATTTAGCAACTTTTAGGTTTTGATGAATTATGAGCAATCTTTGATGAATCATGATCAACCCTTGATCAAATGATGAATAATACTTCAAAATTAGGATGTTGACCAAAAATCTTGAAGTTTGACTGTATGTGGGCCACAATTGACTTTTTCCCTAGCACGGTCGACTTTCAGGCCTTTGAGCAATTGACTGAGCAAACTTTCTCTGTAGGGCTTGAAACTTGACATGGATGATCTTGAGAACATATTAGGAAAAATGGTGAGCATTTGGGACCCTTTTGATTCAAACATCTTGATGCAACATGAAACCCTAGTTTGAGGTAGACTGCCTTAGGAGAGAGCTTGTCTGGTCAACCCTTGGACTTCCTTGAGCAATTTGAGGATCTCACATGAAATGTAATGAGAAATATGGGAGGGAAAATTTTGGGGTACAATAGCGTCGCTCTCTGTCGAGAATCAAGATATAATTGAGGAATTGCAGCTGGTGCGTGAGTTTCCTGAGGTTTTCCCTGATGAAATTCCTAATGTACCTCTAGAAAGGGAAGTTGAATTTGATATTGATCTTGTACCTGGTACCAGACCTATGCCTATGGCACCATACAGGATGTCTGCATCTGAATTGTCAGAGTTAAAGAAGCAATTGGAAGAGTTACTTGAAAAGATGTTTGTAAGACCAAGTGTATCATAGTGGGGAGCTCCAGTGTTGTTAGTAAAGAAGAAGGATGGAAGTATGAGGATTTATGTTGATTATAGATAGTTGAATAAAGTGATGATTAAGAACAAGTATCTGCTTCCAAGAATAGATGACTTGATGGATCAATTGGTGGATGCTCGGGTATTCAGTAAGATTGATTTGAGGCTGAGTTACCATCAGATTAAAGTGAAGAATGAAGATATCTATAAGACGACTTTCAGAATGCGTTATGGACATTATGAGTATTCGGTGATGCCTTTCGGTGTTACTAATGCGCTGGGAGTATTCATGGAATACATGAACTGTATCTTTCATAGTTATTTGGATCGGTTTGTAGTGGTGTTCATTGATGACATTTTAATTTACTCTAAGTCGGAAGAAGAGCATGCGGAACACTTAAGAGTAGTATTACAAGATTTGAAAGAGAAGAAGTTGTATGCAAAGTTGCCTAAGTGTGAGTTCTGGTTAAAGGAAGTTAGTTTTCTTGGTCATGTGATCTCGGGTAGTGGCATTGATGTAGATCCATCGAAGGTTGATGTTGTGTTGCAATGGGACACTCCGACGTCAGCTATTGAGATTAGAAGCTTTATGGGATTAGCTGGTTACTATAGAAGGTTTATCGAAGGTTTTTCTAAGTTGGCACTTCCATTGACTAAGTTGACTTGTAAAGGTAGAGCTTTTGTATGGGATGTTCAGTGCGAAGAAAGTTTTACATAATTGAAGAAGAGATTGACGCCGGCTCCGATTTTGACGTTGCCTAATCCAAGAGAACCTTTTGTGGTATATTGTGATGCTTCCAAGATGGGTTTAGGAGGTGCGCTTATGCAGAATGATAAGGTAGTTGCTTATGCGTCAAGGCAGTTGAGGACTCATGAGAAGAATTATCCTACACATGATTTAGAACTTGTTGCAGTTTTTTTGTGTTGAAAATTTGGAGGCATTATCTTTATGGTTCTAGATTTGAAGTATTTAGAGACCATAAGAGTTTAAAGTATTTATTTTATCAGAAGGAATTGAATATGAGACAACGAAGATGGTTGGAGTTGTTAAAGGATTATGATTTCGATTTGAATTATCATCCAGGAAAAGCGAATATGGTAGATGATGCGTTGAGTTGAGAGACTTTACATATGTCAGCAATGATGGTTAAAGAATTGGAGTTAATTGAACAGTTCATGGATATGAGCTTAGTTTGCGAGGTGACACCGCGGAGTGTTACGTTAGGTATGTTGAAGATTAATAATGAATTTCTAGACAGTATCAGAGAAGCTCGGAAGTTGGATGTGAAACTGGTAGGTTCAATGGTTGGAATCGATCAGTCTGAGAATAATGATTTTAAGCTAGATGTGCAAGGTGTGTTGAGATTTCGTAATCGGATTTGTATTCCTGATGATGCGGAGATGAAGAAAGTGATCCTTGAAGAGAGCCACAGAAGCAAGTTGAGTATTCATCCAGGAGCTACAAAGATGTATCAGGATTTGAAGAATTTGTTTTGGTGGCTTGGGATGAAGAGTGATGTGTCTCGGTTTGTGTATGCATGTTTGACTTGTCAGAAGTCAAAAGTTGAACATCAGAAGCCTGCAGGGTTGATGCAATTATTAGAAGTTCCGGAATGGAAATGGGATAGCATTTCGATGGACTTTGTGACGGGGTTACCTAATACTTCTAGAGGACATGATTCGATTTGGGTGATTGTTGATAGGCTTACGAAGTTGGCTCATTTTATTCCTATTAACATCAGTTTTCCAGTGTCGAAGTTGGCTGAGATTTACACTAGTGTAATTGTGAAGCTACATGGTGTTCCTTTGTGCATTGTGTCAGATAGAGATCTGAGGTTTACTTTTGATTTTTGGAAGAGTTTGCAAGAAGCACTGGGTTCTCAGTTTAGGTTGAGTTCGGCGTATCATCCTCAGACGGATGGTCAGACTGAACGGACTATTCAATCGTTGGAAGATTTGTTGAAGGCATGTGTTCTTGAGAAGGGAGGTTTGTGGGATACTTACCTTCCGTTGATAGAGTTCAATTATAATAATAGTTATCATTATAGTATTGGGATGGCACCTTTTGAAGCGTTGTATGGTCGAAGATGTAGAACTCCTTTATGTTGGCATGAATCTGGAGAAAGTGTAGTACTTAGACTTGAACTTGTTCGTGAGACTACTGAGAAGGTGAAGTTGATTCGAGAAAAGATGAAAGCTTCCCAAAGTAGACAGAAGAGTTATCATGACAAGCAAAGGAAAGATTTAGAATTTCAAGCAGGTGACCATGTGTTTTTGAGAGTTACACTTGTGACTGGTGTTGGACGGGCATTGAAGTCTAAGAAGCTCACTTCTCATTTTATTGGACCATATCAGATTTCAGAGAGAGTTGGGAATATTGCTTATAGAGTGGCTTTACCGCCTAATGTGTCGCAACTCCAGAAGTATATTTCTGATCTGTCTCATGTGGTTCATATGGATGATGTGCAAGTACGGGATAACCTTAGTGTGGAGACGGTGCCTATACGAGTCGCGGATCATGAACTGAAGACTCTGAGAGGAAAAGAGATTGCTTTGGTTAAAGTAGTTTGGTTGGGAGATGCCAGAGAAAGCATGACTTAGGAGTTGGAAAGCAAGATGCGGGAATCCTATCCTAAGTTGTTTGATTAAGGTAGATTTTCGAGGACGAAAATATCCTAAGTGGGGGAGAGTTGTAACGTCCGTAGTTTAATTAATTATTTAATTAAATTATTTTTGGATTATTTGTGAAGTTGTGTTATGATGATAGATGATGTGTTGTTGTTATTGGATTTATTTATTCTATTAAATTGTAGAATAATACTATTATTTGATGTGGGCTTATTTTTAAGGATTAGAAGTAGTAAAAGGGGGTATAGGAGTTTTAAGTCCATTAAGACATAATGAGAATTATAGGGTTATTATATTAGTTATTTAGAATTAATAAGAAAAAGAAGTAGCAGTAAGAAGAAAAGAAAATAAGTGTTGGAAGAGAGAAAGAGAACGTGAAGTTGCAGAAAAGAAGGAAAAGAGGCAGAACGGAATTCAATCGGAAAAATTGTAGAGCAACCTTCAACCCAAGGTAAGGGTGGGGTTCTGACTCTATAATAGGGTTCATGATGAGTAGTATATGGGATTGGATTTGAAAAGTTGTTTTGTTTATGATTGAAATATATATATTGTTGTTTGATGAGGATCAATGATTTAGAGATGAATAATGATGCCCTAATGATGTATAATTGGTGTAGAAACATAGAATTATTATAGTTGATGATTATCTATGATTAGAAGATGTTTTTAGGACCTAGGGCAGGGAAATCGCAGTGAAAACACAGTGAAATTGCAGAATATATTCAGCATAGATCAGTATGAGTCGACCTCAAAGGCCATGCGTCGACACATGAAGGATTTAAGACTCAGGATGAGTCAATACAAAGGATCATGCGTCGATACATGCAATGTTGAAGACTCAGTATGAGTCAACACAAGAGGATTACACATAGACTCATGCAGCATTCCAGACTAGTACGCGTCGACTCAAAGAGACATGCATCGACTCATGCAGTTTAATTTTTGACAGATTCATTTCCAAAGGTTGTAACTTGAGTTCCCGGACTCCGTTTGAGGTGCCGTTTGAAGCATTGGATAGCTAACGTGGTGAACTTCATTCTTAAGGATTAAAATGAAGGATAAGAAGAATAATTCTAGAACCCAAATTAGGATAGAGTTAGCTTCCCGTGTTAATCGCTATAATGATTTCGTGAAGTATGATGAGGATAAGACGATCTTAGATTAATGCTTTGTTTATAACAGTAAGATTAATAATAATAATATTGATGTAGTATTGCAGTATAATAATATGTAGGGGTTTGGTAATTAGAGATAAGCATTAGATGGCTAATTAATGATGGGCATTATCATGTTGTAGGCCTATGGCCAACGTTGAGGGATTGTCGATTTGTCGTTGTATTGTTGTTATGGCTGAGTTGCTGTGGAATTATGTTGATGAATTATGTTGATGAATTATGTTAATGAATCATGTTGATGAATTATGTTGATGGATTATGTTGATGAATTATGTTGATGAATCATGTTGAGCTGCCTCTAATAATTGGCAGCTATTAAGTTGTAGGCTTCTGGCCAACGATGATGTTGTGTTGAGATGTTGCTAATTATGGTTGTTATTACTACATTCATGATTGTGTCACATATATTGCATATCAAGATGGAGTTGATGCTCGTTAAGATGGCCTGTATTAGCGAATATTAAGATGAAGGCTTATGCCTTGTTGATGCCTCTATTTATTGGCAATTATTTTGAGATGGGATTTCTGCTCTAATGGTACCACATGCATTTGCATAGCATTGAGAAGAATTATATGATTTCATAAAGAAGTTGTGTATTGATGCGGTAATGTTGTATGTTTTTGATGTTCCCTTGCGATTATTGTTATTATAAGATGTGAAGTGGTGATATTAACTAATCTGATCTAGTATATTATTTATCATACATTTTATTATATTGTTAGATATCTCACCCCTTCTATTTGAATGTTACCCTTACGTTTGTAACGTGCAAGTAATCCAGAGTGAAGGCGGTATACCTTCAGTAGTTCGAGTCGGTGTCATTGCTCTGATGCGTAACACTCGGGGGGGATGAACGCTTGTTACTTTTAGTCATTGTTATTCCAGTTGTTGAACTTTAATTTGATTGTTGCTAAGTATGTGTTATTTTTAAGTTGCTGTAATGTTGGAAAAGGATGTTATTATGATTCCGCTGCGCAGTTGTTCAAGTTGTTGAATTAAGAGATTAAATTATTTTGATGTTGGTTCATCCGATGTTTTAAAAGTGTTATGTATCCATGTCAAATGCAATGGTTTTTAAGTTGAATTTGTGACATCCTGATTTAGTTATATGAATTTTATGACTTTGATTTACATTTATAATTGTCGGGTAGAATTGGGGTGTTACACTTGTCACACTATTATGCAATGTTTGTTAGACCTTTATTAAAGGATCCTTTCCACCTTATTTGGCAATGTTTGCTAGACCTTCATTGAAGAATCCTTCCCGCCTTATTATGCAGTGTTTCCTGGATCTTCATTGAATGATCTTTTGCACCTTTTAGGTACCACTTGTTGGGCATTCAATGAAGGATCCTTACCGCCTTATTATGAAATATATAGTCTAGATAATCACTAGAGGATCCTCTCCTCCCCAATATAGTTCATTAAGTGCAATCCGTAAAGACAACAAAAAATAACTAAACTTTATAAAGAAAGCAGAAATAGTGCATTGATAATAAAGCTCAGAAAGTCGTGATTGTATAAAGCCCTGAAGACCAGGATTACAAAAATTCCCTAAGGGTATGATTACAAAAAACTCACAAAGGGGAAAGTTATAAAAGACAGGACGATAAAAAGGTCTTAACAACTCTCTTCTTCATTAATTCGGCCCTCATCAAAGGTAGAGGATCCCTCATTTCTCTATGATGAAGCATGTTTATCCTGAGTAGAAATCATAGTGGTAGGAGGGGCTTGATCCTCCTAATCTATGAGTCGGTCATCCTTGATCATCTTAAACAAATCAATTTGACTCAAATTCAGATCAGGATAAAAAGAATATCATTTGTTCCTTAGCCCATTTAAAATACTTGTCAGAGTTATCGACCATTTCATGTTTGCATTCTAACATGTCATCCTCTAGCCTCTTTTGAGAGAGAAAGGTTGGCTTAAGAGATTATTTAGAATCCTTTAACTTCTTTTCTGTCTGAGAGAGTTTCTCATCGGCTTCTTTGACGTCTTCCTCTGCATTTTTAGGGACACTTTTAGCTTCGCCTCCGAATGCTCCTCAATGATAGTCCTCAGCAGACTTGTCTTCTGTAACACCCTTCTAAGCCAACGAATAATTTGAATATAATTTAAGAAAATAAATCAAATAGATTCACCAACAAGGGTGTCACATCTTCATATAAACATCACATAAAACATCATGCTCCTTAACACGGGTTTTCAAAACATTTATAACAAACACTTCTTTATTAACATCAACAAACAAATTCAAACTTCATAATGAAATCATAGTTTCAAAATAACTTCGTTTAGTTCATCAACACCAAAACCTTTCCGGTCAATATCAAAAGACATCATCAAATGTATCCAACATAGTAAAACTTATAAAAATATGTTTATCAAAACAATTGAACTTCAACTCAAGAGTTTCCCACCCGATGTTACAATATCAGAGAAAGAGCACTAACAATAACAAAAATAAATGAATAACTCTAAGCTATCCTCGAACTTCTACGAGCTAATCTTGATTACCTGCAAGTTACCCATGTATAGAGGAAACATTTCCAAGCAGAAAGAGTGAGTAATAACAAACTATTATAAAAGATATATGGCATAGATATAGTACTACAACAATAGTTCATTACAAAATCCACATATCATCATACTTATTATTATACTCACATTGTTACATCATCATTACCCATCAAACATATCATTATATCATCATATTAACATCTATCGTCAAACACCACTTAGATCACAACATCAACAACATCATTAAATCAATCATTATGCAATATCGTAAATAATGCAATGCAACATCATTAAATCATGCATGTGGTACCAAAACTTCACTCATGACTAAGTCATATTCCTTTAAAGATCCCCACCATAGGATCGATTCCCTCTTGGAACCTAAGCACATCATAAAACTACACTCAATCCACAGTATGGGATTGAGGCCATCACTGGACCAACGTACTATCAACATCACTAGACTAATCGTCCTAACTATGCCATGAATGCATGATGCGCAACAAAATAATAAAACATGACCACTGCTAGTTAAAACACACCATCATTCATGTAATCATCATATAATTTTATTCACATGGCATGTGTACACATCAAACATGAATCAACAACTTCATGCATCAAAATGACATTAATTACTTCATAATATGATACAATATTATCATAGCAGCTAGGGGTGTTCAAATCCAAACCAATCCAAATAAAAAACCAAAACCGATCCAAAAAACCAAAAACCACAAAAAACCGAAATTTATTGGATGTGTTTGGATGTCATTTTGTGAAAACCGATCGGTTCAGATCGGATTTCAGATCAATTTTTCAAAACCGATCCAAACCAAACCAAACTGCATACATATCTTTTTATACTTATTTACTTTTTATTAGTATGATATGTTACGTGAATTTATTATTAGATAATAATAATTTTTTTTAATAATAGTTATTAGCTTGGTATAATTTATTTATTTTTATTATTTCAATCATAATCAATCACTCTCATTTTGTAATATTAACTTTTAATATACTATATGTTATATATTATATCAAATCTATGATTTATTAGTAGTTTTATAATATTTATAAAAATATAATATATAATTTGGATATCCAAAAACCAATCCAAATTAAACCGCATAAAATTGGATCGGATCGGATTGGATTTTTTTAATATATCATCCAAAATCGAACCGAACCTCAATTAAATTTATATATGGATCGTATTATTTTTTGTCTTAAAACCGATCCAAACCGAACCGTGAACACCCTTAATAGCAGCATCAATTCAACATTTACACATACATCATCATAAACCAATCACAAAATCGCCCAATTCATCAAAGAATAGGTAATGTAAATTACATCCTTTTACTCCTTTTTATTCTACATAGTTATAGTTCATTGTATTAGCTACCCAACACTTTGAATGGCGTGTCGAACAGAGTCCAGAAACTCAAGTTATGACACTTCAAAAATTATGACGTCTACCCCTCGCCTGAGGCTCACCCGACGAAGTATCTTGCTCTCCTAAGGCTCGCCCGACGAGGCTGGGGTGAACCCCCCCCCCCCCCAATCAAAATTCAGGAGCATGTGTTTCCACTCTTCTCTTCGTGTCCTTGCTTTCCCGGCAAGCTCACCCTCGCCTCTGCTTCGCCCGGGGCAAACAAGCATAAACAAGTTTGGAAACATCTTATTTCATACCAGGCCACCAAAATAACTTCTTCAATTCTTGATACATCTTTGTAGCACCGGGATGAATACTCAACCCACTTCTATGTCCTTCCTCAAGAATACTCTTCTTAAGTTCTTACACATCCGGAACACAAACTCTATCACCAAATCTCATTACTCCATTCTCGTCAACTCTGAACTCACCTCTATTACCTTGGTTAATCAATGTCAATCGGTCGACGAAACTCAAATCATATATTTTTCCTTCACAGGTTTCTTCTAGAATACACCTAGTCAATTTTAACATTCCCAAACTTATACTATTAAGAGTTTCTTCACACATCAAGCTCATATCTCTGAATTGTTTGATCATTTCTAACTCTCGAACCATAAGCGTCGACATATACAATGACTTTCTACTTAATACATCAGCTACCACATCCGCCTTACCAGGATGGTAACTCAAATCAAAGTCATAATCTTTCAACAACTCAAGCCATCTTCTCTGCCTCATGTTTAATTCCCCTAGTCGAACAAGTATTTCAAGCTTTTGTGATTACTAAACACTTCGAATTTAGAGCCAAAAAGATAATGTCTCCAAATCTTCAACACAAACACCACAGCTTGTAGCTCTAGGTCATGCGTAGGATAATTTCTTTCATGAACTTTCAATTTCCTAGAAGCATAAGCAACTACCTGCCCATTTTGCATCAATTCACCAGCAAGACCCATCTTAGACGCATCACAATACACTAAAAAAGAATTACTCGAATTAGGAAAAATCAATACCACAACGGTCGTCAACTTCTTCTTTAATTATACAAAAATTTCTTCACGCACAATATCCCACACATAAGCTTGACCCTTCGATAATAACCTACTAAACCAAGAAAACTTTGAATCTCAGTCGTAGACTTCAAAGTCTCCCATTGCAACATAGCATAAACCTTAGAAGGATCCACAACGATTCCACTACTATAAATCACATGGCCAAGAAAACTCACTTCCTTCAACCAAAACTCACACTTCGACAACTTTGCGTATAACTTATTTTCTTTTAACACTTGCAACATAATTCGTAAATGCTCAGCATGATCTTCTTCTAATTTAGAATAGACCAGAATATCGTTAATGAAGATCACCACAAACTTATCCAGATACAAATGGAAAGTTTGATTCATATACTCTATGAAAACACCTGGGGCATTAGATACACCAAACGCCATCACATTGTACTTTTAATGCCCATACCTTGTTCCAAAATTCGTTTTCATAATATCATCTAGTTTAACACGAATCTGATGATAATCGGACTCAAGTCAATTTTTCTTAAAACATTAGCAGCCACCAACTAATCCATCAAATCATCAATCCCCGGGAGTGGATACTTATTTTTAATAGTCACTTTATTCAATTGTCTGTCATCCACACACAATCTCATACTTCCATTTTTCTTCTTCACTAACAACACATGTGCACCCCACGAAGAAACACTCGGCCTAACGAACTTCTTCTCAAGCATTTCTTCCAATTGTTTCTTCAATTCACTCAGCTCTGAAGCTGACATCCTATAGGGAGCCATTGACACTAGACTTGTACTTGGCACCAAGTCTATATAAAACTCCACTTCACATTCAAGAGGCAAATCACGGATGCCATCTGGAAACATTTCTGAAAATTCACAGACAACAGGTAATTCCACACTCATAATTTCACGATCAACTTGCAATGACACAAACATTGCAAACATCAAATCTTCATCTTCTAACCGTTCATTCACTTACTTAGAAGAAAACAACATTAGTTCTCCATTATCACCAAATTTAGGGAACCTCAAAGTCTTATTATAACAATTGATATGAACATAGTTGAAACCCAACCAGTTCATTCCAAGAATAACACCGATTTTGTGTAAGGGTAGACACACCAAATCCATCACAAAACTCTTACCATAAATGGTCAAAGGACATCTCGAACACATATAAGTAGTAGTAACAGAACCACTAGCAGGAGCATATATTACCATACTACCATTCATATCAGACAACTTAAATCTTAACATATTTGCACATTCACACAAAAAAAAAAGAATGAGTAACACTGATATCAATAATTGAAACCAATTCAACATTTTTAATAAGATAAGTATCTTGAATCAAGTTGTCCTTCTTGGAATTCTCCTATCCACTCAAAGCGAACAGTCTACTATTAGTCTGTGTAGCAGCATCATCCTTCTTTGGCTTTTGACACTGGGTACTGATATGACCCTGTTATCAATAATTAAAGCAAGTTGGATCATCGATATTGCACTAAGGAGCATGATGATTCGTCTTACCATATTTGTAACATCTCAAAACCTTATTCTCACATTCATTTGAATAGTGACCTTGTTCACCATATCTGTAACACTTAATAGGAGTGGGAGCTCCTCCCTCACTTGTCTTCTTCCCATCGAAAACCTTTTGTTTCCCTTTATCAGATAGAGCATCATAAGGCTTCCTAGGTCCTGATGTTGTTTTCCTCTCCTCTCATTCAGACTCTTGTAGTGAACCGGATGAAATTTGCTATCTTCTTCATAGAATCTACAGTTATTCACCAATTCTAGAAACCTACAGGTCTGCTGATATTCAATTGCCGACTTGATTTCCATACGTAAACCATTCTCAAACTTAATACACTTCGAGAATTCTGCAGTTGCTTCATTGTAATATGGATAATACTTTTCCAGTACCATAAACCTCAAAGCATATTCAGTCACCGACATATTCCCTTGTTTCAACTTAAGGAGTTCTATCACTTTCTTCCCGCGCACATCTTTGGGAAAATACTTCCTCAGAAACTCCCTGTTGAACACAGACTAAGTAATAACTTCATATAAACATCACATAAAACATCCTGCTCCTTAACACAGGTTTTCAAATCATTTATAACAAACACTTATTTACTAACATCAACAAACAAATTCACACTTTGCAGCAGAATCATAGTTTCAAAATAACTTCATTTAGTTCATCAACACCAAAACCTTTTCATTCAATATCAAAAGACATCATCAAATGTATCCAACATAGTAACACTTATAAAAATATGTTTACGAAAAAAATTAAACTTCAACTAAAGCGTTTCTCACCCGATGTTAGAATATCAAAGCAAGACCACTAACAATAACGGAAATAAATGAATAACTCCAAGCTAACCTCGAACTTCTAAGAGCTAATCTTGATTACCTACAAGTTACCCACGTATAGAGGAAACATTTCCAAGTAAAAAGGGTAATTAATCACAAACTATTATAAAAGATAGATGTCATAGATATAGTAGTGCAACAACAGTTCATCACAAAATCCACATATCATCATACTTCATGATTATACTCACATTATTACATCATCAGTAGGCATCAAACATATCATTATATCATCAGATTATCATTTATCGTCAAACACAACTTATATCATAACATCAACAACATCATTTAACTAATCATTATGCAAAGTCACAAATAATGCAATGCAACATCATCGACTCATGCATGTGGTACAAAAACGTCACTAATGACTAAGTCATCTTCCTCCAAATATCCCCTCCATAGGATCGATTCCCGCTTGGAACTGGAGCACATCATAAAACTGCACTCAATCCACACTATGGGATTAAGGCCATCACTGGACTAACGTCTTATGAACATCACTAGACTAATCGTCCTAACTATGACATGAATGCATGATGTGCAACAACATAATAAAACATGACCACTACTAGTCAAAACACATCATCATTCATGTAATCATCATATATTTATCTTTACATCGCATGCATACACATAAAACATGCAATCAACAACTTCATGCATCAAAACTTTATCAATTACTTCATAATACGATACAACATTATCATAGCAGCAATAATTCAACATTTACATATACATCATAATAAACCACTCACAAAATCACCCAATTCATAAAAGCATAGGTACTGAAAATTAAATCCTTTTACTCCTTTTATTCTACCTTATTATATTTCATTGCGTTAGTTACCCAACGCTTCGAACAACGCATCAAACGGAGTCCGGAAACTCAAGTTATGATACTTCAAAAACTCTGACATCTTCCCCTCGCCTGAGGCTCCCCCGACGAAGAAGCTTGCTCACCTGAGGCTCTCCCAGAGAGGCTGGGGAAAAACGCCCTCCCCCATATAAAATCCAGGAGCATGCATTTCTACTCTTCTCTCCGTGTCCTTGCTCGCCCGACGAGCTCACCCTCACCTCTACTTCGCCCGACAAAGTTGGGGCGAGTCACCTTCTTCCATAAAAAATCTAGGGGCTCAGTATCCTTTCCACCAGTCCTCTTCACTTCGCTCTTGCCCGACGCATCAGGGGCGAGGTACCTTCTCCCGGCATAGCATCTTGCTCTTCCAGGGAGACACGTACGACAGTAGCTCTGCTGTTGCATTTTCTGCACAGTCCAGTCCCAGTTTTCCTTGCAATTTCACATTAATGCAGACCTAAAACTCATACAAATCACATATTTTCATCATACAACAACAATTCATATTACACATTACATACATCAAATCATGGTATTATTAGCATCAAATATTCACAATTTTGTCAAAGATTCATCATATATCAAATCATCACAAAACCCCAACAAACCTACATACTTATAAACCTTATAAAAATCATATTAATAAGTATAACCCCCTTACCTTAGATTATAGATTTGATCTTCTTCTTTGGGTTCTACCAAAAATCCCTTTGTTCTCTTCCTGCCCTAACTCTATTGCGTTCTTCCAACTCTTTTCACGATCGCACTCACTGGCACACTTTTCCCCATATTCCTTGTTTAACCCTTGGACCCTTTCTATGGTCTTCCCATCTTACCCTCACTAATCCACATAACATTACCACTTTGCTCTTAGCACTTCTACACCTTATATTCTATATATTTTATTACTAATAATTTTAAATAATTAAAACTAATTATCTAAGATTATTTAAAATACTCGATGTCTCCTTATTCCCTACTATACCACACATAGCATCACATTACACATCATATTCATCAAAACATTCACATAAACTCGCAAATACATCACCATTACTCATTATAATACAATTAAATACTTATTTAAATAATCTAATTATTTTATGGTGTTACATCTTCCAAAGACAAACCTATCATGAGAAACATTTAATGATGTCAGTGTTTCCCTAAGTGATGCTTGAGAGAATCGGTTCAAGCTTTTCTTAAGGGAGTCACCCCATAAACTCATCACTGCAAAAAAATTTAATATCACAGTACATTCAAATTAAACCACTTCACCTTTTTCAAGGCCTCATGATTGACAGAGAGTGGACTGAAATAGTTTTATTGGATCTAAAAAGGGAGGGTACATTTTAAAAGCTTGAACCGAGTGCATAAATATTGGTTTGGTCGCTCTAATGGCTTTAGATTTTTTGAAGCAGGCCTGATTACCTAACTCAAACAAATAATTACTCATTCATTCTAGCCTGTATATGGCTTGAGAGGCATGGGAAGAAACTAACATTCAAGACCGAATCATGGATAAGAAGTCATTTCTCCAAGAAAGAAAGAAGTTGTTTCTCCATAATACCACATATTCCCTAAAAAAGGGGAGAGGTTGGTTATTGGACTAAATAAAGTTCATGGAAACTCTCATAAATAACTCTGCCTCAAAATTTAGAAGGGAGCATCATTATCTCCACAGAAAAATATACATAGTCTTTCAAAATTCTTACTTGAGCAAACTTTCCTTAAACTATTATATTTTTAGTAAGTAAAATTTAAATTACTTTCTTGCATGATTCATACCTAAAACTTTTTTATTATGTTTAAGTGCATTAAGAATCGTTAGCTACACATCCCTTTTGTGTATGGGTGTAATCGGTTCGATTTTGATTGATTTTTGGTTAAAAAATGTCTGAACCGATGATATCTCAATCGATTTGGCTTGGTTCAATTTTTAGTATTTTTCAAAAATAGAACTGAATCAATCTAACTAGTTTGGTTCGGTTAATCGATTTATAATGTTCTTTTTCAAACATTATAGCCATCAGCGTATTCTTTCCTATTGTATTTTTCAGTGTATTTGATCAGTGGTTTTTGCAACTTTGTTTACCGTTAATTCTAGTTAATCTTGTCATTGTTTTTAAGCGCTTTATTTCCTTTTTTCTATATTTTATGCTTTGGTTGTGTCTTTTTGATGTTTTCGGGTTCAGATAGATATTCAAGAAGGATAGGAGCAAAAATTAGAAAAATCACGAGAATTCGGAAAAGCTTTTCCCATGTTCCAGGAGGTCTACTACGGGAGCCTATAGTAGTTACTACTAGCCGTAATAGTGGTGTAGCATTTCAGTTTAGCAAAATTCACAAGAATATGTGGTCTGCTACGGCCACCCGTAGCACGTGCTAATGGATGTAGCACACGTGTCGTGGTTCACCAAAATTGCATTGTAGAATCGGTGGTCTTTTATGGGTGGTCGTAGCAGGTGCTACTGGCCGTAGCAGCATGTGCGATGATTCTTAAATATTTCCTTATTCGTTAGGATTTGGTTTCAGATCTGATTTGATTGTCCGATTGATGTGGATTTGATTATGGGATTTGCAAAAAAGGGGCTTTTCTATTTAAGCAAGTTTTTCAAAATAATTAGAGAACTTTTGGCAAGAGGAAAATTACACGATAAAAGATTAGAGAAGACAAAGGTTTTGGGGAGAGGCAAATTTTCATGAACGGGAGCAATTGAAGATCAATTCTCATCTCAATACTTGTAATGTCTACAATTTATCTTTTGTTTTCCTTGAATGCTATGAGTAGCTAAATGCCACAATGCTACAATGTGTCCCTCATTTTACTCTATAATGACTTTAATTTTATATTTGCAATAACAATGTTTTTCATTATGAATTTATTCTCTTAATGTTCTTAATGCCTTCTCTTTCGGCAAAATTGAGATTTATGTATTATTATCAATTAGGTTTTACCGTTGTTGATACTTTTTTCATGAGAATATCCTACAGTAAATATTACCTAGAACTAGGGAGAAAGCCATGATTAGAACATTAGGGGAAAGCCATGTCCCAAGACCACAACTAGAGAAAGTCTCAAGCATAATCTCTCAGAGGGTGTCATCCTTTTTAGCTTCAACAAGCATCAAATCTCAAAGATCCATTCCAAAAGCCAAGAGAAAAAAGAAAAAGTGACATCAAGGTAAGGACATCGAAGTAGGAGGTGACTTGAGACATAAATTAGTCCATATCTCTCAACCATAAGGTTTCTTTGTTGCGGAAAGGACAAGCAACAAGGTGTGGAAGCTGAAATACCCCCCGTAACAAAGGGGAATGAATTGTTGATCCATGTGATGTTAAACAAAGTGTTGCATGGGAGGCAACCCACGCTTTTAATGACTGAGTATTTTATTTTTATTATTTGTTTTTTTTTCTTCAGGTGATAAACAAGGTCTTACATGTGCAAGCTATGATGTAGCAGTTGATGTTACATTACCCTTCTGCTACTCAGTAAGAATCATTATGAGTCACTCTTCTCTCTCTTGTTCTAAAACATTGGGGACATTGTTTAGTTCAAGTTTGAGGGGGATTTTTACTGCTCCTGCTTGTTTGTTTTATTTTGTTTTGTTGGTTTAAAACTGCACTTTGAAGTCTCCCCAAATGTTGACAGAAATTTTTTGTTTTGCGCAAGATTTTTAGTTTCAAAGAGATCGGGAATAGTATATAGAGATAAATGTATAATTGTTTGAGGGTAGGAAGTCCGGAATAATGTGACAGAAAGGGGTTTGTTTGAGCACCCTAGTTTCCCTAAAAAGTGATACGAGTCTAATGTGTATATTTGTACCATAGTGCTTGAATCTTAAGAAGTACTCCTTGATTAGTTTATCTTGACAGACTGGCATAATCTAGATTCACATGCATGTATGATTGGTTAAGAAAGAAATAATTTTAACACCAAATGTTGAAAATGTGGTAAAAGGAACTCGTCCCGCTAAGTTAGGTACCCTCACTCGGTTATTTAGCCCAAAGGAGGTTGATCCCCAAATGTCTCCAGATAAGGATAATATATAAACTGAAAAGTTTTGAAAATTTCATTGGTAATTAAAAGTAGCCCTTGATGCTTATTTGATGCCTAAACAAAAATTCTTGATTAGTCTTGTGTATGTGATGATCATCATAATTCTCATTGCCTTAATTTGATTATCCGCATGAAAAAGGAGGAAAATCGAAAAAAGACTTAAGTACAAAGCATAGTTAGAGAGGTTTCCAAAAATGGAATTTTAGGTTCAGAATGTTAGCACAAAAACTCTTGCCTTCATGTGAATAACGAAAGAAATATTTCTTGACCAATGTGAACGAAAGTCTCACGTATGAGAACCGGTAAATTTTGTGTTTCATGAGCTCTTATTTGTATTGATAGGCTTGGCACCGTTTAAAGTTTTGTTGTTTGAGGTCAAGCTACGGTCTATGTTTGGGGAGTTTGATTAATGGTTTTTGCAGTTTTGTTTACCGTTAATTCTAGTTAGTCTTGTCACTATTTTTAAGCAATTTATTTCCCTTTTCCGCATTTTTTGCTTTGGTTGTGTCTTTTTAATGTTTTCAGGCTCAGATAGATATTCAAGGATAGGAACGAAAACTAGAAAAAATTGCAAGAATTCAAAAAAGTTTTTCCATGTTACAGGAGGTCTACTACAAACATCTGTAGCAGAGGTGCAACATTTCAGTTAACTGAAATTCACAAGAATATATGGTCTTCTACATCCACCCGTAGCATGTGCTACTGGTTGTAGCAGACCTGCCCTATTTCAACAAAATTGCATTGTAGAATTCATGGCCTGTTACGGGTGGCCGTAGCAGGTGCTATTGGCCGTAGAAGGTGCTACTGGTCGTAGCAGCATGCGTGCTGATTCTTAAATATTTCCTTTTTTGTCATGATTTGGTTTCAAATATGATTTGATTGTACAATTGATATTGATTTGATTATGGGATTTGCAAAAAAGGGACTTTTCTATTTAAGCGAGTTTTTGAGAACAATTAGAGGACTTTTTGGCAAGAGAAAAATTACACGATAAAAGATTGGAGAAGACAATGGTTTTGGGGAGAGGAAATTTTTTATGAATAGAAGCGATTGAAGATGAATTCTCATCTTAATACTTGTAATGTCTACAATTTATCTTTTGTTTTCCTTGAATACTATGAGTAGCAAAACCCCACAATGATATAGGGTGTCCCTGATTTGACTATGTAATTACTTTGATTTTATATTTGCAATAACAATTTTTTTCATCATTAATTTATTCTCTTGATGTTCTTAATGGCTTCTCTTTCAAAAAAATTGAGATTGATGTATAATTATCAATTAGGTTGGCCCGCCGTTGATAATGTTTTTCATGAGAATATCCTATAGTAGATATCACCTAGGACTAGGGAGAAAGCCATGATTAGAACATGGGGGGAAAGCCATGTCCCAGGACCATAACTAGAGAAAGTCCCAAGCATAATCTCTCAGAGGGAGTCAACCTTTTTAGCTTCAACAAGCATCAAATCTCAGAGATCCATTCCAAAATCCAAGAGAAAAAAGAAAAAGCGACATAAAGGGAATGACATTTAAGTAGGAGGAAACTTGAGACACAAAGTAGTCCTTATCTATGAACCAGACGATTTGTTTGTTGCTGGAAAGGACAAGCAACAAGGTGTGGAAGCTGAAATACCCCCATAACAAGGGGGATGAATTGTTGAGCCATGCGATGTTAAATGAAGCGCTACGTGGGAGGAAACCCACGCTTTTAATGAATGAGTATTTTTCTTTTTATTATTTGTTTTGTTTCTTTTTCAAGTGATAAATAGGGTATTACATGTGCAAGCTATGATGCAGCAGTTGATGTTACATTACCCTCCTACTACTCAGTAAGGATCACTTTGAGTCACCCTTCTCTCTCTTGTTCTAAAACATTAGGGCCAATGTTTAGTTCATGTTTGGTGGGATTTGTACTTCTTCTGTTTGTTTGTTTTATGTTATTTTGTTGGTTTAAAACCACACTTCGAAGTCTCCCCAAATGTTGACAAGAAATTTTTGTTTTGCACAAGAGTTTTAATTTCAAAGAGATCGGGAATAGTATATAGAGATAAATGTATGATTGTTTGAGGGTAGGAAGTCCAGAATAATGTGACAAAAAGGGGTTTGTTTGAGCATCCTAGATTCCCTAAAAAGTGATACAAGTCTAACGTGTAGATTTGTACCAAAGTGTTTAAATCTTGAGAAGTACTCCTTGATTAGTTTATCTTGACATTCTGGCATAATCTAGATTCACATGCATGTATGATTGGTTGAGAAATAAATAATTTTAGCACCAAATGTTGAAAAGGCGGTAAAAGGAAACCAGCCCGCTAAGTTAGGCACCCTCACTCGGTTATTTAGCCCGAAGGAGGTTAATCCCCAAACGTCGTCCAAATTAGGACAATATATAAACTGAAAAGTTTTGAAAATTTCATTGGTAATTAAAAGTAGTAATTGATGCTTATTTGGTGCCTAAACAAAAATTCTTGATTAGTTTTGTGCATGTGATGATCATCGTAATTCTCATTGCCTTAATTTGATTGTTCACATGAAAAAGGATGAAAATCGGGAAAATAACTTAAGTACAAATCATTGTTAGAGAGGTATCCAAAAATATAATTTTAGGTTCGGAATGTTAGCACAAAAACTCTTGGTGTCATGTGAATAACGGAAGAACTATTTCTTGACCAATGTGAATGAAAGTCTCACATATGAGAACCGGTAAACTTTGTGTTTCATGAGCTCTTATCTGTATTGATAGGATTGGCGTCGTTGCAAGTTTTATTGCTTGAGGTCAAGCAACGGTCTATGTTTAGGGGAGTTTGATAAGTGGTTTTTGCACCTTTGTTTACCGTTAATTCTAGTTAATATTGTCGCTGTTTTTAAGCCATTATTTCCCTTTTCCTGCATTTTATGCTTTGGTTGTGTCTTTTTAATGTTTTCGGGTTCATATAGATATTCAAGGATAGGAGAAAAACTAGAAAAAATTGCGAGAATTCAGAAAAGTTTTTCGCACCTTCCAGGAGGTCTGCTACAGGCGCCCGTAGTAGAGGTTCAGTATTTCAGTTCAGCAAAATTCACAAGAATCCATGGTCTGCTACATCCACATGTAGCAAGTGCTACTGGCCGTAGCAAACATGCCCTATTTCACCAAAATTTCATTATAGAATTTGTGGTCTGCTATGGGTGGTGATAGCAGGTGCTATTGGCCGTAGCAGCATGCGCGCTGATTCTTAAATATTTCCTTTTTCGTTAAGATTTGGTTTCATATCTGATTTGATTGTTCAATTGATGTTGATTTGATTATGGGATTTTCAAAAAAGGTACTTTTCCATTTAAGCGAGTTTTTGAGAACAATTAGAGAAGTTTTTGGCAAGAGGAAAATTACACGATAAAAGGTTGGAGAAGACAAGGATTTTGGGGAGAGGCAATTTTTTATGAACGGAAGTGATTGAAGATAAATTCTCATCTCAATATTTGTAATGTCTATAATTTATCTTTTGTTTTTCTTGAATAATATGAGTAGCTAAATCCCCCAATATTAGGGGGTGTCCCTGATTTGACTCTGTAATGACTTTTATTTTATATTTGCAATAAAAATGTTTTTCATTATGAATTTATTCTCTTAATGTTCTTAATGCCTTCTCTTTCTGAAAAATTGAGAATGATGTATGATTATCAATTAGGTTTGATCGTCGTTGATAATTTTTTCATGAGAATATCCTATAGTAGATATTACCTAGGACTAGGGATACCCTATAGGAACCGAACTACTCTTGATTTAATAATGCTTTATTTCATCGGTAAGTTTCTTTGTACTTAGGATAAATGATTAAAGGTTTTCTCACTAAGGACTTAGGAGTAAACACCCTTAAAGACTGGTAATTGATTATGTAAAAGAAGTTGTTGCAATATTACTTCAGAGTTGTTATAGGAATAAATCACACACTTTCCCTAGCATGCTATTCATATTTGTCAAAACTATTCTCAGCATCCATCTACTTTATTCGCAATTATTTTATTTTCGCAAATTAAACCCAAACACTAGTTTTTGTTTAATTGATCAACGCTTCAAACTCCATATTTACACACAGTCCTTGAGGCCGACATTTGGGGAACTTTCCTAGTTATTATTACAGAGGCAAAATAGTACGCTTGTTATTTTTCTGATCAGTATTTTATGCTATTTTATTAAAAAATGATTAGTTTCATGTAAATTTTTGCATGGTATATATTTCAAACAAATTCCAAGATGTCATTAGTCCATATGAATCAATAACATGTTTTTTATTGCATCATAAAATAAGGTCATTACCAAATATAAACGTTGACACTTAACATCATAAGGTTTAGAAAGGAATTGAAAGCTTAACAAATAAAACATAACAATAGCAACAATAGTTTCTAGTACACAAAAATTAACATGTTTCGTACTTCAAATACACATAAATATAGATGTGTGTTTTACTGAAAGGACAAAAACATAAACAAAAATGGATAATGATTGGACCGATACAAAATTTAGACTTAATGATGAGTTTAATAAAATATTTAAAACCTAATTATAGTTATTGGTTCGATTCATCAGTTTGGAGGTTCTTAAAAACTAAAATTGAGAACTGAGCCAAACTACATCAATCTTAATTGGTTCGGTTTGGTTTTGAAACCAAACCAAATACAATCAGAGTTTTTGATTTAGTTTTATTTGGATCATCAGTTGAATTGATTTTTTCGCATCTGCTGACACCCCATTGTAAAAAAAAATTAAGATAATTGCATGTTGAAAAAATTATTTAAAACTTTAAGAAAAATTAAACAAATTTTGTTTTAAAATTATTAAAATTTCATGTCATAAAATTTGTACTAGCAACCAAAAAATATCACTTTGTTTTGTTATGAGAAAAAATAAAAGTTTTTGGATGTGATTAAAAACCTATTTAATCTTATATAAAATGAAAAAGTAAGAGAATAAAAATATGAAAAAGTGTGAATTGTTTACCTTTATAATCCAGTTTTTAAAAAAAAAAGTCCAAACTAACCCACATTTCAAATTATCACCCAATATATTCTACTTTCCAAAAAAAAGGCAACGAAGCATTGGTGTCAGGCCAATTGGCACGTGCACCTATAGTTAAAGAGGATGTGTTAATTGGATTGGCACATACACTAGATGTTGCCAACCTAATTGACGCATATGTGTAAAAGGAGGGATCAATTGCTTGGCACCAGTGTGTGTTGTAACTTTTTTTACTATAAATAGAGGTGTGTCCTATTATTGCAACTTCACGCCTCTTTACATAATAAAAGTTTATTTTTCTTCATTAGCTTTATCATGATTGTTAAAATAGATGGGCATGTTTGTTATTCGCCAACAAAGCCTCCGATGAAAATGCTTTTTTGGAACATCTAAAGTTTCGAGCATCTTGAAAGGAGTTTGAAAAGTTGGTTAGACGAAGAGATTAATGATGGGGGAAAATAAGAAGAATTGGTAGGCTTGTTTCGTACATCTTAATTACAAATGACAGTAATATTATGCAGCATGTGTGAGTGCGAGTTAAAGATAACAATGATGTTAGAGATATATATCTACATCATATGAAATTTTTTTTATTGTTGTCGTATCGTAGACATGTTATTTTGATTATTTGTGTTGTTGTTCTTAAGTGCGTGCGAGTTTAAGTGTTGTTTATGTCGTTGTGGGTGTGAGTTTAAGTTTGTGTGATGTTAGTTATGTTAATTTTATTGTAACCAAAAGTTTTATATATATATATATATATATATATATATATATATATATATATATATATATATATATATATATATATATATATATATATCAAATTTCAATGTTACATAAATTGAAATCAAAAATAAATAAATTATGATGCAGAAGTTGCTCAGACATTGGGACAATATTTTCGATTGTGTTTAGGCTGGCGGAATATACTACATAATCTTATCATTTTACCAGCCGTATCCATCTCTGTTCTAATACACATGATGTTGGGGTGATCCTTTTTCTTCCTTCGCATCTCATTGTTGTGCAAAATTATCCCCTTGATATGTAGGCCAATATTCCTCCATTGCTACCACCAGTAAGCTCTCGTAGTAAACATTCAAAATGTTAAAGACCTTATAAATGTCAGGTAGATGGATGTAAGCGTCCCAACGAGTATTTGCACATGCTATAATGACATGTGAGCAAGGCATAGAGAAGGCCTGAAATTTTCCACATTCACACCAACCTCTATATAGTTTGACAGCATAGGCTAAATTTCGTCCCCCTCATTCTGGTCCATTGTTTCTTGTACATTTAACGTGTGTCTATGGCGGTTAAATATTGTAATTGCGTGTATGCCAGCTTTGTTAGCTTCAGCTTTCATCACTTCCATACAACTTTCACTGAATAATTACCCTGATCTTAACACTGTAATCTATCTTTCGCTTTTGGTTGCAAAAAGTGATGTCAACCTAAAATAGGTTGTTCTCACCAATGGGTTATTTGTAGATTTCTAATGTCTTTGATGATGTCATTCATGGATTCCACATGATTTGTTGTCATGTGTCCCCATTGGCATCCTCTGTCAAATTCCATTGTCCACTTCTCGAATAGAATGTTATCTATAACACTCTATAGTTCCCCATGCAAATATATTGCATAATTAGAGCAAACTAGCATGCATATCAAGAGAGCATCACATATATCTCCAAAATAAAACAACACATACAATGGTCATGCTAAAATAACATGTATTTAAATTCATGCTTGTATACATTTAACAATTATGCATGTCACAACGGAATACTTCCATCTCTACATGATACCAACACATGAATCTCAAAATAACATCATATAATAAATCATTAGGCACTAAGGCCATCCATCTCAATATCTCCACATACAATTCCAAATACGAAATGATAATATTTGTATCATGTTCCTAATACATCATAACATAAGCAAATAACATAAAGTATGTCAAATATCTCATACAAATCAAACATGAACCAAGTGATCCCCGTGTTACATGACCAGGGCATGACACACTACCTAGTAAAGAATAACAAGCTATTATTTCCTCCAACTAGTCCTTGCGAGAACCACTGATATCTTGAGTACTTGAGAGATGTCGTATAAAATATCATTCCAACAGAAGGGTGATAATTCACATAATTATCAAAATCATAAGATAATATATAATTAATAGCATACACGCATAACATAATTATTCTCACACTTCAAGATTTTCATCAACAAGTTACCACTCAAGTAGTCATTTTATTCACAACTAAACATCCATAATTCCATAATTCAAATGATAGTTAATCACAAACACTACAAATATAACATTCACATCAATATCACATATTGTACACCAATTCCAATAATTCCACTTTGATATATGTGACTCGAATACAACTCAATACTATACACGATGCATGTGGTACCAACTCAATATTTGATTCTCTTAGAATTGGATCCCCTCTCTGAATTCATAAGCCCCCTCTCAGAGCTTCAAGCCCCCTCTCTGAGCTTGGGGAAAGTCACTAGTCCCCTCTCTAAACTAGCGAACATGCCTCTTGACACAACAAATGATACATATGCAATTATAACAATCATATGAAATTAAGATTGTTCTCAAATATTAATATTCATGTGTATTTCACATAATTCAACACCTTTGAATTATCTCACCAAATTACACAACTTACATACATCATGTTAATAATCATCAATTCAACATATTACAATAACGCATAACAAACAATGTTAAACAATATTATTCACATCCGACACCAATTCACGTACCAAACAACATAATTACAAGTCATTTATATAACCACATCATTATTAAATCACTTATTTCCAACCAGACCATTTTTAATAAAAAGAATATTGTGCTAGCTTTCTAACGCTTCAAGGGATTCAAACAAAATTACGGTTCAAAAGTTGTGAATTTTTAAAATTTCAACGAAAATGCAAACACCGGTATTATACATTGACAGCCCTAAACATGTCAGAATTAGGCAAAACAATTAAAGTGTGATTCTTAATAACTTAAAACAACTCTAACAATTTTATCGACAACTCAAACAACTCTATTGACAACTCTATTGGAATTAAAAATAATTTAAATTAACTAATTAGTCCAAATATTTATCTATAACTTAAAAATCCTAAAAAATATTTTACTAATAATACTAACTTATTATTATTAATTATTATAATTATTAAAATATATATATATATATATATATATATATATATATATATATATATATATATATATATATATATATATATGTGTGTGTGTGTGTGTGTGTCAAATTAAACTACATTACCTATTATATATAACTTGGAAACGTCAGTTCTCATACTACTTCATGATGCACCGTACAATAGCTATCAATTGATAAGACCATTTTAACTATGGGGCGGCTACGGTATCTGCTAATTTCTTATTCTCCATTTAATTCTTGTGTACCGCACATCAATATAGATTTAC
Source organism: Vicia faba (assembly GCA_948472305.1). Lineage (NCBI taxonomy): Eukaryota > Viridiplantae > Streptophyta > Magnoliopsida > Fabales > Fabaceae > Vicia > Vicia faba. The sequence goes on along the minus strand of CATIWC010001792.1, from coordinate 113,710 downwards.
AGTATGAAAAATATTAAGTTGGATCCTCAATCATCTCTCAATTTTAATAATATATCAATTCCAAGTATAATTAATCATCAAATATTAAGGATTATTATCAAAATCTAAAAATGTCAAAACCATAAAAATTAGAGATTTCAATCTAAACATGCTTCTACCTATTAGTACATTATCATACAAACTCAATAATCATGTGAGAAATCATCCTTACCTTGATTCTTTGACCTATTGAGTTTTTCCTCTTAGATTTTCCCCTCTTCTTCTCTACTTCTCTCTTTGCCTCTTTTTCCTCTTTCTATCTTCTAACCTTATCTTATATTTTTCTCTTATTTTATCAAATCTCACAATTTCATAACAATTCTATTGGGCTTACTTAACTCACTCTCACACTTTATATTCACACTCTCAATTTAGACCCAATTACTAATTCTATCACTTCTATATTATTTCCACCAAATAAAATAAATTACATAATTCAATTAAGTCAAATAAATCATTTAAATCAATTATACACAAAATCACACAATTAATTAATAAAGGGTTAATAGTCATTTACCCTCTGCAATATATGCGAGTTTTGATTTACCCCCTTAAAAAAATATTTTTGATTATCCCCTATAATTTTTTAGGTACCCCTAAGCGTGTAAAAATGAGAGGGGTAAATTTAAAAAATAATAATAATTATAGTGGGTAATATTTGCACATAGGGGGCAAAAAACTTAGAATTTTAACATTTCAAGGGATGTATCAAAAAAAAATTTAAAGGGGGTAAATCAAAATTCTTCTATATTGCAGAGGAGTAAATGACTATTAACCCATTAATAAATCATATATTTCACCAAAACCACCAATTAATTAACTAGTATATCATATAATAATTAACAAAATAAATATATAATCTAATAAATAAAAATCAGGGTGTTACATTATCCACCCACCTTAACACATCCACATTTGACAATCTAATTTCGTCGTGATAGTATTGAAATGACGGTTGAGTTAGAGCATTGCCTGCATTCACCACTTTTTTGCGAAGGTTCTTGTCTTTGTTTGCCCACATGAAATTTTGTGTGATATGTCAAATGTAATATACATGGGTAGAAGAAGGATTATGCTATCCGTTATCATGATTATCATAAGCACTCTAAATAGAAGTATGTGTTAGGTGAGAGGCTATGATCTAGAGGGGGTGAATAGATCGCAAATAAAATATTCTTATTAAAAAAAAATTTAAAAATGTATAACTATGGAGCATGAAAACAATTTTGGATCAACAATCGTCTATCCGAACCGTTATCAAAAAGATCAAATATACGTTAAACAGATAGAACGAATATGTAAGATAAGAAAAATAATCAATATATTTTCAGTAACTACGTTTGAATAAAACCATTCAATAGTAATTGATTTCTAATGAAATATTAAACAATAACTAATTTAAGTAATTTGTCGAACACTTGGTGTGCAATTGATTCAACACATATTTTTTATGATTTTGTTGATATGTAAATCCAATTACAATAACATAGATTATAATTAACTCAACAAAAGAGCTTGAATTTTTAAACAAATAGATTTTCTCAAAGTATCGATAATGTAACACCCCAATTTTATTAATTCATTATATATTTTATCAATTAATTATTTATCTAATTTTGTGAATAAATAATTTAATTTAAATTATTTGATATATGTTATATATGACGGGTTAATCAGGTGAGGTTGTCGAACCGTTGAGTTATCGTTAGGAGATGACATCGGTCAGAGAAGGACTAATTTATTAGTGAGAATTGTAGAGAAATAGTGATATAGTGGTATTTGGGCCTAATTGTGAGAATGTAAAGAGTTAGTGGTGGATGTGATAGTAAGTCCATTAGCTTGGTTACTAGAGTTAGTACATATTTTATTTGTGGTTTAATTAACAGAAAATAGAAAAGTTAGAAAGAAAGTGGAAAAAGAATCTCACGAAGAAACAAAGGAAAATTGAGAAAGAGGAGAAGAACACCTAGGATGAATTCAAGAGTTCATCAAGAAATCAAGATAAGGGTGATTCTTACATCATTATGGGAATTTTATAATATTATGTAATGGGTAGTTGTATGCTTAGGACGAAAATCCCAATTTTTTAGGTATTAAAATTGTTAGGTTTGAATGAGGAATTCTTAAATATGATGATTGATTGTGTTGTGATGTTTTGGTTGATAAATACATGTTAGGTATATTTTATAGTGCCCTAAATCGTAGCAATTTGGGTGTTAAAATGTGTTTTGTGGGTCAAAATCGCATAGGGAGAAGTGTTGTCATTGCAACAAAATTTTCTGGTTTTTGCAGAGGGTGCTCAGTGCCGTTTAGCGTGCTTAGCGCGGTCGCCTCTATAAGTCGGGAGCTTAGTGCCAGTTAGCACGCTTAGTGTAAACTGGGAGTTGCAATTTTATATTTTCTTTATTTTGATATAGAATTATATATCCTTATATTTTATGCTAATTTATACTTTTTTTGGGAATTTAAAACTACATGTTGGATGGTTTTTGAAGGCCTATTTGATCAAATATGAAACTTAGTTTATATATTTTATGTGTGTGTATGTGGTTGGTGTTGGGTTGTAATGATACTCTGTACATTGCTTGCTATGTGTTGTTATAATATTTTGAAGCAGTGTTACTATGAATATGAATTGTATGTGGATAATTCATGAATATATGTATGTATGTGCAATTGTGTGATAATTTAATTATGATGAATTATTGAGATATGCATGGATGTTAAGATTGAGGGATTGTCTTAATTGCATATGGTTGTTGAAATTTCACATCTATCATTGTTGTCAAGAGGCAATGCTTGTTAGTTCTGTGGGAGCTAGTGACTTGTCCCAAACCTAGAGCGGGGTTTTAAAGCTTAGGGAACGGGCTTTTGTGTATTATTGGTCTACAGAACGGACCCGGATTAAAGTAAAAACCAAATAAAAATAACAGTGATTGGTACCATATGTATGAGTATTGCATTTGAGTCTTGTATTGAGTCACATTGTGTTATGTCATAATATAAAGTTACATGCACTATGTGAAAATGATATGTTTGTGAAACAGAGGATTGTGAGTGTATACTTGTCGATAGTATGATTATTTGGGTTATGATATGCTTATAAAGCATTTGAAGTGTGAGAATATTTTATCTTTATGCATGTATGTTATGTATTATATATTATTATATGATTTCGATAATTATGTAAATTCTCACCCTTCTGTTGGAATGATATTTTATACAACATCGCTCAGGTACTAAAGATTAGAGTTGCTTCTAGCAAGAGAATGGCTGGAGGAGTTAGCTTTATTTTATTTCTGCATTTTGATTTTTGGTTTAGTCATGCTCTGATGTTATGTAACACTAGGGAACACTTTGAATTCATGTTTGAGAGATACTTTGTATACTTTTTGTTTTGGTTATCTTTATTAGAATTATGTGGTGAATTGACTTTAATGCCTAAGTTATCGAATGAATGAATTAATTATGAGACTTAAACATTATATCTCTTTGAATGAAGATTTATTCCGCTGCTACATGCTTATGTGAAAGTGTATGAAAAAACATGAAGTTTTATTGAGCATGACAGGTGTATGTGATGTTTGGAGTATGTGTGACACCCTTGATTGATATGCATGTTTTAATTACTCTGATTTACTCTGTATTATTTAGCGGGGAATACTGGAGCAATTAGACTGAATCCACAAGTCAACGTGAATGCTGGGAACAACAATGATGATGAGTTCCCTGCTTTGGGTAAGTTTCAGAGAAATAATCCTCCAATTTTCAAGGGAGCGCATGAACCTGAATAATGATTGAGAAAATATTGAAGGTGTGAGAAACACAAGAAAGGGGGGTTTGAATTGGGTTTCACCAAATAAAATCTTTTCATTGTTGACAAACTAAGTATGTTTAGAACATAAAACAAGAAATGAACACGACGATTTTTATCTTGGTTCGTTGTGAACTAAGCCACTCCAGTCCACCCTCGCGAGGATGATTTAGCCTTCAACAAGGACTTAATCCACTATAACCAAACTGATTACAGAATAATCCATAGCAAGTCTAATAAAACTTATTGGCACCCTCAATAAGTTCATCGATCCTTACTGTAAATCCACTCAAGCCGCAGCAGGAGTCTTCTTGAGCTAAGACCTTCACTCAATCTCTCAAGGTAACATTCAATAACAGTTTAGTACTTTCAGTGTATTACAAATTTGCTTCTTATAAGTAGATTACACAAACTTTTCAGTACAATGAAGAACACCCAAGTGTTCTACTGTAAGATACAAGCAACAACTACTTACTTATTTATAAAACTATACACAGATGATTTCTCTATAGAGTTTTCACAGTGCTTTGGTGTAGTTTTGTTGAGCTTGATTTGAACCGATAGATTTATCGTTGTAATGTAGTTTGTTACTTTTCTTCAGATTCCAAGTCTTCCTTTTATAGCTTGTAAAAGAAATCCGTTGAAAGGGTAGAAAGGTAAATCAGAAATCTAGTTGTTTGTTCTCAACGGTTATAATGAGAGTAGTCACTATCAAGTACAAAAGTATTATCCTTGCACCACTTTATAAGAGTATAGGTCACAAATACTTTATGTACCTTTTGTACACTATCACATGTTAACCATTTTGAACTTTTCTTCTTGATCTACAGAGGCTTCAGATATTTGAATGTTGAGCGTTGAAGCTTGTTGTAGAAGAATCTTTCTTGAGTCTTAGAACCTAAGTCTTGGAGTCTTCAGAACTTGTCACATAGAACCTTGTCTTCAGAGTCTTCAGCACTTGGTTGTAAGAACTTCCTTTTCTTCAGATCATTGGAACTTGTTCAGCAGAACCTTGTTCTTCATAATCTTCAGAACTTGTAACACAGAAGTAAAACTTTAGAAGGCCTCCAAAGCTAAACCACAAAGCCACGATAAGGACTTCTTGTACTAATGTTCCTAAGACATGTTACAGAAGATCAGTTCGGTGCCTTGACTTTATCGAAACATGTTGTAACACCCTATTTCCCCATCGGTAATTTTAACAAAAATCAGAGTAAATTGATTCTTAAATCAAAACACCAAGAATAGGATGCCACATTTTTCAACATAATAAAAATTGCTCGAGTGTAAATAAACGGATACATAACACACTTTCGGATGAACCGACAATATTTTCAACATAGTTCTCAAACTTCAACTTTATTAATGCAACAGAAAAGAATTCATGTTTATTATTAAACATCTTCAACTAATCATAAACCAACATTTAATCAAATAAAAGAGGGTTTTACAGTATTCCAACAATTCATCAAAAACAAAATAGCAATTAAGAAAAACAAGCAAGTGTTCATCCCCCGGTGTTACGTATCAGAGCACGACACTGACTCAAAATAAATAACGAGTAACTTCATCTACTGCGGATCACCTGCACGTTACCCATGTAAAGGCAACATTCAAACAGAAGGGGTGAGATATCATAACAAGAAGATATAATAATAATAATAATTACGCAACATATATATCATGCAAGGTCACATACCTCACACCATCAACAATAATTTGTGCACATAGTAATCATACAAGCACTTAGATTCATCAACAACTGTCATACAACATTTGCCAAGTTACGCAGCTAGGCATCAACAATAATTCAACAATTCAAACAACACATAATATCAATCATAGTATAATCCATACATCATCCACATCATATAACATTAAGTTAATAATAATGCAATGCAATGGGTCTGTCACCAACTCAATGCATGTGGTACCATCAGGGCATAAGCCCTCTCCATAAAGCCAAATTCGGGCTATCAACATACGACCAAATCCAGGCCAGCAAAATAAGCCAAATATGGTCTATCAACATACGTCTGAATTCGGGCCAACAACATGATCCAAATCCAGGATGTCAATGATGCATGTACGCGACACTGACGTGCAACAACATAATTATGCAATTACAGGGTATGAGCCTTTAACAATTTACCAATCCAGGCTAACAACAACATCTTTGTACTGCAATATATTATGCCATAACAGAGCATCATCCCTCAATATTATGCCATTCCAGACCAACAATATCATCATCATGCAATATTTATGTAATTCATTCATACGTCATTCATACAACACCATCACGTTCAATCACAACAACATGCATCTCACTTCATAAAATATTAACACACAAGGCATAAACCTTCACCCAAATAATCATGATAAGATAGAAAATATCACATCACATCAACACCAAAATTCTCATGATTAATTCCACAACAAAAACAAATTCATCATTAAAATAGGACATTCCCAATTAACCTACTATACAAAGCATTTGCATACATTTCACAAAATGACATAACTCGACAGTACGAAACATCAATCCACGTATCAAATAGTTGGAATTCTGGTACTGAAAATATTTTTAAGAGAAATTACATTAAACCAGTGTTTCAACGATCCAAACTACGCGTCAATCGGATACCTGAAACTCAAGTTATGAATTTTTTAAATTTTACAAGATTTACCTACACCGATAACCTAAAGCAACAGACACTGACACCAAAGAACATATTTACACACCAAATAAATTTAGTTCCACAACTTTAAACCATTTTTACAAGAAATTACATTATATTAGCTTTCCAACAGTCCAAACAGCGTGTCAAACGGACACCCGAGTCAAAAGTTATGAATTTTTAAAGTTTCACAAAAACTATCAGGTTCAAGTGTACCCGTGTACTCATATAGTCGTAACTGGTTACACCTTGTCATAATGGCCAAAAACGCTATTTTTCGAGTGGTAATCGGTTACCCATATACTTATAATCGATTCCCATTGTACCAGAGTAAAAAAAACAGATTTTTATGTTACGAAAATCACTTATTTCGTACCCCAAACATCCCTAACCTCCACATACTTCACCATTCTTGTTCCAGATTATGATTCCTATCTATATACATCTTTGTTGTACCCCAAAATTTGTCCTCCCTTTTGTTCAAGACATTCTCTTGGGGTTTTCAACTACTATTGCTACACTCATGGGATCAAGGCTCCTAGGGTTTCTCCTGGCTCAAGATTGCCCATCAAGCAAAAGGTTGAGTTTCACATTGATTACACAAGTTCAAGAGACATTCTCATTTACAAAGTCATTCATCAAGTGAAAATGGCATTCATCTGGCCAAACTAGGTTTTTTGAGGTATCTTAACCAATTAGCTGAAGAAGATCATTGTTCAAAGGCTCAAGGTTTGGGATTCTATCATCATGACACTCCTCTTAACATAAAAGCTTATCTCATTCAAAAATTTCTCCAAAATCCACCAAGAGATTAGGTTTTTGCTCATCAATCAATGTAATACGGTGGCATAACCGACTGCTATACTGATTTTGTGTTTGTATTTGCAAATTTTGCGGTAAGCAAGAGTCGCCACCGACTTTTCTTTTATCCAACAAAGGAAAGGGTGAAAAGAATAGAAAAAGACCTTTTGAGATATTTTCTGAGTAAGGGGGTAGATTATGGAAAGATAAGGTGTTAGCACCCTTTCCATCCGTAGTTTTCTATGGGCTTTTAGATGCTTAGCTCATTTTTGAAAAATACCTTGTGTTTGTGTGTTTTAAAAAGTATTTTGAAAATGCCTTAGTGAGGCGATTTGCTTTATGATAACCCTTGTATCAGTCCTCAAGAGTGTTGATAAAGCATTTGAAATTTTTTTTTAAAGTTATCTTGGTGTAAGTGTGAAAATTTGTTTTTGAGCACAGCATCTAGGAACTATCTACTTTACTCAAAAGGGTCGTTATTTTCCTCCTTTCCTTTAGACAAGGCTAGCCTACTATTAGTGAGTAGGTAGTCATAGTTGTTTGGATGTATGAGGGACATTCGTAGATCATCGTACAGTCATAAAGGCAACATATAGAGACACTTTAGCAATTTTGTTTAAGGGACTAGATCATTTACCGAAAGGCAACACTGCAGGGTCATCGAGGGACTATGATCTTTTGATTTGTCAGTCTTTGCTAAAGCGTCCCTACTTTCGAGGGATATGACTATTTTATATTCTGAAGGCAACCAAAGTGGGAGTATCCTAGAGGTGTATATGTGCAAGTGTTTTGTATTCAGTTATTTTTTGTCTTTTTTGTTAGGTTTGCTAGCGTTTTATTTTATTATTGCCATACAATCTTATTAGTCATACATCTAAATCGTTAATAGTTTGCAGTAATTAAAAGTGCGGAAATTAAAGCTACGCTATTACATGGCTTTGGGGAGGGGGATATTTACATGTCCAAAAACTTGGGGAGAAATTAAAAGCATAGAATAAAGTCCTAACTATTACAACTCATTAGGCAGTTACAATAATATGAAACAGTGCGAAAGAACAATAACGCACAAATTTGAAAAGATGTCTAAAATCCTTTTGTTTTATTTTTTATTTTTATGAAAAGAAAATAAATTAAAAAATGAAATTAAACCTAAATTCTAATTTATTTTAATTTTTGAGAAGAAATATGTTAAAATTAATTAATTAATTAATTCAGAAATTAATTTAATTAATAAAGTCTAATCCTAATTTTATGATGATTTTTTTTTATTTTATGTTAATTTAAACAGTGAAACTATAAAAAAGAAATGAGTAATAAAAATAAAAATAAAAATACAAGAAGCAAAAGCCTTTCGATCCAAAGAAAAAATGGATTTCGATCCAAATGAAGGGTGGCCTTCGATCCAATGAAGGGTGGCCTTCGATCCAGCGAAAGATGGCCTTTGATCCAGTGAAGGATGTTGTTGGAGATGGCTGATGGATTTCCTGTAAAGGAAGGCACTGAATCTTTAAGAGACATTAGAAAAATAACATGCATGACCTGGGTATCAAACCCAGATCCTTCCTCTGCAGAATCGAATCTGCAAAGAAAAAACACAACAAATTATGGAGATCCAAACCAAACATATCCCCTTAATTCGAATTCCCTTGACCCTAAACTTAATATTTGCTTGGCCTAAAATGCTCTAAGTGAGATTCGAAGGAAAAAAAACTCAAATCGTGCCTTAACAATGGCACGGTCTCATCCTTGTGCCTACACCTACATGTAGCTTGTTAAACCTGCACTAATGATGGTCCTGAACACAATTTAAATGGTCAAAACAATAATATGTGACAAAAGTGTGGCTTTGATTTTACCACCCTTACCAATCAGAGATTTGTGGATTTTGTGGCTTCTTGCATGGAAACACTTACTTAGGGGCTGGTGTGGATTCCTAAACGTCTCAGGGACACGAATCTAGTATTCGTTTAGACTGAGAGTACCTGCAAAAACTAGTTTCTAACTAAGATATTTTGGTATGCTTTCTGAGACAGTGTGTGCACGTTGTTTGTCCTTGTGTGTATGTATGTAGTGTGTGCGTGTAGTCTTTCCTTGTGCATATGTATGTAGTTCATTGGCTTATGTTGGTGTCTTATATTTATAGGAGGTGGAGGAGACAAGAAAATGAGGAAAGGAACATGTCCTTAAAGACCATCCATTAAACATGGCTTTGAAAATAAAATCAGACAAATTTAAAGATTGCCATTTTGAGACTTTTCATGCCATTTTGGAATTTTGAATGAACCTGGACAGGTGATGATTGGCACCTTGACTCTTTCGAATTCTCCAACACCTGGTCTTTTGATTAGCTCTGAATTGCTCCCTTTGATGGCTCTAACTATCCCAATTGAACACTTCACTCTGGCCAGTTGAAGCGTCTTCTATCACTTCCTTCGAATACAATTGCGCATCAGGCTTGGGTTTAGCAACATGTTAGACTTTGGCCAGCAAACATCTTGGACCAGGACTTAACATAAAACAAACTGGTTTCTCACAATTATGTATCCTTCGAATGGACCCATTGTAGGTCCTTCGAAGGCACCATTTGTGTGTCCTTCGAATGGACCAACTGTATGCCCTTTGAAGGCACCATTTGTGTTTCCTTCAAATGAACCAAATGTATGCCCTTTGAAGGCACCATTTGTGTGCCCTCTGAATAGCCTACATGCACCCCTTGTGCATTCTTCGAATGCGCCACCAATGTGTTCATAATGTAGCAATCATGTGCTTTGTGAAACGAAGGTAGGCATGAAGAGGAAACTTTTGCCTTGTGCGCTGAAGGCAAGTATAGAGGGAGTATTTGCCTAGTGGATCGAAGGTCAGCTGAATGGAGCCTTTTGCCTTGTAGATCAAAGGCAAGCTGATGGGCCTTTGCCTTGTGAATCCAAGGCAAGCATAAGGAAACCTTTTGCCTAGTGAATCAAAGGAAAACATAAAGAGACATTTCCCAATCGAAGCTAGATAACCATTGCTTTGTGAATTGAAGACCAGTTGAAGGGGCCTTGGCCTTGTGGATTGAAGGAAAGTCTGAATAAGTCTTTGCCATTGTGAATCTAAGGCAAGCATTAAGAAGCCTTTTGTCCTGTTGATTGAAGGCAAGTTGAAGAGAGGTCTTTGCCTTATGCGCTGAAGGCAAGCTGAAAAGAGGGCACTGTTGTAATGATACTTGTGGACCCAAAGTTTGATCGAGAGGTCTTAGAGGCTCAATTGAAGCTTGTCTGTAGGGGACTACTACTTTGTGAATTGAAGCAGGCATGTAGGAAGTTCTTGCCCTGTGAATCGAAGGTAAGCCTGAAGCAGCCAATGCACAGTCGAAGCCTTGGGAATTGAACTTGATCGAAGGAGGCCCAACACCCAATTGAAGCTTGTGAATCAGGAATGCATCGAAGGAAGTCCAGCGTCCAATCAAAGTTTACTCAGATGCCAATCGAAATACCCTGTTTAGGTGTCAATCGAAAGACACTTGATCATCTCCAAAAAAAATATTTTCCTTAAGCAAGTGTTTGTAACCACCATGTAAAGGGAAGATCTTCGAAAACATGAGAGAGTAAATTTTGGGGTACAACCGCCCCTGTTCAATCTACTTAAACCTGAAGATTTAGATTGGCTTGTTTTCCTTTCGTGATCTGAAGGTGGAAGATGATTGAACACTAGAGTGCCCAGAAATTTTCACTCACATGATGTGATGATTGTTTGTGTGAGAAATGGGATTAAAGATGCCATTTGGAAAAGATGACTGGGAGTTGTCAGAGATGGGCTTAAAGATGCCATCCAACGTGGGTGCTGACTTCATAAGAGGTCCCTTTCTGGTTAATTCCTGTTTCTGCTGTCTGAGGAGGAGCCCACTAGGGAAAGTTGATTTATGTTGTTATCTTGCTTGAGGAAAACTCTGTGGTGAATAGAGTCTAGGAACTTCAGTTTTCCAAGGCTCTACTGAGGAATTATCTCTGGAAAAGTTTGTTGTTTTCTAGTTGAACTCCAGGCTTCACAGTAACTTGCTGGGGAGGATGAGATTAAATGTTGTCTATCAATGTATTAGAAGGAGCCTGTGTAGGGCTGCTTTAGGATGATTCCGTGTTAGATTGCATCTGGGAATTGAGAAGGAATCCGTGTAAGATTGCTTCAGGATGAGTCTGTGTTAGACTGCATATGGAGATCATGAGAAGAAACCCGTGTAAGATTGCTTCAAGATGAGTCCGTATTAGACTGCATCTGGAGATCATGAGAAGAAACTCATGTAAGATTGCTTCAGGATGAGTCCGTGTTAGACTGTATCTAGAGATCATGAGAAGAAACCCTTGTAAGATTGCTTCATCTGGTCATCTAGATATTTTTCCTGTTTGGTTTCAGGTATTAATCTATAATCAGTCGTTCACAGATAGTTGTTCTATCTTGTTTCAGGTATTAATCTGGAACTTGCTTTTGTCGGTCATTGAGATAGTTGTCCTGGCTAGTTTCAGGTATTAATCTCTGACCTTAGAAAGAAAGATAGTTTTCCCGTCTAGTTTCGGGTATTAATCTTCAATCTTCTCATATAGATAGTTTTCCTGTCTGGTTTCAGGTATTAATCTATAATCGGTTGTCCACAGATAGTTGTCCTGGCTTGTTACAGGTATTAATATGGAACTTGTTTTTGTTGGTCGTTGAGGTAGTTTTCGTATCTGGTTTCAGGAATTAATCTCTTCCCTAAGAGAAAGAAAGATATTTTCTCGTCTTGTTTCGGGAGTTAATTTTCAATCTGCTCATGTAGATAGTTGTCCTGTCTGGTTCCAGGTATTAATCTATAATCAGTCGTTCACAAATAGTTGTCCTGGCTTGTTACAAGTATTAATTCGGAACTTACTTTCATCGGTCGATGATATAGTTGTCCTGGCTAATTTCAGGTATTAATCTCTGACCTTAGAAAGAAAGATAGTTTTCCTGTCTAGTTTCGGGTATTAATCTTCAATCTGCTCATCTAGATAGTTTTCCTAGCTTGTTACAGGTATTAATCTACAATCGTCCGTCCACAGATAGTTGTCCTGGCTTGTTACAGGTATTAATCTGGAACTTGGCAATGTTAGTCACATAGATAGTTCCCCGTCTGGTTTTAGGAATTAACCGTTGACCTTCTGTACTTGTTGGTAAACATGTCTTGCTTCGGGAGTTCATACCACTTGGTCATGTAGATAGTTTCCCCGTCTGGCTTTGGGCATTAATCTTTGACCTGCTGTATAAGTTGATAGTGTTTGTTTGTCTGCTAATTTCAACCTGAAAAGGTAAAACCAGTTTCATGTGATGACATGATGTATGGATTGCATGATACTCTCAAAATAAATGAGATTGTGATATATGTATTTGTGTTGCATATTGTGATACAGTGGGAGAACTGACTTGGGATTTTGCGTTTGTGTTCGCAAATGTTTCGATTTAGCAAGAGTCGCCACCGACTTTTTATTTTATCCTAAGGAAAGGTCAAAAAGCACAGGAAAGACCTTTGAGATGTTTTCTTGGGTTCGGGGAGTAGATTATAGAAAGGGAAGGTATTAGCATCCTTTCTATCCATGGTTATCCATGGGCTCTTAGTTACTTACTTAGATCACTTGCTTTGCATTTCTATTGTTTGAAATGGTGCTTTTCAATTGTTTGAAATGGTGCTTTGTGTGTGATTTTTGGAAAATGTTTTGAAAAGAGGCCATCGTTATGGCAACCTTTGTAATGATTCTTGTTTGAATGTATACAAAGGTGTTTTTGTCTTTTAAAAGGTTTTCAATGTTTGAAAGTAGGGTTTTGAAATTGTGTTGTGGAGTGTGTTTTGAAAAGTAGCAAGGATGTTTTTGCAAGCTTGATCAAGTAACTAAGAGATATCTACCATATTTTACTCAAAGATCTTTCTTATGTTTTTAACCCTTTTAACAGTGTTGTTTCACCATTGTATTTGGTGAACAACCTTGTGTTAGGATGTTTAACGGGACAGGCACGGGTCATCGTATAGACCACGATAGCAATTGTGTCAAGTATCTTTGGCAATTTTCTTGAGGGACTTGATCATTTTGTTTAGGCAACTCAGATAGCGTCATCGAGGGACTATGATCTTTTTGTTTGTTTTTGCTTTGCCAAATTACTCAACATGCAACCATGGCCCATTTTTAAAGGCAACAAGTGGATGAAACCCTAGGGGTGCAAGTGTGCATTGTGTTTGTTTTTCATGCATATTATCTTGGATTAGGTCAAACTAATTGTGGATTTTATTTGCATACAAACCCTAGGTCTAAGCATGGCATAATTGAAAGCTTTTAAATGTACGGGAATTTAAATGCTACACTATTACAACATGATATAGGGAGGGGGTACAAATTTGAATTGGGAGTATTTGACGAGAAAATAAATTCTAAGTTATTACAATCATATCGAATGTACAAGATACAATATTTAAATGTACAATAATTGAAATAAATACAATAAATAAATGTAAATAAAATGTATTATGCCAAAATGTTTTTAGTATGTAAAAAGTAATTTTCAATGTGAAAAGTAAAATAAAGAAGATCAATTTTAATTATTTTTCCTATTTAGGGCAAGAAACCCTAATTCTTAATAAATAATATTATTTATTAATTATGTGCAATAATATACTAATTTATAAAATAAAAAAAAAGTATATTGTGAAAATGACATTTTTGGTCCAAAATAATAATAAAAATGAAAATGTAACATTTTTTGTATTTTTGACCTAATTATTTAATAAGACAAAATATATAAGTATATTTATACATTAAATATATTAAATGTGTAAAAAAATTGAAATAAATTATTTACAAAAATGTATATATTTCAAGAAAATATTTTCAAATGTGTATAAAAATAAAAATGAAAATAAACATATTTTTTACATTATTTTTAGATTTAAACAAAATAACATAAAGTATTTAAACATTTTTATGGTGGAAATAAATAAAATAAATACCAAATAAATGCAAAAAATTATAAAAATATTTTTGGATCATTTTTTATATTTGAAAATAAAATATCAAAGTCAGAAAAGAAAATAAAAATGCAAAAATATTAAAATATAAGAAAATGGGCCAGGGGGGGTGAAACTGAAAATGGGGGGTGCCAAAAGTAGGAAGTAGCCAGGCCCAGCCCAGCTACTTCATCTTCTTCCTCTGTCCAACAGAACTTGAAAAAACGCGCGCTAGCTACCCCAACCTGTATCTCCTGATTCTTTGATCTTTTGACAAAACTCAAAACATGAAACTTGTGGAGAATCAAATAACGAATCTAACCATATAAAAAACTTGGATTAACTGTCAAAGACTAGAGAGAATTTCTCTGGCCCTAATTTTTAACCTAGTTTTTTCAGAAAGTTCATGAGTGAAATTCTCTCAGTATGATTAATGTAAATGAAAACTAAGCATATGTATGGCTTCAGGGCTATGAGTACAACATATTTCATTCACAAACCTAAGCCTAACCATTCCTAGATAGGGAGATAGAAGTCCATGAAATACCTGTTTCAGTTGACTTCGAGCTAGACAATGTAGCAACCTTCAATGGTGTTTGAGCTTCTGTTGAGCTTGCCTGAGGTCCAAGGAAGCTTCTCCAATGCTTGGCTTGCTTTGAAACAACTTGAATCGTGCTGTAGAACTCAACCTGCAAAGCTTTGAAATGAAAATGGCAAAGTGTGTTAGAAGTGTTACAGCTTGCAATGGGGGCTTGGGATAGTTCAGGTGAGTTGATTGGAAGGTGTTGGAACTATCTTGGGACAAAACGCACGATTGAATTTTGTTATGGCTTGCAAAATGTAGAACCTGCCCTGTTTTGCAGAAAAACAGTGGTTATGAGTATGAGGAGGTTTTGGGGGTGAAAGAGTCGTGCTTTAGGCTTGTTGGGATGTATGGAACTTGTTCACAAAGTTCTTGTAAGCTTGTGTTAACTGATATGAGAGATTGCTTATGTTCTACCACTTTTCTTCTCCTTGAAGCAAGAGAATGGAAATGATGTTATAGCCTTGTACCAGCCCTCCTATCATGCTGCAACTTTTGTTCTTGGTTACTGGAATTAGTGGACTTGATCTTGCCTCAAAGATCTGGCCCCCATGCCTCAAGGATTTGGTTTTGACATAAAGTGAAATTAGGCAAAAATGGCATTGTTGCTTTTTCCTTTTAACGCTTAAACTAAAGTATAATGCCCTAATGACCAAGACAATACCTTAATACAATGGATATGCATTAAATTAAGGAGTACAAATTGGTTTTGAGGCCTGTAATGTTGAACCAAGCTAGCTAGATCAGAATTGCAAGTTATTATGAACATGTATTGGCCATGGACAAAAGTGATTTTTTGCCAACTTCAAGCATTCGATTCTCTCTAACCACAAGGGTGTTTGAGGAGTTCTTGAACAATTTGGAAAGCTTGGTACATGTACTACAATCCATATTTGTAATGCAACTTGAAACTCCAAGTGGAACTATGTGAAAAATGGCCAAGAAGATGGGTCAAAATCCTGCCTAGATTAGGGCAAATTTTCTCTAAGTTAAAAGTTTTAGATACCCTTGTTCCAAAAATCATAACTTGAGATACAAGCTTCTTTTGAGAAAACTTTGTGAATTAAAGTTGTAGACTTTGTGATGTACTACAACTTTCAAGTTGCAAGTTTTATTTGAATCCATTTGCATCTTGGTGAAACAGTGGGACAAAGTTAGGAAAAAATAAGAAAATTTCATAACTTAGAAAATTTCTAATTTATGAAATTTTTCCATTTTAAACCCTAATTTGCATTTTTGGGTTTCTTGATGAACAAGTTTCATAATTTGACATGTCTTGATGAAAAATGACCCTTGGCACTTGATTTTAACCAAAAAGTCAAAGTTTGACTTTTCAGTATACAGTCAAATTTTGATCAGTTGACTGAAAAATTCATCTGTCAATCCTATGCATTTGAGATCTTTTGAACTTGTTAAATGGGTCAAGACAGTGTCATTGAGTCCTTGAGTACATATGTGAGCTTGGTTTGCCATTGGTTAGGTCAAACAGTCAAAAATTGCCTTTGTGCAGTCAAAACCCTAAAAATGACCATTTTGCCCTTTTGGTGATCTGATCAAATTTCTCGTGGAATTGTGATCCAAACTTGATCAAATGGTTCATATGAGTTCATAATGTTGATGTGGGTCAAATTTCATGAGGTTTGACTGTCAATTGGCCACAGTTGACTTTTTCCCCAATACAGCTGATTTCTAGGTCAACTGTCCAATAGACTGGGTAAAGATTTGAATCAAGGCTTGAAACTTGGTATGGGCAAACTTGTGAACCCAACATGAAGCATGAAAGTCAATTTGGGTATTTTAGGTCAAAATATCCTTGTGTAAACTCAAACCCTAATTTTGGGTTAACAGTGCAAGGGGGGTCTTGAGTAGAGCAAACCCTAGCTTGATCCTGAATTCCAAGAGTCTTGTGATGAGAAAGTGTTGATGAAATGAGAGAGAAAATTTTGGGGTACAACACATATGCTATGATGTTTGTAGGAATGATGTATGAATGTAATGTATGAACGTGTTAGCTTTTCTGTTGTGGTGTTATAACATTAGGGAAAATAAGTCCCCGATTGTTGTTGGGGATGAAGAATGTAGGTCTTCAAATTTGTTGAAGTTAAATGCTGGGAGATGGATTCCTGTTGATAGAGAAATAACTCTGTTGGAGAAGGAGAACTTCGTACACTACTTGGGGATTTTGTGAAATCCTGCTGGGGAATCCTGAGAAGCTTGGCGACTTCACTGGGGAAGTTTTTCTTAGATGTCAGAGCAGTAGTTGGAGATTTTGCTCTGTCGGGGATATGAGAACACCTGGCCTCATTAGGCTGTATGCTGAGAATTTGGTAGTGATCTTATAGTAGGATGCTCCTGCCTCTGTACCTGCTGGAGAAAGTATCTCCTGGAGAAAATATTTGTTGGGATTTCATGGATGGCCCTTAGACATTGTCCTATTTCTTAAAGCCATTAGTAATTGTCTTTCTGTTATTTTTTCTTTTATGCGTGTATTTGTAAGCAATAACCACATTTAAATGCATATATTCAAAAATAATCACTGCACGTTTTTGCAAACAAAACAGAAAAACAAAAACAAATAGTTTTGCACTTTCAAAGAGATAATTTTATATTAATTTGAAGAATTTGTGCCTACGATAGGCGTTTTTGTACAAGGAGATGAACATCCCAGTAAAAGAATGTCGTCGTAAGAATGAAACTAATACAAAATAGTGTACAAATAAAAAAGAAAGCTATGTGAAATAATCTCATTGGGTTCTCATTCTACTATTGCCTTTATGTCTTCGAGCGTCTCATCTTATTGCTGCTTGTCTGAAGCTGGCTGGATTGATTAGTACCATTTGAGCTTGACAATTGATACGGAAAATCAGATGTAAAATGATCCAACGGGACATAGTTATACACTTTAAATCCATAACTTTTTCCTAGACTGCCCTTTCAGGTTTTCAATCCACCGGGATACCCTTTTTTGCCCAAGCCGCCTTTTCAGGTTTTCAACTTGCCGGGTGTACAGATTTTTTTCATGTATATATCCCTGATTTTTGTCTGAACCTTTTTGGTTCACCGGGATGCCCTTATTTTTACCTAGGCCAGTCAACCCAGCGGGTCTTTGTTCATGCATAGTATCTTTTAACTATGTCTGTGTTTACAGGGTGCAGAAGGTCGTCACTGTCCATGGTGGTTAAGATCATTGCTCCGCCAGATAATATTTTCTTGATCATAAACGACCCTTCATATGTGGGAGTCCATTTTCCCCTGGGATCACCTTGTGGCATGATAATGTGCTTGATTACCAGATCACCAGCCTGATATACCTGACGTCTGACCTTCTTGTTAAAAGCTTTGATCATACTTTTTTGGAGGCTCTTGAAGATATTCCTTGATTTTGTCAAAGGTATTCTGGAAACCGTCATTCCACCTCACTGCTTGTTCTTTCTTCAGTAACTTAAAGATTGGCTCACAAGTAGCGGTCAGATGGGAAATGAACCTGGAAATGTAGTTTAGACGTCCCAAGAATCCGCTGACCTCCTTCTTAGTGTGAGGAGTTACCATTTCTTATATAGTTTTAACCTTTACAAGGTCAACTTCAATGCCTTTGCCGCTGACAACGAAGCCTAAGAGCTTATCAGATCTTACTCCAAAGGTGCACTTATTCGGGTTCAACCTCAATTTGTAATTCTTCAGCCTTTCAAACAGCTTCTATAGGTGGTCAAGGTGCTCCTCTTCAGTATGAGACCTGGCTATCATATTATCAACATAGACTTCTATCTCATGGTGGATCATATCGTGAAACAAAGCTACCATGGCACGCTGATAGGTTTCCCCGGTGTTCTTTAACCCAAATGGCATAACCTTGTAACAGAAAGTGCCCCACTGTGTGACCAATGTCGTTTTCTCCATGTCCTCAGGTGCCATTTTTATCTGATTATACCCGGAGAAACCATCCATGAAGGAGAATACCTTATGTTGTGCGGTGTTGTCAACCAGAACATCGATATGGGGAAGCGGAAATTCAACCTTGGGGCTTGCCCTATTCAGGTCTCTGTAATCCACACATATACGTACTTTGACTATAATTTTGGTTTCTTACATGTAATATTCGAAAAACGCCATTTTGGCATTCTATCTTGCCATCTTGGCTTTTTATAATAATTTGTTTACGTTGTTACTATTCGAATCTCCCGCAGGCTTGGCTTATATTTCTTTAAATATTTCCTATTAACCTTTAGGACACGTTTATCATCCAAGAGTTCTTCGATTTCGTATGCATTGTTTGAGAACACTTTTAATACTCGAAAAGGTCCTTCCCAATGAGGTGACCATTTACCTAACGCTTTATTCTTCTTGTCCATAGGCAATATGACTCTCCAAACCAAGTCATTAATAATGAATACTTTTTTCTTCACCCTTTTATTGTATGTTCTGGCCACTCTTTCTTTTTGCCTCATCAAAATTTCCAACGCATGTAATCTAATTTCGTCCAACTCAACTAATTCATTCATCATCATTTCCCAATATAATGCAGTTGGGATTTCGTTTTGTCTCTGAATTCGAACTGATTGTAGATGAATTTCTACTGGTAACACTGCATCATGACCAAATGTGAGTTGGAAAGGCGTAGTGTTAGTAGCTTCCTTAGGAGATGTTCTACAAGCCCATAATATTTGGTCCAGAGTTTTGTGCCAGTTTCTTGGCTTCTTGCCAATATGCTTCTTGATTAATCCTATTATTACTTTATTTGCTGCTTCGACTTGTCCGTTTGCTTGAGCATAATATGGTGTTGATGTTAGCAATCTAAACCCCATTTCTTGGGCAAATCCTTGCATCTTTCTACCAGTAAATACAGAGCCTTGGTCTGTAGTTATGCTCTCTGGCAATCCGAACCTATAGATAATATGCTTTTGTATAAATTCAATAATTGCCTCTTGATCAGCAACTACCAGAGGTATAGCTTCGATCCATTTGGTAAAATAAACTATTCCCACCAAGATATATTTCTGTCCTTTGAACGAAGCAGGATTTATTTCTCCTATCAAATCCAATGCCCATCCTCTAAATGGCCATGGTTTGATGATCGAATGCAACTCACTTGCAGGGGCATGTTGAATTCCTGCATGTTTCTGACATTCTTCACATCCTTTAGCAAAGTCTATGCAATCTTTGAGCATGCTAGGCCAATACAAGCCGTATCGAAACAACAACCATTTCATCTTATGGCCTGCTTGATGTGCCCCACATGCCCCATTGTGGACTTCAGACAATGCTAAGTATGCCTCACTTTCTCCTAGGCTTTTCAATAAAACACCCTCTTGGGTCTTTTTAAACAATTCGTTCCCCATGAGGAGATATGACAGTGCTCTATATTTTGTTTTTCTATCCACCTTTAGAGTTGGGTCTGCTAAATAACTCTTCAATGGACTTCGCCAATCTGCATCTGACAAAGTATTTATGGCTAATATTTCGAATCCCTGTTTCTCAGCATATCCCAATCTCATACTTTCCAGATCTGATGGTGTGAATCTAGTAGCCATAACTCTTCCCCTTAATTCGACCAAATCCTTAAAGTTCTTGGTAGACACTTTATAACCTGAAGCCAACTGCGCTAAGTCATTTGCTTCTTGGTTTTCTATTCTTGGTATGTGTTGAATATCCATGTATTCAAATTTCCTTAATAGCCTATTGACTATGACGAAGTATACCATTAAATTTTCCTTTATGCATTTGTATTCCTTTGTGATTTGTTTGACCACTAATTCAGAGTCTCCTTTAATTTCGACTCTGGTTGCCCCCAATTCCAACAAAGCTTCAAGTCCAACAATGAGCGCTTCATACTCAGCTTCGTTGTTCGAACAACGAGGACCATCTAATTTATACTTGAATTTTGTTGGAATTCCTTCAGGAGAAATTAGAAGGACTCCAACACCACTTCCATTCCTGTGGGTTGAACCATCAAAGTACAATTTCCATGGTTGCATTTCGACGTAACTCATGACCGTCTGCTCAACCAACGAATGGTCCACAATGAAGTCAGAAATCACTTGACCTTTCATAGCTTTTAAAGGCATGAAAGTCAACGAATATTCTATTAAGGCTAAAGCCCATTTGCCAACTCTGCTATGCATTATTGGTTTTGAAAGCATATGTTTAATGACATCGAAATGAGATGAAACATAAACATCAACAGGTTTTATATAATACTTGAGTTTCATACAAGAGAAATACAAACAGAGACATAGCTTTTCTAAATTGCTATATCTGGTATCTGCATCATTTAGCACTCTACTTAAATAGTATATGGCTCTTTCGACGCCATTGCTATCCTCTTGTGCTAGCATACTACCTATACTAGCTTCAGAGGCAGATATGTACAATCTCATGGGCTTCCCCCATGATGGTGGAGACAAAATAGGAGGCTGAGAAAGATATTCTTTTATTCTGTCAAACGCCTCCTGGTGAGCTTCGTTCCATTCGAAGGCTTGACCTTGCTTTAGACGAAGTAACGGAGAGAACGCTTGGGTTCTTCCACTCAGGTTCGAGATGAATCTTCTGAGGAAGTTAATTTTCCCTAACAGAGATTGCAACTCCCTTTTTGACGCAGGTGCTTTCGTCTCCATTATGGCTTTGGTTTTGTTCTGGTTGATTTCGATTCCTTTCTTGTGAACAACAAAACCAAGAAAATCTCCAGCCTGCATAAAAAATGCACATTTAAGGGGATTCATCTTTAAGCCATGTTTTCTCATTCGCTCGAATGATTGTCTTAAATGATGCAAATGTGTTTCTGCAGATATAGATTTGATGACTATATCGTCAATATACACCTGCATGAAGGTTTCAATGAAATCATGAAAAATTGAATTCATTGCCCTTTGATAAGTTGCCCCAGCATTCTTTAAACCAAAAGGCATCACCACCCATTCGTAGGTGCCTAAGGCTCCTGGGCAACGAAATGCTGTTTTTGCAACATCTTCTTCAGCAATGAAAATCTGGTTATACCCAGAGTATCCATCTAACATACTCAAGTATTCGAACCCTGCAGCAGAATCTACTAGCATTTCTGCCACGGGCGTGGAATATTCATCTTTAGGGGTTGCAGTGTTTAAATCCCTAAAATCTATGCAAATTCTTAAAGAACCATTTTTCTTAATAACGGGTACTATGTTTGCTAACCATTCGACGTACCTTGTTGTTCTGATGAATTTGCAGCGCAGCAACCTTTCGATCTCAGCTTTAATTTTTGTGAGAACCGCTGGTGCGAATCTTCTGGGAGTTTGTTTGATGGGCCTCTTGCCATCTTTGATTGGCAGTCTGTGTTCGACCAATTCCCTCTTTAAACCAGGCATCTCGTCATAATCCCATGCGAAGCAATCTTTGTTTTCCTTAAGGACTTCGATCACTTCCTTCTTGAGGCCTGGGCTAAGTTTAGCACTTATGTAGGTTACTCTTTTTTGTTTTTTCATCCCCTAAGTTGACTTCTTCGAGTGGATCCTGTGCCAACATTTTGGCACCTGAGTTTATGGGATCCCTTTCGAAGCCTAAGGGTTCTTTATCATAGATGGCATCCAACCTTTGATCCATCTCAAACTCTTTGAAGGGTGAGCATTTCGAACCCTCCCCACTGACTTCGTTCGTCTTTATAGTTGATTTATTTATTTCAGCCTCTAAGGCCGCTTTTGATTCGTTCTCAGCCATATAGGCCGAAATCCTTTCGAAAAAGGTAGACTCAGTCATGGCTAAGGTTGTCGAAGTCCCAGCCTGCTGGCCGTTTTTGTGTAGTGCTTTCGACTTCCTCTTCTTCACTGATTATTGTTCTGTCCCAGTAAAGGCCATCATGACGAAGGGTCATGTAGTAGTGGGCGTTTCTAGTTTCATTAATCTCATCATTTGGAACACATGGAGCAATCTTTGCCAGATTTTTATCATAATCCCTTTTGTCAACTAAATTGACAGTTGACATAAAGTAACTCTGGTCTGCTTCGATGTTTTCCACGATTCCATCATCTCTCCACAGAACTAGTCGCTGATGCATTGACGAAGGAACTGCCCCCACGCCATGGATCCACTCTCTTCCCAGCAGTAGGTTATAGTTGGCTTTGGCTTCGATCACCATAAACATGGTGTGCCTACAGCTTGAGCCTGTTGTCAGTTCCAACTGGACCACCCCCAGTGTTTTGCCCATTTTTCCTTCATAATTGGACAGAACCATATTATGGGGCTTGATGTCTCCTTCGCGGATCTCTAATCTTTTTAGCATGAAATTGGGTATCAAATTGACTGCAGCACCCTCATCCACTAGAACTTTGTTCACGCCATGGACACCAACTTTCGCCCGAATGAAAAGTGGCTTGAGATGGTTCTTCATTGCAGGTTCTGGACGTTCGAAGAACGCATTTTGTTCCTCAACAGCCCCATTGTCCATCACGTAGTAGCACACGGGCCTATGTTTCATCAAATCTGTGGTGTCTTCCTCCTCATATTCGTTGATTTCGGTTTCCTGCCCAAATTCGCAGGGAAGCACAGACACCACGTTACAGTTCAAGTTAAATGAAGACTCCCCCTCCGACTCGAAGTTATCTGTTATCATATCTTCGTCCTCTTCCGGGCCTGGAGTGTATTCCTTTGGTTCATCGCGTTGTTCTTCAGAGAAAAGCCTCCTATTGACTGGAGGTTTGTCTTCAGTTTGATTTTTTGGTTTGTTGGTGCTAAATTCACCTTGGTTTTTTGTTGAAGTAACCCCTTTGTTTGCCACAGCTTCTCTCTCAGCCTTTCGAATCCTTTGCTGTCTGCGCCACTGGGATCTTGACATGGGGTTCCTCCCTTTGTAATTTTCTAATCTCACTTCCTCCCTTTTTGCTGTGTTGAATTGCCTCCTGTATGTCACAGCATGGCGTGCATTTCGTTCAGCGTTTCTCCATCTATCTTTGCCTTTGTCATTTCTGACTTGTAACCATCTATCGGTTGGCACTTCAGCAGGGAGTTTGAAAGTCACTCTTCGAGCAGCCTTGGGGTGAGGGCTATCAGGCCTTCGCTGTTTGTGTCTGCTGTCGAAACGTGGGCCCATCTGGGCAGTTTCTTGATGGTTCCAGCAAGGGGCGAAGGGAATCATTTCAAAGGCCCTGGCCATGCTTTGGTCATACACAGCAGAACACCTTGGGCAAATCAAGCACTTGGTTGCCCCTTTGTAGCAGCGAAACACAAATTCCAACAAACTTTCTCTAGCCTTGGGATAACACCTAAAAAGCTGGTTATCCTGGCGCCAATTGTTGCCAGTTCGAGCCCTCTGTACCCTTTCGAAATTCGCAACAATTCTTTGATTGCAGAGGATGCTGCATCTAGGGCACAATATCATGCTTGAATCTCCTTTGTGGCATGTCATGAGATAATCTTTGAGACTAGCATCTCCAGTGTGATTATCCCCCATTCTATACTTTTCTTTTTCTAAGTATTTTTCCACTTCCTCCATCTCAGAGCGAGGTCTTTCCATATCCACCATATTTATTTCCACATCCCCCTCTTTAGCTTCATCATCACCCCATCCTGTGGGCTTTATATCCTCAATCTGAACCTTCGAACTCTCTGGGGCAGAATATTTGACCAAATAGTCAAATTTTCCACTGGGTTCCCCTAGAGTGTCCCATATTTCCTTCTGAGGGGAAATTGGCTGCGTGATTTGGACTTTCTCCAATTCTAGCCTCAAGCCTTCAGTGACTTGTGTTAATCCTTCGTTTTGATTTCCCTGGCCTTCAGTAGCCTGGGTTTCTCTTGCAACAGCTACAGGTGCAGCAATCGAAGTCTCTGGCGTATTCTGGATGTCTTCAGTGACCTCCTCGCTGACTTCGACCATCACCCAGTTTTCAACTCCAGTACCCTTCTCTCCTGTTAGGGCGTCGCTTTGATCAGTTTCCACCATGTTGACCTCTCCAATGCATGCAGGCTCGGAGTAGTTGGTGTCTGCGACGTCCAAGGGATCTTCATCCACTTTCATCTTCACCTTATCAGCAAACTTTAGTCTGCCATCTTTGATCGCGTTTTGAATCAGGTCCCTGAAAAGAAAACATTGTGAGGTCTTGTGGCCTAGGAAACTATGATATTTGCAAAATCCCCTCTTCTTTCTCTGATCCAAAGGAGGTATTTTGACATTTGATGGCACAATTAGTTGGCCATCTTTGACAAGTAAGTCAAAATTCTCGTCACATTTAGTGACGTCGAAGGTATAAACCTTCTTTGGAAATTTGTCACTTTTTTCATTTTCAACAATATCTTTCCCTTTTATGGGAACTAACATTTTGCAGGAATAAGGCGGGGCCTGTTTTAATTCAGCGAGGTCAATTTCAACCTCTTCGAATTCGAATTCAGGATATTCTTCTGCTTCCTCAGTCCCAACATAGGAAATCCTTTCTTTCTTGCTATTCTTAAAGACTCTGGCTTTTTCGGCCTTTAGTCTTTCGACCTGTCGAACCCTATCGGCTAACTGAGCCATGTCCCTCAAATACTGAGTGTCTAGTTTCTTTCGAATGGAATAATCCAAGCCACCAGCGGCCATTTCGACTAACTCATGTTCAGGCACTACTGTGTAACATCTGGATTTCAAAAGCCTAAATCTATTCAAATAATCATCTATGGGTTCGGTGAACTTTCTCTTCACACTGGCCAGTTCCTTCAAACTTATTTTCGACTGTCCCATGTAGAATTGTTCATGGAATAATCTCTCTAAGAGAGCCCAAGTGTCAATAGACCCAGGAGGCAAAGTGGTAAACCATGTGAAGGCGTTTTTTGTCAAGGAACTTGGGAAGTATTTGATCCTGAGATCTTCATTATTGGCTATATCTCCCGCTTCGGTTAGATATCTCGCTATGTGTTCGACTGTTGACTCATTGGTATCCCCAGCGAACTTTGTAAATTTAGGGACTTTATATCCCCTTGGTAAATCAGTATGCATTATGCAATCCAATATAGGAGAAGCGTAATTTGGCCTCCTCATTCCTGTGTTGAGGCCATTCTGGGCCATGACCCTCTCTATCATGGTGGTTAGGTTGTTTTCTGCCAAGATGTTATCGTTTCGAATTCTATGAACGACGGTATCGGCATCTTGATTTCGACCAACCAAAACAACTCCCCTAGGTTGTTCTTCTCGAAACTCTGGGGCTTCTAGCCTTTCGACCCTTGCCCCTGGTTCCATAGTTTCCCTTTGTGGGCCCGGGATTATTGGGGCTTCTAACCTTGGTGCCCTGGCCCCTAAGTTAACTTCTTCTCTAGGTGGTCTATAAATTGGGTCGTTAGCAATTTGTTCTATAACAGGCGTGTTTGTTCGAAATCCCGCCTGATTCTGCCTACGCCTTTCTGGGGGAGCGAAGAAATCTGCTATTCGACTCATATTGTCGGCGTTTTCCCTGTTTGTCACAGTCACATTTTGCACTATTGGGGCAAATATCTCCTGCATGGTTTGTGCTAACACCCCTATCATATTATGGTTATTGTCATCCATCAATTGCCTAAAAGCCAACTGGTTGTCTGTGGTTAGGATAGGCATTGTGCTATAACCCACCGACCCTTGGTTATTCGTCATAAACTGATTCGCCCCAGACCCAGACCCTAGTTGTGGAGATGAATTTGATGTGGAATTGTGTAAACCTGCCATAAAAGATGTTGGCATTCCATAAGAGGAATTTCCGGTTCTATTCCCATCGAAACTGGGTGGTCTAGTTAATGGGGTGGCGAAATGGGATTGTGTCCCTGATGGTGGAACGAATCCCCCAGGGTAGCCAATAGTTCCAGTATTTCCTAAGATCGAACTATTAGTTGATATGCCACTTACTCCATTGGTGGCTATGTTACTGGTCGAAGATGCAACAGACTGTGCATTCGAAGGGATTACATTAGATGTTCCGATCGAAGTGGACGCGTTAGTGCCTGTTGCATGTGGGCCACTTTGGTCCCCTTGTTGATTGTCTGAATTAGACATTTTGTCCAAACGTTTTCTTCTGGATAAAGGTTGGTTGCTGTTGGTTATCTTACCACTTCTCAGGTTCATAAAACAGCAAACTTCTTAGGTTCCAACGTTTTTTGTAATAGTTATGTCTCAACAAACCTTAATTCTGATATCCAATTATTGGTCCCACCGGGTGTGCCAATTTGTTTCCAGTGATTTCTGGTAAACAACCGCTAGTCTTCCAAACTATCGAATAATCTTTCTGACTGTTATTCAATTCCTCTGGTAACTCACAGGATCGACTAGATTGATCCTAGGACTCCTTGGATATTAAGGTTACTCTCACAATCGAACAGATATTCATGGTTGATATTGTATACGTGTTTGGCTTATTTCGATCTCTCTCTAAAAGTCTAAAGATGTAATCAAAATGTGTGTGAAAACTAAGTTACACGAATAAATGCTAATTGTAATGCTAATTGTAAAGACATGTAAAACTGCATAAAAGTGAAGTAAATGGTTTTGACTTACAAAACGGTTAATATAAAGGATTTCTGGAGCGTAAAAGTTTGAAATGTGAAGAAAGCGTTTAATGCAAGAAATCTGTAAATGATTTTAAGTAAACATATGCGTTCGAAGGATGAGACTTGAAGGTAAAGGTATGGAAAATATGACAGTTTTCTGAAATATAAAGTGCTCGAAATATAAAGAAAACATTAAAATGTAAAACTTTGAAGAAGAGATTTCGAAGTGAAAAGACTGTAAATAAGAAAACTTGTAAATGTTGTTTGACAAAAGGAATAAAGGAAAGTACTGGAAATGGTAAAAGGTTTTCATTAAATCAGAAATACATGGTGCTATCATACATACATTTCTCTTGCATTCGTTTCCCTTGCCATGTGGTAGTTTGAATGTTATTGAGTATTTTGTATAATAGATATGACACCCGAAATCCTAATACTAAGACTTCTATTTATACTAATTCGACCATAACGGTCTTGCTATAGGATTATGCCACGTTTCGAACATGCAGGACAATGCTTCTTTCATCTTTCCACGTGTCCCCAAATGCTCCAACACATAACTTTCAAACTTTGAAAGTCCCGCTTCCATTTGAATTTTAAATGCTTTGGTGTTTCTCCGTTTCGAACGCTCTTCCCAGACACAGCCTCGCTGTTGTTTCGAGATTCCTTTAGATATGTTCCCATAATTGCCGCTCGAAGCTCCAAGCTTTGACACACTTATTCGAAACACTGCTTCTGCTACTTCGAAATATGACGTTTAATTCCATTTCGATCAAAAACGTTTAACTCATTTGGCTTCTAAATAACATTATCAAAATCTTCAGCCAACAGTTGAACTGTTTCATGACTTCAGCCTTGATCTTTTCTGACATCTCTGGTCGCATACGACGAACCTTCTGTTTCACTGGAGGGCAGTCTTCTTTTGGCGGCAGACGATGGACCATAATATCAGTGTCAAGTCCTGGCATGTATTGGTATGACCAGGCAAAAACCTCAACATAGTCATGTAGCATTTGGATTAACCACTCTTTGACACTATGCTCCAGATCGGCACCTATCTTGACTTCCTTCTTATCCTCTTCAGTACCCAAGTTCACTATCTCAACCAGCTCTTCATGAGGTTGTATTGCCCTTTCTTCCTGTTGTAGTAGTCTAGAAAGTTCTCCTGGTACTTCACAATCTTCCTCACCTTCGTCCTCGGCTTGGTAGATCGCATTTTCAAATTCATAATTGGCAATAGCAGAATCGTTATCAATGGGATCCAGAGTGGATGTGGAACTGTAGTTTGATATGTGGATATGTGTAAGAGCATATCCGTTTTTAATAAAGTAAAAAGGTAGAAAAGAAAAACAGAGAGCATAAAATTTGTATGCAAAAATGTCCAATGATTTATTAATGAAATATGAATATGAAGCAATACCATCACAATAGACCATTGTGCCTCGGGTAAGACACAAGGCTTTAAAGTTTCAATTGTTCAAATATTACATATCTAAAAAAAACAAAAAGATAATTACTCTTGAATAAAAGTAATAGGAATAAAATCTTTGGCCTCCCAATTATTGAGTCCGCTGCTGATAGTTGGGAAGATGAACTTGTCTATGTCGCAATCGCTATCACTATCTTCTAGAGCATTGACTCCATGGTTGTGTATATGTAATGGTGGTCCTCCTGCGCGAGGCCGACGAACAGCTCTCTAGGCTCCTGAAGTAAAACCCAATCCAAACTTGTCAGATTTGTAGGGAATGTCTGGAAGTTGGCCCCAAATGGTACACTCACCTTCTTTAACTACTTCTTTTACATCCCTTAGAGAATCCATCTTCAGCGGAGGTCTGGTAGTCTTTGGAACACTGGTAGAAGTCTTGGTTGCAGCAACTGTCTATGGAACCTCCTCAAAGTTCTGACAGGGGGTCTCAATGAACTCGTCGTCCATTTCAACATACCTGAAAGAGTTCAGGTGGCTCACCATGTATTCCTCCTCCCCATGGATTGTGATAATCTTTTCATTGATTGGGTACTTCAACATCTGATGTAGGGTAGAAGTAACAACACTAGCCCCATGGATCTAGGGTCGACCCAATAAACAGGAATAATATGGGCGGATGTTTATCACGTAGAAAGTTGAGTCAAAAGTATGAGTACCAACTTTGATAGGGATGTCCACCTCCCAGTGAACCATTCTTTTGGAACCATCAAAGGCCCTTACCACAATGTTACTGGACTTCAGTGTGAGTCCTTCACAATCTAACTTGTCCTGAGCATTCTTGGGCAAGACATTCAACGACGAACCTGTATCCACCAGAACATGAGCTAGGGTAGTGCCTCAGCACTAAATGGAGACATGCAGGGCATCATTGTGTTTCCTTCCCTTAGGATTTAAATCAGCGTCGGAAAAACCCAGTCCATTACTAGCAGTCAGGCTGGCAACACAGTTCTCAAATTAATCAGCGGGGGTCTCTTGAGGCACATGGGAAGACTTCAGGAATTTTACCAAATCCTTAGCATGGGCTTCAGAGCATAAAAGTAAGGCCAACATTGAGATTTTTGAAGGGGTCTTCCCCAACTGCTCCACAATGTTATAATTACTCTTCTTTATTATCTTCAGTATCTCTTCCATTTCTTTTTTAGAAGCCTTGGTAATGGCTTCCTTGTGTGCCTTCATCTGGACGGGCTCAACCAATACCTCTTTTGCCCAAGTCTCAGCTGACTCAGTAGCAGGGATAACAGCAGGGATAACGGTAAGGGTAGCAATGGTAATACTAACAGGAGTAGCAGCAGGGATAATCACAGGAGTAGCAACAGTCTTTGGAGAGATATCAGGAGAGAAAACTCTTCCACTTCTCATGATTTTATTGGTCCCAACGATGTTGTCGATGTCAGGATCAGTATCTTTAGCAACTTTATCTTCAACAGCCAATAGGTCTTTCTTGACGCCATGGTAATAGACGTCAGCCCCATAATTCCAGGGAACAACTTTATCAGAGGAATATGGTATTGGCCCAGGAAGGGTGATGATCAATGGAGAAAACTTGGGAACAAATGTAATCCCGATGGGTCTTTGGTGGAGACCCTGGGATGATTGTCGAAAATCGTAATTATTGAGACATCTTTACACAAACTTCTTGTAAGGGGAACTTCCTCAAACAAAATTTCTTTGTTAACCATCAGGCGATGGACACCCATCTTTAACATCAAACAACCATCTGGTAGAGACATACACGAGTGGCAAGCTTCACCACAACCTGGAAATAAACCAGCTCGCAACAGATTCCTTTTAATAGTTGAAAGAGAAGTAGTTAACTCATCCATAGAAGAAGCGAATCAATCATCATCAACAGCATTGACACCATGTCCATGTTTGGGCATTGGCGCAGTTATTACATTAGGTGTCTCAGGAAGGTCAAACTCAATCTCCTTCGCTTTGATAAGATCCTGCACCTTATTTTTCAGAGCCCAACAATTGTTTGTATCATGCGCCAGGCTTTAGGAATGGTAGGCATATCGAGCATTTAGGTTGTAGAGAGGAGATGCAGTATTTGGATTCTTAGAGGCCTTATTTAGGGTCACCAAATTGGACTTCAGCAGGTGTGGCAAAACCTGGGATAAGGTCATGTTGATCCGGGTAAACTGTCTTCTGGGCACATCTGGTCTGCGCTGATTATTTCGTTGTTGGTTTGAGGAAGGATTGGAAATCATAACAGCTCCTATCGTCGGACGATGTTCAGTTTTGTTTTGATTTCTTTGGCCATAAGCAGCACGGACCTCCTTCTTTCTAGTGAAAGGTTTCTTTGTTGTACTAGAGGATGCATCTATCTGGATTTTACCACTTTTGATGCCAGCTTCTACCCGTTCACCGGTCAGTATCAGTTTAATGAACCCAGGAGAAGAGCTTCTAATCAGATGG
Organism: Vicia faba; assembly: GCA_948472305.1. NCBI lineage: Eukaryota > Viridiplantae > Streptophyta > Magnoliopsida > Fabales > Fabaceae > Vicia > Vicia faba. The sequence goes on along the minus strand of CATIWC010001792.1, from coordinate 82,459 downwards.
TTAAAGAACGGACCAGACAACGTGCCCAAGAACACGTCCACCAGCTCTCTATCAGACAACGGAGGCTGGACTATTCCCGCAAGGTCTATCAACTTTTGGGCATAATCTTTAAAACCTTCGTCGGAACCTATAGACATACTTTGCAATTGTGTACGAGTTGGGGCGAGGTCAGTGTTATATTGGTACTGCTTGTAGAAAGCAGCAGCCAAATCTTCCCAATTATGAATGTTGGTTCTTTCCAGTTGATAGAACCATTCCAGCTGAGTCTCTGCCAAACTTTCCTGGAAGAAATGTACTCACAGATTCATATCAGTAGTGTGAGGTTGAATCTTCCTGACATATGACTTTAAGTGCAACTTAGGACATGAAACACCGTCGTACTTAACAAAGGTGGGGATCTTGAATTTCTGCGGGATGACCACCCCTGAGACAAGTCCTAACTCTTCAAAATCCAGCTCGGGTACCCTCTAGATCTCCATAGCATTGAGAAGATCCTCCAGCTGTTTGTATTTCTCATCAGCAGGAGGATACTTCTCCTCAGAGTAGTCAGTTTCATCTTCCTCGGACCCTTGGTTGTTGTTTTCTTCCGTTGGCTTCTCTTCTTGATTGTCCCCCTCATTTGACGGGGTTTCGAAATCTATAGATCTCTTAGCCGATCCTGTGAACCTTCTACCAAAATTCAAGACACCAGCTGGTTTCTTTGCCTTCTTGGTCTTCTCTTTGATGATCAGAGCTTTCAGATCTTCTTGCCCCTTAGCCAGAGCCATGAACATTTGTTGGAACTGAGCATTTTGAGCTTGAAGGTCCTTCACTGTTTGTTCAAGAGCCGTTTCTTTTGCTGAAATAAACAGCAAAAAGAATAAGAAACCTGTCTTGAAATACCTTCTTATGCAATGAAATGCATGATATGCTTATGCTATGTTTTCAAGGACTTTGGGAAATTTAAATTTGCGAGCCAAAAAATAAAGATTTTATTAATAAGATTCAAATTACAATCGCCTCTTAGGCTTACAATTGAAAATAAATACTCTTAAAATCTAAGAATCTCATCTCCCATGGGCGCTTCCTCTTTGTGTCAAGGTAGACATTAAGACTCTCTTCTTTGTGAAGTTTCTTTGTGAGGTTCAACACTCTCTTCTCACTAGTGTATAATTGATCTCTAAAGGTATCATGTTCTTCCTTCATCTGAATCTAAGATCTCTGTAGCTCTTCAAGATCAGTGGGCATATCAGGATGGAGAACTGTATAAGGAACATCCTCCTCGGCGACCAATTCCACAATCATTGGTAAGATGGCCATATATGGCATCATAAGATTTTGGGCACGAGCTCGTACACATCTAAGATAAGGTTCCATAGGGATGGAATTCTTGTCTCCAAACGTCTTGCTATCCACCTTATTTACCATGCCCCAAGCTCGTATGAACCTTCGACGATACCCTTGAACATCATCCTCGTAGTTGAACATAATGCCTTGGATAAGAATATCATGGGGACCATCTCTCTGAGCATAACCGAACTGTCGTAGGGCCAAGGAAGGATTATAAGTGATACATCCCCTAATGCCGAGGAGTGGGACATTAGGGAATTCCCCACAGCGGTTAATGATAGAATAATCTCCCATAGACCTGGAGTACCAAATGAAATTCTGGCTGCAGATACTCAATGTCACGTCCAATGTTATGACACCGTATCTGACTTACTATATGACAGTAAATACAAAAGCAGTAAATAACACAGTCAATTGTTTACCCAGTTCAGTGTGCAACAACACCTACTCTGGGGGCTACCAAGCCAGGGAGAGAATCCACTATAAGAGATGTTAATTCAGGAATAAACCAACCAGTTTATCTCCTTCACTTAAGACCTACCCAATGCAATTCTAATCTAAGTACAACTTAAACCTGAGTTCCTACTCACTCCCCCTCAATCACAGCAGTGATACATAAACCAATTTGACTTAAGAATTGATGAAGACACTCTTCAAAACACACACTTGATTAAGCTTCACAGCTTTTTAATCAAGTAACACAATCACTCGTGCTTCACAGCTTTGAGTGATGTACACAACTAACTTGACTCTGCTTCACAGCTTTAGTCAAGTAACATTCAAACACTCTTGCTTCAAAGCTTTGAGTGCTACACAACCCTTACAATTGAAACCTATTCCAAGGCACTTATCACAATGATAATTTCTTGGAGTACAATAAACAAATCTATACAGATTACAAAATTGATCTTCTAATCAATCAGCAGGAATCTTGGAAAACAGCAGCTCTGTTGAATATATAGCAGCTGCAACTTCAGTTAGGGTTTCCAAAAAACTAGGGTTGATTTCGTTTGACCTAAAGACCAAGTCACAGGACTTTATTGACCAGGTTAGGATTGTGCTAGGTTACTCCTTAGAAAACGCAGGATTCTGTTCAGAAAGGACTGAGTTATTTCCTGAAAAAACTCAGACTTATCCAATCCTGCAATCCTGTTAGTTCAGAGCAGGATGTCATAACATCTGTTATGACATCTGAGAAAACCTGTCTACTGATTTAGCAAAATGTGATCATTTTGCAAACATGCTCAGATACACACTTATAAACATCAGTATTTGAATTGCAATATTTTTCTGCACATGTACCTAATGAGTTAGTACAACCTGAACTAGAATGTTATGACATCAGTCATGACATTCACACATACACTTGGGATTTACCAAAAATGCAAGCCAATACCTAAACACCTACAAACTCCCCCTTTGGCAGATTTTTGGCTAAAGTCCCTAAACAATCAGAGATAGATAGATAGCAGCAGAAATAAGTGACAGCAGAAAAATATAATGTCAAGTACTAATTAAGCAAGTACCAAAATATTCTCCCCCTCTTTAGCCACAAATGGGCCAAAGATACATGTTCATAAAATTATACAGTTATCCAAAAAAAATTATGAGATCAGCAGCACACACTTCCAAACACCATCAGCAACACCACCAAGCAGCAATCAACCTTCAAGCACTGTCATCAGACTCAGAGGAGCCAGTTTCTTCAATGTTGATCTGTCCTTCAGGTTCTATACCTTCTTCCCTTCTGCTTTCTTCAGCTTCCTCCTTTTCTAGCCTGGCAATTAGAGCTTCTAGGGTCCTTTTTCTAGCATCCAGATCTTTGCAAGTTTCTTTTAAAACAGCTATGACATCTGATGTCTTGGACTGGGTCTTTGCAGACGATGTCTCAGCTGATGTTATGACAATGTCTGGAGCATGAGATCCCTGAAACAGTTTGTAGTGCAGGCCAAGGGCAGGAGCTCTTTTGCAGACTGTATCTCTTGCTACAAGGATGTCAGGGTATTGTGCAAGGATGATTCCACAAAGGAGGGAGGGAAAGGCAATTGGTCCTTTGACAGCATAACTGCCAGCATGCTTCACAGTTTGTTCAAAGATGTACCTTCCATAGTCAAAGGCAGTCTTGGTTCCTACAGCATAGATAAATCTCCCCAATCCTGTGGAGATGGTTGATTTGTGATTTGTAGGCACCCAGTTTGCTGCACCTATTTTATGCAAGATGGCAAATTTCATGCTGAGTTTACTAGCATTCAGCTTCCCTTTCAATGGCCAGCACTTTACTTGCCTGGCAGTGATGGTTAAACACACTTCATTGTCAGTTGCCTCTAGATCAGGACAGTCCTTATTTGTTCTTCCAAGAAACTTGTTGATTTCTGATGGAGAGAACTTGACCCTTCTTCCTCTAACAAACACACTCTCAAAGTCAGCTGACCTCCCATCAGCACAATCATTGGACAAGTTCACTACAAACTCCTTAACCAGATTTTCATAACATTTGTTAAACTTCATCACTGTCTTCATTAGCCCAGCATTCCTGATCAGATCCATGATGTCCTTGCACTCCAAGGCATTATTGTTGAGTTCTCTCTCAAAGGTTATTCTCTTCAAGCAGACATACTTCCATCTGTTTGCATTGTCAGGATGATGAAAGGAGATGTTGTCTGTTGGCACTTCAGGCACTCTAGCAATCTTGCTGGAGGGGAGCTTCCTTCTGATGGGAGTATCTTCAATATCAATCTCAAATTCTGATTCATCATCAGAATCAGAAGTTTCAGGTTCTTTACTTTTCTCAGAGATTGGTTGTCTAGCAGTCTGCACCTGTGCCTTCTTTCCTTTTGTCTGAATTTTCTCAGCCATTCCTTCAGCCTTGGATTTCTTAGCATCAGGTTTAACATTCTGACTACTCTTTCTTTTCATCAATCTCCTAGCAATGCTAGGGTTCACATTAGCAATCAGTTCATTATCTGAGTAATCTTCATCCACATCAATGATAGGTGGATCAGCAGCCTTTTCAGAGGTGTTCTGAATGTTGTCTTTTGGTGTCACAACATCCTCAGTGACATCTACATTTTCAGAACCTTCCACATTTGGACTTTCTGATTGATTCAAAGGGATAGAAATCCTCGGTACAGATTGGTTGCCACTCAGAATGCTAGTAACCAGCCTAGCAATAGCTTGGTGTACTTGAACTGATCCTTCTCTATTAGGTATAGAAGACGAAGGATGAGAAGAATTACCAGAGACTGTAGCTTGAGCTCTTCCTGCATGTCTGGTTCTGAGCTTTTTGACTCTGGCTGGGTCAGTTGCCATCTCCCTGAGAGGAGTGACCTCAAGAACTTCAGATTCTATGCATGTAGTGATTGCCCTAGAATCTTGATCAGATGATGAGGGATACGAAGCCGCCATGGTGGAAGACGATGTCTGAGACATTTTGTTTAACTTTGAGTAACAGTAGCAGTTTGAGAAAACTCTTTGATTGGGAGGAGGAAACAGGTTGCAAGGATGAGAGAGGTAGGGAGTAAAAGGGGGTCTCTTCAACTTCTTAAGGCTTTTGAAGGAATTGTGAATGAATATGATTAACCCACTAAATATAGACTTAATAAAATTAATCCCTTCAACCCTTGTTTTCAGCAAAACTAATTGCTATAATTTCTCATGTTGGTGAATACCCAATCTGCCCCTTAAATTTTCAAGTTTATTTCCAACAAGCGCCTTGGTAGAAGAATCAGTCAGCTGAAGCTTAGAGAAACTAAGTTCCAGTTCAAATGACTTCTTCTCTTCAAAGTCAATAGGGTTCAAGGAAATGTTGAATGTTTTCAGATTATCACACCACAATGTCACAACATCTTGTGTAACATTGTACTCAGGTAGCATCTGTTTTGACCAGATGTTTTGAGAACAGAATTTATGAGACTTGTTCTTTCCAACATCCTTGTCAAGATGACTTAAGGTTCTGACAACACATTCTTCTTCAAGTTTATTTGCCACATCACATATAATATCAGCCTGTAGTTTTGGAGTTCTTCTGACAGCTTCCATAGCTCTTTTCATTCTTCCAAGCTTATGCTGCCACTGTTTCATCTCTTTTTCTTCTTTGATGATTTGACTCATAGTGGAGATATCAGTGTTCTCAGGCTGCCACACATAACAGTTATCTTTGGATTTGATTCCTCTCATTACAACATCTAGTTTTTCATTAAATACTAGACATTCAGATCTTGAGAAGTTGACCATGAATCCTAGATCACATAGTTGACTGATGCTAATGAGATTAGTAGTCAACCCTTTTACCAGCAGTACCTTATTCAGACTTGGAACTCCAGGGCAGTCCACATTACCAACTCCTTTGACTTCTCCTTTAGCACCATCTCCAAAGGTCACAAAACTGGTGGTGTGAGGCATAACATTATTGAGGAGATTTTTGAATCCAGTCATGTGTCTGGAACATCCACTGTCAAAGTACCAATCTTCCTTTGCAGTGACCCTCAGGGAAGTGTGAGCTATCAGTGCAGTAGCCTTTTTCTTCCATTGTGGAGCATGCGGTACCTTTTTAGGCTTAGGTTTGACATCTGAGTTCTGATTAGGATATCCATGTAATCTGAAGCAGAAGGGCTTTATGTGACCATATTTCCCACAATGATGACATCTCCATCTTTGGTACCTCTTCTTCATATGTCTCTGTCCCTGATGTTGAGAGTAATGTTGAGACATCCGTTTTGACATTTGCTTCCCAGTACCAAGTTTCTTTGTTTCCACAAATCCTATGCCAGATTTATTTCCCATATTTTGTCCAGCCTGAAGGATCTCTTCCAATTTGTCTGTTCCATTGGTCAACATCTTGACAGATTTGGTCATTTGATTCAGTTGTGAGTTCAGCAGTTGAACTTCTTCTTCTAAATGACTTATAGTTTCAAGATTTGCCCTCTTTTCAGCCTCCAGCTTTATAATGAGTTTTGATTGTTTCTCATTTTGCACACAGACTTCACCACTTCTGATACACAATTTCTTGTAGGTATCAGCCAGTTCTTCAAATGTCACTTCTTCATCACTGGTGTCACTTTCAGAAGTACAAACACTAGTTAGGGAAGTAACTAGTTTGGCAGATTCTTCTTCAGAATTGCTTTCTGAATCATAGTCAGACCAAGTAACAGTCATTCCTTTCTTTTGCTTCTTAAGAAAGGTAGGACATTCAGCTCGAATATGTCCATATCCTTCACATCCATGGCATTGAATACCTCTGCCTTGGTTTCCCTTATCTTCTGACCTTGGTCTTCTGCTGGAACTGTCAATGTCAGAAGGAATGTTATGAACATTAGACCTTGACTTTGGGTCCATTCTTTTGATGAGCCTGTTGAACTGTCTTCCAAGCATGGCAATGGCTTCTGATATGTTTTCTTCTTCATCCTCCTTGTATTCAACATCAGTGTTGGATACAAGTGCTATGCTTTTGTTCTTCTTGTCACCATTATCAGTGATCCCCATCTCAAATGTCTGAAGAGACCCAATAAGTTCATCCACTTTTAACTTGCTAATGTCCTGGGCTTCCTCTATGGCAGTTACCTTCATTGCAAATCTTTTAGGCAAGGATCTGAGAATCTTCCTCACCAGTTTTTCTTCTGACATTTTTTCTCCCAGTGCTCCTGAGGTGTTGGCAATCTCCAAGATGTTCATGTGAAACTCATGAATGGTTTCATCTTCCATCATTTTTAGATTCTCAAACTTAGTGGTCAACATCTGAAGCCTTGACATTTTTACTTTGGAAGTGCCCTCATGAGTAGTTTTGAGAGTGTCCCAAACTTTCTTGGCCAGTTCATATTGATGTACTAGTCTGAAGATGTTTCTATCAATTCCATTGAACAAGGCATTTAAGGCTTTTGAATTTCCCAGAGCTAACTCATCTTCTTCTTTACTCCAATCTTCCTCAGGCTTCAGACTGATTGTCCCATCTCTTTCAGTTATGGTGGGATGAATCCATCCTTTGTCAGCAGCTCTCCAAGCCTTTTTGTCCAGAGATTTTAGGAAGGCAATCATACGAGGTTTCCAGTAGTCATAATTGGTTCCATCCAGAATGGGTGGTCTATTTCCAAAAACTCCTTCTTTGTCCATAGTGCCAGAAAGTGATATCCCTAGATCTCACCCAGTAATACAGGCAGGGTGCCTGCTCTGATACCAATTGAAATTCTGGCTGCAGATACTCAATGTCACGTCCAATGTTATGACACCGTATCTGACTTACTATATGACAGTAAATACAAAAGCAGTAAATAACACAGTCAATTGTTTACCCAGTTCAGTGTGCAACAACACCTACTCTGGGGGCTACCAAGCCAGGGAGAGAATCCACTATAAGAGATGTTAATTCAGGAATAAACCAACCAGTTTATCTCCTTCACTTAAGACCTACCCAATGCAATTCTAATCTAAGTACAACTTAAACCTGAGTTCCTACTCACTCCCCCTCAATCACAGCAGTGATACATAAACCAATTTGACTTAAGAATTGATGAAGACACTCTTCAAAACACACACTTGATTAAGCTTCACAGCTTTTTAATCAAGTAACACAATCACTCGTGCTTCACAACTTTGAGTGATGTACACAACTAACTTGACTCTGCTTCACAGCTTTAGTCAAGTAACATTCAAACACTCTTGCTTCAAAGCTTTGAGTGCTACACAACCCTTACAATTGAAACCTATTCCAAGGCACTTATCACAATGATAATTGCTTGGAGTACAATAAACAAATCTATACAGATTACAAAATTGATCTTCTAATCAATCAGCAGGAATCTTGGAAAACAGCAGCTCTGTTGAATATATAGCAGCTGCAACTTCAGTTAGGGTTTCCAAAAAACTAGGGTTGATTCCGTTTGACCTAAAGACCATGTCACAGAACTTTATTGACCAGGTTAGGATTGTGCTAGGTTACTCCTTAGAAAACGCAGGATTCTGTTCAGAAAGGACTGAGTTATTTCCTGAAAAAACTCAGACTTATCCAATCCTGCAATCCTGTTAGTTCAGAGCAGGATGTCATAACATCTGTTATGACATCTGAGAAAACCTGTCTACTGATTTAGCAAAATGTGATCATTTTGCAAACATGCTCAGATACACACTTATAAACATCAGTATTTGAATTGCAATATTTTTCTGCACATGTACCTAATGAGTTAGTATAACCTGAACTAGAATGTTATGACATCAGTCATGACATTCACACATACACTTGGGATTTACCAAAAATGCAAGCCAATACCTAAACACCTACACCAAAGAATATCTGAGTGAGAAAGTGACATTATCCTTTGTGACCAACTCAAACCTTCTTCATTCTTCAATACTGATTGAGAAAGGTGTGAAATAAACCACCTATATAGCAATGGCACGCAGCACAAAAGAACCCCTCTTCTCTTCATGGTACAGGTGTGGAGGGAATGCAAGATATCTCCGAGTAAAGTAGGAACAAGGTTACGAGAGAGAAAAACCTTGACAGCATTAACATCTATGAGCAAGTCTGGATTTGGGAACAATAATAACCCATAGATTAGAAGAGCTAAGACTTCTTCGAAAGCTTGGAAATCCAAATCATCCCAAAACACTTGAGCCTTTTCTAATAGGAACTTGACTAGGAAACCCTTGACTCCGCTTCTTGTTTCCCAGTTGGATATAATGTCGAACCGTTTCATATGTAAGGCCGCTGCAATGACCTATGGCTTTGGTGCTTCTTCTAAACCGGTGAAAGGTATCTGATCTAGAATGGGTACACCCAACACTTGAGAGAACTCTTCCAAGGTAGGTACCAACTGATAATCGGGAAATGTGAAGCAATGATGATTGGGGTCAAAGAACTGAAAGAGTACCCCTATCATCTTCTTATCAAAGCTTGAGGTAACCAGGTTGAGAAGTCGACCATATTTATTGGTGAATGAGGAAGTCTCAGGAACCCTTGATACAAGCTCTTTGAGTTGGAGAGGTATTCTCACAAAGATGATTTGGATGGTATTTCTAGGAACGGAAGCTATGATCTACAAAATAGAACAAAGATAAATTCCCCTAGTCCTTGAAATGGTTAGTGAAATGAATATGGATGTTATGATGCATGATGTTATGTTTGAACAATTTAGTCACACGCAAGCACATACACAAGACCTTAGTCTTAGGCTTCCATGGGGTTTATAGGCAAATACCCTCTTGAAGTATAGTTGGTTGAACCTGTCTTAGAAAAGTAACCGGGTTCTAAAGAGTCTCAATATCACTGATCTTTCTTTATCAGGCATTATTTCAGCTCAAGCGATCTTTTCTCGCGGCCGAAATATCCCGAAAGTCCGATCTCAATGAGTGTAGCATCGAGTGTCAACCAATCCCCAGCTTTATACCGAGGCCGGCTATCTCACTACTTTCTAATGTCCAAGTTCGTCAAACTAAGGTTTTAAGGTCCGTTAGTGCTTTACGATACCACGCAGCAGCCCCGTATTCTCCTTGATTTAACACAACAGATATCGGTACCAACCAAAGTGTCACACCAACGCAGCTATCGTTTCAACCATATCGGTTTACGCCGTACAGTCTCCACGATCTATTGTTGCTTACCTAAAAATGTGCCCCAGATCCGGGTGTAGGATCTTTTAGTAAAACCCAAAGAAGCCCTCAAAGATAAAGCATGCGAACACACAATGTAAAGCAAGTTAAAAAATGAACTAAGCTCTAAGGTAACCCCACTTTTTATACATCCCCAGCAGATTCTCTAGTTCTGTAATACGGTGGCAGAACCGACTGCTATACTGATTTTGTGTTTGTATTTGCAAATGTTGCAGTAAGCCAGAGTCGCCACCGACTTTTCTTTTATCCAACAAAGGAAAGGGTGAAAAGAACAGAAAAAGACCTTTTGAGATATTTTCTGAGTAAGGGGGTAGATTATGAAAAGATAAGGTGTTAGCACCCTTTCCATCCGTAGTTTTCTACGGGCTTTTAGATGCTTAGCTCATTTTTGAAAAATACCTTGTGTTTGTGTGTTTTAAAAAGTATTTTGAAAATGCCTTAGTGCGACGATTTTCTTTATGATAACCCTTGTATCAATCCTCAAGAGTGTTGATAAAGCATTTGAAAATGTTTTTGAAAGTTATCTTTGTGTAAGTGTGAAAATTTGTTTTTGAGCACAACATCTAGAAACTATCTACTTTACTCGAAAAGGTCGTTCATTTCCTCCTTTCCATTAGACAAGGTTAGCCTACTATTAGTGAGTAGTTAGCCAAATTCATTTGGATGTATGAGGGAATATGGTAGGTCATCGTACAGTCATAAAGCCAACATATAGAGACGCTTTAGCAATTTTGTTTAAGGGACTAGATCATTTATTGAAAGGCAACACTGAAGGGTCATCGAGGGACTACGATCTTTTGATTACAAGGTATTTGCTAAAGCATACCTACTTTTGAGGGACATGACTGTTTTATATTCCAAAGGAAACCAAAGTGGAAGTACCCTAGAGGTGTATATGTGCAAGTGTGTTGTATTCAGTTATTTTTTGTCTTTTTTGTTAGGTTTGCTAGCGTTTTGTTTTATTCTTTCCATATGTAACGCGGTGGGAGAACTGACTTAGTCATTTTACGTTTGATCACAATTGTGCGGATAGCAAGAGTCACCACCGACTATTCTTTTATCCAAAAGGAAAGGCTGAAAAGAACAGGAAAGACCTTTAGAGATGTTTTCTTGAGTTCGAGGGGTAGATTATGAAAAGGGAGGGTAATAGTACCCTTTTCATCCGTAGTTATCTACGGGCTCTTAGTTGCTTGCTAGATCACTTGTTTTTATTTGAAAGTATTCTTGTGATGTGGGTTTTGAAAGTATTTTGAAAATGTATTTGTAATGGTTCTTGTTTCTATAAGAACGCGTAAAAAGTGTTGTTTCGAAAATAGTTCAAAGATGTGTTTGTGGAATGTGTTTTTGAAAGTGATTTTGAAAAGGTGTCTTCTTTGTAATGGCTCTTGTTTCTATAAGAACGCGTACAAAGTGTTTTGTCTTTTGAAAATGTTTAAAGATAAAAGTGTTAGTGTAAAAATGTTTTGTTGTGAGCAAGCGAGCAACTAGGAGAAAATCTACTTACTCAAAAGGTCTTAGATGTTCTTTTCCTCCTCCTTTAGATGTTTCTATCTTACCATTGATTTGGTATGAAGCCCCATCGTTGGATGTGAAGGGACAGGCGCGGGTCAATCGTACAGTCATAGAAGGTAACTTATAAGACGCTTTAGCAATTTTCGTAAGGGACTAGATCATTTTATCAAAGGCAACATCGAGGGACATCGAGGGACTATGATCTTTTTTTATCAAAGGGTCTTTGCTAAAGCGTCCCATATTCAAGGGACATGACCGTGTTTCCGAAGCAACAAGTGAGGTTACCCTAGAGGTGCGCATGTGAAAAGTGTGTATGATTCAAGTTAGTTTTGTCTTTGATTAGGGTTATCTAGCGGTTGATTTTAGATCTTGCCATGCATGCCTAATTACTATACAGTATAAGGAAAACAATAAATTGCGAAAATTAAAATTCTACGCTATTACAGAGTTTTCAAGAATGGGGAGTACAAATTTACAAATGGGGACGGATCGAATCGACAGTGTGATTAAACATCTAAATAAGCAAGCAATACAACCAAATCGAATCAAATAATTAATTAAAACTACAACAATCTATGAAATAAAATTTAATTAACAAAGTAAAAATATGGAAATAAAATTCTTGGTATTTTGTTTGTGAGAAATTTTGAAGAGAAAAATAAAGACCTATTATAGAGGGGAAAATAATTGATTACAAAGAAATTAAATTGAATGTATATATATATATATATATATATATATATATATATATATATATATATATATATATATATATATATATATATATATATATATATATATATATATATATATATATATATATATATATATATATATATATATATATATATATATATATATATATATATATATATATATATATATATATATCTTTTGGTATTTTTATTATGAAGAATTTAAAGAAAAAAATAATAATTTAAGACTAAATAAAAAGTTAATTAGTAAAATTATTTACAAAATCCTAAAAAAAATTAATTAATTGAAATTATATACTTTTCATTTAGTTGAATTTTTAAAATTAAAACCTAAATTAATTTTGTTATCAACTATCTAAAAGAATCGAGAAAAACAAAAAAAAGGGCCCCAGTAGGGGTTGAACTCGAATTCTCTTAGTTATTAGTAGTATGTTTTGCCAATTGAACTATACCATTTTATCTGTTATTATTACACTTTAATTAAGACAAAGTGGGTGAAAGCGATTGAGGAAATTGGGCCAACAAGCCCAATGGGTTGACCCGGCTGGGAAAAGGAAAAGAAGGATTTGTAACCCTAAAACGATGGAATGCGCCGCTGGTATCTGTCTTGGGAAGAGAAAGGATCAGATTTATTATTATTAGTTCCAATGACTTTTTGTTTTTCCAAGATTTACCATAAAAATTAAACAAAACCTCTTCTCCCTACAATCTTCATCTCTCTCTTTGTTCTTTGGTATGCAACCTCATAGCCACATATCTCATCTCCTTCACAAACCCATTCGCCTCACCGGGATATCGCTTCTTTTTCGCTGTCATTGCAGACACAACAATCGTTTCTTTCCTTGGCATCCTGACATTTCGAGTGATAACTTCCTTTGAAAGAAGAAAATGGAACGAAACTGACGAGTTTGTGAAAGAGAAAGTTGGGGGCGATTGATTTTATAGAGAAAAAAGGGAATAGATTTGGTAAAGAGTTGTTGGTGACACCATGGAAGAGAAGAGAGTTGAGTTGCTGGATTTCGCGTGGGTTACAAAAGGTGCTTACAGAGGGAGTTATGGGTATGTGGGTATGGTGGATATTGTGCGTGAGAAAGAGGAATAGACGGTTGTATGTGGAGGCGGTAAAGTGGGTTTGTTGGCGGCGGTAGTAGTTTGTTATGCAGAAGGAGAATCGAAGGAAGTTGTATGGTGGGTCGACGGAGATAAGAAACAATTGTGTCTTCTGGATTTTTTTTGTGTATTAAACAATTTTTCTTTGTATTTTTTAGTTTTAACAGAACCCACTTTGTCTTACAGCTTACATTACCAACAAATAACAACAACAAATCTTGTATAACAAACAAATCATGAATGATGAGCAAGGGTAGACGAAGAGTTACCTGTCGGAGCCTCTCCGATGGAGCTTTAGAATAGGTGAGTATCAAAAAGAAACTTTTCCAAACTGTCTGTTTTGTTTATATTGATGCAATAGTTGTAGCTTGAGAAATTCTGAATTTAGAATTGTTGTTGATGCAGGTATTGTGTATGAAGTTGGGGATTTATGTGGGTGAGTATGGAAGATTATTGATGAAAGGAATGAGGACGGTTTGACAGGGAAGTTCTCTTTTTCTGTAAAATTATCTCTCTATCTTGCCTAGAAGTTTTTTTTTGTTTCTGAAGGGTTGTTGGTCACGAATATGATGAAAATTTTCTAAGATTTGTGTAAAAATCGTCCCCTTCTTTTGTGCTACTGTTCTTGTTTTTTTATATTGAATGAGAATGAGAAAATGGGGGGAATATATGAGAAGTTTGAACAGATTAGGAAAGCTGACCTTGAACATTTGAGTAGCAGGTTTGTATTTGCCTATTTGGTGCAACTGTTTTTTAGGCTTGCAACAGGTTTGGCACAGGTTTTGGCATGTTCTGTTTGGTTTGAAGCAAATTTGGATTGTTTTGGTTAGGTGACATCTTTCTAAACCTTAATCTCTTTTCCTCTTTTATCTTTTCATGATGCAAACTGTTTTGCCTTTCTTGAAAATTCTGAAGGATTTTGCATTTTAGGGACATGATGACATAAGGGTCGGGAATCAATGTTAGCTTGCATTGTTTTGAATTGCTGTTGTGCTATTTTGACAGCCTGCTGCTAATCTTGCAGCTGCTCTTTGTTTTACTTATTGTTGTTTTTGTGCTACATTTGTCTTGGTTTGTGTTGCTTGCATAGCAGCTTGCTGTTGCAGCCTGTTTTGTTTTGGTTTGTGTTGCTTGTATAGCACCTTGTTATTGCTGCCTATTTTGTTTACATCCTGGTTTGCAGCTTTGGGCTGCGTTGTTTTTTCTACTTTGTAGTGTTTCCTAGGAAGCCTGCTGCCTTGTTCTGCTGCTGCTTATTGGTTTTGCCTTGGGCGCTGTGACTATTTGCATTGTTTGCAGTTTGACTTTGCTTTTGCAGTAGAAAGTGTTTGCCAATTTCTTTTCTTTTTTTCTTATTTCATGAACACGAGAATTAGATGGCGAACGTGAAGTTGAGAGATGAAAAGGCCATGGCTAACAAAGAGTGTGGACGATTTTCTTGAAGAGGAAGCAACAGAAAATTAAATAAGAAACATTTAATTCTTTTTTTTTGCTTTGTAAACAACAATTGTAACTTGTGATTTCACATTGGTTTCCCTCTTGTAACTTGTCCCAAAAATATAATGAACACAAAACTTGAGTGAATTTTATGAATGACAAATTTATTGTATGGAAATTAAACAAACTCTTGAATCTTGATTGAAAATAGAAATTTATACTTAAATGGTTTGAATAATACTCCTCACTCTGTATCTTGAAATTTAAGAAATCAAACACGACCTTAGTAACTTGTATTTCAAGTAAACCATGCACCTTGTACTCCAATCAAATTTCTTAAACAAAATAAATGTTTAAGAATTCAATTCCACTTGGTTAACTCGAACCCAAAACCATGGTCATTTAAAATGAAAATCTTAATCTTCACATCATGTCCAAATCAAACTTGCATTCAGAATGAACTCGTATGCCATGCTCGATTTAAAATGGAATTTTAATACCAAAACAAATATGCTTTAAGAACATTCATCAATCTTGTAAAATTAGCAAACTTCAACATGAGAATCAAAGTCCTGAGAGAACAATTGTGGTTAAGAACATTTGAAATCAAACAAATGACTTGCGATGATTCGATAACTTTCAGAGTCTTCCAAACACAATTTTCCTTCGATCTTTGAAGATAAACTCGTAAGCAACATCACTTATGACCATATGCAGAAATAATCGTCTCAATATCTTGTAATTTGAGGAAATCATATTTCTTAGAAATCAGACGACAGTTACTTAAGATTAGGTCAAAGTCCTAAGCAATCTCTAAAGTATTCGAATTTTGGTGATCCTCCACACGTAATCAGCTCTTGATTTGTGAAGAGAAATTGGAGATGACATTAAGGAAAGTCATAAGCAAGAAGAACCGCTCAAAAATATAGAATAATGAAGAAGTTACAATCGCTTGAACTTGGTCTCACAAAAGGTCGACTTTTGGGTCAATGGAGTCCTTTTCAGTCATCTGGACCCTTGACTGAGCAAACTTGCAATGCGAGGTTTGAAACATGGCACGGGCATCCTTGAGGAGACATGAAGATCTATAAAGACCATTTGAAACCTTGGAGACTCAATTTTCTTTGGGAAATAACAAACCCTAATTGTTGACTTACTGCCTAGGAAGAGAATCTGTCTGATCAACTTTTGAGCCAAATTGGATATTCGAGAAACCCTAGGATATCTTGCATGAAAATTGGGAGGGTAAATTCTGGGGTACAACACCATAGAATCCTATTAGTCATGCATCTAAACAGTTAATAGTTTGCATTAATTAAAAGTGAAGAAATTAAAGCTACGCTATTACATAGCTTCGGGAAGAGGGATATTTACATGTCCAAAAACATGGGGAGAAATGAAAAATGGAGAATAAAGTCCTAACTATTACAACTCATTAGGCAGTTACAATAATAGGAAATGGTGTGACAGAACAATAACGCACGAATTTTAAAATATTTCTAAAATCCTAAGAATAAAATCCTTTAGTTTTATTTTTGATTTTTATGAAAAGAAAATAAATTGAAAATTTTAAACCTAAATTCTAATTTATTTTAATTTTTGAGAAGAAAGATATTAAAATTAATTAATTAATTAATTCAGAAACTAATTTAATTAATAAAATCTAATCCTAATTTTATGATGATTTTTTTATTTTATGTTAATTTAAACAGGGAACCTATAAAAAAGAAATGAGTAACAAAAATAAAAATACAAGAAGCAAAAGCCTTTCGATCCAAAGAAAAAATGGCTTTCGATTCAAATGAAGGGTAGCCTTCGATCCAATGAAGGGTGGCCTTGGATCCAGTGAAAGATGGCCTTCGATCCAGTGAAGGATGTTGTTGGAGATGTCTGATGGATTGCTTGTAGAGGAAGGCACTGAATCTGCAAGAAACATTAGCAAAACAGTATGCATGACCTGGTTATCGAACCCATGCCCTTCCTCCGCAGAATTGAACCTGCAAAGAAAAAACACAATGAATTGTGGAGATCCAAACCAAACCTATCCCCTTAATTTGAATTCCCTTGACCCTAAACTTGAGATTCGTTTGGCTTAAAACGCCCTAAGTGAGATTCGAAGGAAAAAACTCAGATTGTGCCTAAACAATGGCACGATCTCATCCTTGCGCCTACACCTACATGTAGCTTTTTAAACCTGCGCTAATGATGATCTTAAACACAAGATAAATGATTAAAACAATAATATGTGACAAAAGTGTGGCTTCGATTTTACCACCCTCACCAATCAGAGATTTGTGGATTTTGTGGCTTCAGACATGGAAACACTTACTTAGGGTATGGTGTGGATTCCTAGATGTCTCAGGGACACGAATCTAGTATTTGTTTGGACTGAGAGTACCTGCAAAAACTAGTTTCGAACTAAGAGATTTTGGTATGCTTTCTGAGGCAGTGTGTGCGTGTTGTTTATCCTTGTGCGTATGTATGTAATGTATGTGTGTAGTCTTTCCTTGTGCATATGTATGTAGTTTGTTGGCTTGTGTTGGTGTCTTGTATTTATAGGAGGTGGAGGAGACAAGAAAATGGGGAAAGAAACATGTCCTTAAAGATCAGCCATTAAACATGGCTTTGAAAATAAAATCATACAAATTTAACGATTGCCATTTTGAGACTTTTCATACCATTTTAGAATTTTGAATGAACCTGGACAGGTGATGATTGGCGCCTTGAATTTTTCGAATGCTCCAATGCCTGGTCTTTAGGTTGGCTCTGAATTGTTCCCTTTGATGGCTCCAACTATCCCAATTGAATACTTCACTCTGGCCAGTCGAAGCTTCTTCTGTCACTTCCTTCGAATACAATTTCGCAGGAGGCTTGGGCTTGGTAATATGTTAGACTTTGGCCAGCAAACATCTTGGACCAGGACTCAACATAAAACAAACTAGTTTCTCACAATTATGTATCCTTCAAATGGACCCATTGTAGGTCCTTCGAAGGCACCATTTGTGTGTCCTTCGAATGGACTAAATGTATGCGCTTTGAAGGCACCATTTATGTGTCCTTCGAATGGACCAAATGTATGCCCTTTGAAGGCACCATTTATGTGTCCTTTGAATAGCCTACATGCACCCCTTGTGCATTCTTCGAATGGGCCACCAATGTGTTCATGATGTAGCAATCCTGTGCTTTGTGAAACGAAGGTAGGCATGAAGAGGAAACTTTTGCCTTGTGCGCTGAAGGCAAGCATAGAGGGAGTATTTTCCTAGTGGATCAAAGGTCAGCTGAAATGGGCCTTTTGCCTTGTAGATCTAAGGCAAGCTGGTGGGCCTTTGCCCTATGAATCCAAGGCAAGCATTAGGAAACCTTTTTTCTAGTGGATCAAAGGAAACCATGAAGAGACATTACCCAGTCGAAGCTAGATAGCCATTGCTTTGTGAATCAAAGACCAGTTGAAGAGGCCTTCGCCTTGTGGATCGAAGGAAAGTCTGAATAAGTCTTTGCCATTGTGAATCCAAGGCAAGCATGAAGAAGCCTTTTGTCCTGTTGATCAAAGGCAAGTTGAAGAGAGGTCTTTGACTTATACGCTAAAGGAAAGCTGAAGGGAAGGCACTCCTGGAATGATACTTGTGTACCCAAAGTTTAATCGAAGGGTCTTAGAGGATCAATTGAAGATTTTCTGCAGGGGACTACTACTTTGTGAATCGAAGCAGGCATGTAGGAAGTTCTTGCCCTGTGAATTGAAGGCAGGCCTGAAGCAGTCAATGCGCAGTCGAAGCCTTGGGAATTGAACTTGATTGAAGGAGGCCTAACACCCAATCGAAGCTTGTGAATCAGGCTTACATCGAAGGAAGTCCAGCGCCCAATCAAAGTTTTCTTAGATGTCAATCGAAATACCCTGTTCAGGTGTCAATCGAAAGACACTTGATCATCTCCAAAAAAATTATTTTCCTTAAGCAAGTGTTTGTAACCACCATGTAAAAGGAAGATCTTGGAAAACATGAGAGGGTAAATTTTGGGGTACAACAATTAACATTTCCTAATTGTTTGGTCCCTAGCTAGGGTTTTGAATGAAATTAGATTGTGATTGGATTTTTGAGTAAAGCATGATATTACAGAAGCATTTTAATTTGGAAGCTTTTTGTCAGAATTTTGATTTCGACCAAAGTCTTTCTTAAGTCTTTCTTTGGGGTTTACTTGTGGCTAATTCAAATTGAAGAGCATAGTTAGGGGAGATTTGAGAGGTCAAAGGTGAAGCAATTAAAGGACGTTTTGGATATTTCATTTGCAATAAATCTGAAGGAAATAATTGTTACACATATCTCATACATAGTCATAACTCTGGATCATTGGGATAGGCCAAGGTGTATTTGTTACCGTTTGCTCTACTTTTAAGTGTCTGGTTTAGAATATCGAGCTTTAGGTATTTTCTTTATTTGTTTGCTTCAATTACTGGTGGAACTAGTGTCAAATAAAGTGATATATTAGACTATATTAAGGAGAAGAGCATCTGATGCAAAATATGATAGTAATAAGGGGGAAATTTTTCATACACTCATTAAAGTGTTACAAAAGTTTGTGTTACAAGGCAAGTCATTACAAATGGTAGAATTATTTCTAACTACTTGGGTTACATTACGCTCAAGTGGTGGATGCATCCACGGGATCCACCGATGTTGGGAATTTTTTGGTTCATTACTGCACCCTTAAGGCAGGACTCGCGTTTTATGCTCCAATCAAGCTTCCAACCACATTTATGCCATTTTGATTTATCAAAAACCTACTGCAACTCAACCTTTCTACCAAGTGCACCATTACCGCTGCTACTATCTTGTTCAAAGAAGAGGCAAGATTACAATTTAAATATCTTGCAATGCCGGCAAACCACCAACAAGCCTGCTCGAAGACTCAACCTGCAAGTTCAAGGAGGTACAAAATGAAGTCATCTACGGGTTCAGATTTACAAGAAACAAAACATAAACAAGGGAAATTCGCAAGTTAGTGCAGGGTGTTAACATCAACTTCATAATTAGGGTTTTGTGTAAGGAATCAGAAAAAGGTTTATTTCTCAATCATTTTCAAATGTACATTAAAGCCTCATAAAAATCAGATTTTCAAGGTTTAATCATAGGCCCCAATTCTATTGCAGATCACAAACAAAAGAGCAATTTTGGTTCACAAAAGAAGTTCAACAAGGTAGCAAGTACAGAACGACAGTCAAGTCCAAATGCAGGCCTCGTAACCATTTTGTTTCAAACAAAATCAGAAAGTACAATATCAATCACGGGCCAAAAATTCCATATTTACTACAAATCACAAAAAGTAACTTTGGTTCATAGTAAAGACAAAATCAAAAGAGAAGTTACAGTATACAACTCGGTAAAAAAGGCATCATAGTTACTGCAGTAACAAATGTTCACAGGAATCAACAAAGTACAAACAGAATCGCAGCTTCAGCCCAATAGGAGGTACATATTATCACATTCACAAAAACAGCAAAGGAAATCAGGAAAATAACAAAATAGAAAGCCAGAAAGCCCAATACGAGAATGAATTTATGACAGGCCTGCCATTCCAATCATTGAGTCCTTCAACAAAAAACTCTAGGGAATTTCATAATATAAAAACATTCAATGGCACAGAGATAAACAGAGACTGTTCATATCAGAAAAGAAAAAAGATGCACAAAAACCCTAAAGCAAGTTCGCCATCTCCCTCAAACAACCCTTTTCAGATCTCAAAATATACACACACAGATCACATACTCACAAAAGATCAAACCCCAACATCATCTTACCTAATTCACAAAAACCCTTCAGAAATTGAATTGCAAAGAACAAAAAAGAAAGGACTTTTCAGAAAATCGCAGAAGTTGCGCACATCATTTTCCAGAAACAAAAAAAAACCCTAAAAGATTCAATCATAATTTTCCTAATCTCAAAAACCCTTTAGAATTTGGTAGAAGAAGAAGAAGATAGACAAGGATGCAAGGCACAGCAAGACAGAAACACAAAAATCCAGAAAAGATTAGAAAGATCTCACCAAAAGGTTAAAGGTCGCAAATCTCAGAAGCACCATGCCTCCTTCATTCTCCCTTACTCACTCTCTTTTTTATTTATGCATGTTTTCTCATAATCATCGATTTTTTTGTTGATCTGAGCACTTAGGGTTTCGAATACCCCTTTAGATCTAGGCTAGATCTTAGGTTTTCTACCAAACTAAATCATGGATTAGTAAATAGGAGGAAGAGATGAATCAGAAAATGTAAAAAAATTAAATTGGAGACTGTTACGACAGTGCCGCCGTGAGGCCACATGGCGTCGCCGTGATGTTCTTCATCACCGCTGCCATTTTCTTAAAAAACCATTGTCCCAGATCTTTAGTCGCCACCCTTAGGGTTTGCTTTAGTGTAAGAGAAGAGAGAGAAGATAATGTTAACGGCGAGATGAGAGAGAGTGGAACGAGTAAGAGAGAGGAGCAATTTTGATAAGTGTTTAAGTTTGTTTAATTTTTATTTTGTTTGTTAAATAATTATTGATCCAGGCTTAAGCCGGTGGTGACAAATGTCACCACCCCTAATCAATACATGCTTGATCTTGTAAAACATATCCCATTATTATACCGTCATACCTGGTAGAATATGATGGACTTGTTTGGGCCTTTTCCAGAATAGCTCGATCATTTAGAGTTTGTACATCTTCTGGCCCTTCTATTTACTGTTCCAAAGTCTATAATCTTTCCTTGTTAGATTATCTTTGAAACACATAACCCTTTTTATACTTAGGTTCCAGTTCTTGGGAAGTATGCCTTTTTCCCATTAATTGTTGCAAGTAGCCAGAGTCCAGAATCTAGGATGGGTGTATCACTTCCACTGCTAGGGTTATGTGTAGTATAAAACATCTTATTTTTTGGTACCCATAATTTCTTGGGTCTCTTTTTGTTAGTTCTACCAGAGTTGTAAACAAATTTGACTTTAGCAGAGGAATAATCATATTTATAAGAAATAGAACTATTTAGTCTAATCAGTTGATTTTTATTAGATTTAGAATCAGATTTCTCTTCATATTTTCCATCTTTCTTTGGCACAAAACTAACAGACACAAAATGAGAGAGTAAGGTGATTGGTATATTTTTCTTATTGGAATATTTTATGTGAGAATCATAACCAATACCATTAACTCTATTCCTACATATACTACAAATCATAGAGGCTGGCACATTTCTCCCTATATTTTTATCTAGTAGTTTCTGAAAATCTTTGCCTTGTTTCTTAATGACACCATTAGTACTCTTATATGCTTCTAGAGGAGTTCTTAAGCCTTTAAGGGCTGAGTTTTCATTTTTTTTAAGATTTTCTTCTTTTAAAACAAATTACTTTTCTTCAAGCTTATTGTTTTTAATAGATACAAACTTATGAGTCTTTTTGAGATCCTCAAACTGAATCTTGAGTGACTCATGTTTTTCTAGAGTTTCAACTAAGGAATATGTTAATTCAGAATAAGTAATATTAGGGGATACCTCTTTGCAGAATATTTCTTCTGGATCTGAATCATCTTCATATTCTGGAGGGAATACTTCACGTGATTCTCCAATATGAGTAGTCGGAGCCATGTTAGCAAGTTCCTCGCCTGAGTCACAGTCAGAGGAGTCTAAATCATCCCATGTTGCCTTTAGCCCATTCTTCTTGCTTTTGAGATCTTTCTTCCTTGGTATGTCCTTTGGATGCTGAGGATAATCATGCTTGTATTGTCCTGATTTATTACATCATAATAAATGACTTTGTTACCATTGGAATTCTTTTATCAAAAGATGATACGAAGCAACCTCCAGTCCTTCTTGAACTTCTAAACTTGTTGCCTTGATTTCTCTTCTAGAGACGGTTAACCCTCCTAGTTAACAGAGACAACTCATCTTCTTCATCATCAGAATCTTCTTTCGAATCCTCAAACTCTTCTACTTGAAGAGCTTTGGACTTCTCAGATTTTTTGACAGATTTGAGAGTAATAAACTTTATCTTCTTTTTTGGTTCATCTTGTTCTAGCTCAATCTCATGACTTCTTACAGAACTTACCAGTTTCTATAAAGAAGTGTTATTTAGATCCTTTGCAAGCTTGAGTGTAGTTACCATAGGCCTCCATTTGGATGGCAAGCTTATGATAATCTTCTTCATGTGATATGTTGTTGAATAGCCTTGTTCAGAAATTTCAGTTCTGCAACTAAGGTTTGAAATCTTGAAAACATGACTTCAATGCTTTCATCATCTTCCATTTTGAAAGCTTCACGTTTTTGAATCAAGGCTAGCACCTCGGTTTCCTTGACTTGATCATTTCCTTCATGAGTCATTTTGAGAGAATCAAATATAGACTTGGTAGAGTCTCTATTTGTGATATTCACATATTCAGTATAAGAAATTGCATTCTGCAAGATGGTTCATGCTTTATAATGATTCTTACAATCTTTCTTTTGTCGATTAGTCATAACACTCCTAGCTATTTCTTTTCCAATATTATCTGTGGGAGGTATGTAGCCATCGACTACCATATCCCAAAGATCAATATCATGAACTAGAAAGAAACATTCTAGTTTATCTTTCCAAGATTCAAACTTTTATCCATCAAAGATGGGAGGTTTAACCTTATAACTTTTATCATTTGAATTTGATGCAGCAACATCTGGAGTGGGTTCAACCATTGTGTTTCTTCAACAAAAAAACCCGTCTGGATCTTTATCTGGCATGGTTAAGTGTTTGATAACTATCAATACCAGAACCAGAGCTCTGATGCCAATTGAAGGTGTGAGAAATACAAGAAAGGGGGGTTTCAATTGAGTTTCACCAAATAAAATCTTTTCATTGGTGAAAAACTAAGTATGCTTAGAACATAAAACAGTAAATGAACACAATGATTTTTATCCTGGTTCGATGTTAACTAAGCTACTCTAGTCTACCCTCGCAAGGATGATTTCTCCTTCAACAAAGACTTAATCCATTATAACCAAACTGATTACAGAGCAACCCACATTAAGTGTGATAAACCTTATTGGCACCCCCAATAAGTCCATCGATCCTAACTATAAATCCACTCAATCTGTAGCAGAAGTCTTCTTGAGCTAACACCTTCACTTAGTCTCTCAAGGTAACATTCAACAACAGTTGAGTACTTTTAGTGTATTACAGATTTTCTTCTTGTAAGAAGATTACACAGACTTTTCAGTACAATGAAGAATACCTAAGTGTTCTATGTAACACCCTTCTAAACCCCACAAAATATTCATAATCATTTAAAATAATATCAGAGTAATACAATAAAAGGGCGTCACATTTTATTCGTGAAATAATCATACGTGCTAGTCTTACTCCGTAACATGGGTTTTCAAAAGTATTCATGTACATATCTGTTATCAAGGTTTCACATACTTGCAGTGGAATCATAGTTCAAACAAGTTCATTAAAACACTTCATAGTGCTTCATGATTCATGGTTCATAATTCAACATAATTTAAACTCCGTGGAAACAATTTAAATGTCATAATAAAACAAGAACAAAATAGTTTTCAAAACAAAGCATTCCCGCCCCTGATGTTACACATCATAGCAAGACCTTCTAGACTCAACGAAAATAAAACACACGCTCCAAGTTATTCTTCTAAGCCTTTAGGGACTACTCCTGGTTACCTGCACATTACCCACGTAGAGGCAACATTCAAGCAGAAAGGGTGAGTTCATCATAATCATTATATAAAATATAAGTAATAGACATAGCATAATAAACCAAAAGTATCACAACATAAACTCAGCATTGTTATATTCCAAGTACCTCAAAAAACATACAAATTCAACAACATAATACAACATCATCAATTTAAGAACCATGCAATGCCACATAAGATGTAGTGCAAGGACATAGACTCATGCATGTGGTACCAATTCATTTGATGGACACTGGGCCATCACCCTCTAAAGACACCAATCATAGGATCAATTCCCACTTAGAACCAGAGCAAATTAAAGACATCCCAAATTCACACAATGGGATTGAGACCAAATCACTGGACCGACGTCCTAAATCATCAAAATGGACCAAAGTTGTCTAATGAATGCATGATGCACAACAACAATATAAATGACCATAACTAGTCATACATATCATCATTCATGTACTCACCAACATCATCATATGAACCTCATCATATGTACTCATATAAGCAGAGCATCATCATCATATCATCATATAATGGTAATAGTGATATAATGATATTTGGGCCTCATTGTGAAAATGTGAAGAGTTAGTGAGGTGTGTGATAGTAATCCCATTAGCTTGGTTACTAGAATTAGTACCTATTTTATTTGTGTTTTAATAAAAAGAAAATAGAAAATTTAGAAAGAAAGGGAAAAAAGGATCTCAAAAAGAAACCAAGGAAAAAGGAGAAAAAGGAGAAGAACACCTAGGAGGAATTCAAGATTTCATCAAGAAATCAAGGTAAGGGTGTATTTTTACATCGTTATGGGAATTGTATAATATTGTGTAATGGATAGTTGTATGCTTAGGATTGAAATCCCAATTTCTTAGGTTTTGAAATTGTTAGGTTTGAATGAGTAATCCTTGAATATGATGATTGATTGTGTTGTGATGTTCTGGTTGATAAATACATGTTAGTTATATGTTATAGTTCCTTGAATTTTAGCAATTTGGGTGTTAAAATGTGTTTTGGGGGTTGAAAATCGCATAGGGAGAAGTGTTATCATTGTAGCAAAATTTTCTGGTTTTGTAGAGGGCGCCTAGAACCGTTTAGTGCCCTTAGTGCGGTCTCCTCGGTAAGTCAGATGCTTAGAGCCAGGTAGCGTGCTTAGCGCGAACTGGGAGTTACAATTTTATATTTTCTTTATTTTGATATGGAATTATGTATCCTTATATTTTATACTAATTTATACTTAATTTTTGGGAATTTAAAACTACTTGTTGGATGGTTTTTGAAGGCCTATTGGATCAAACATGGAACTTTGTTTATATGTTTTATGTGTGTGTATGTGGTTGGTTTGGATTGTAATGATACTTTGTACATTGCTTGTCATGTGTTGTTATAATGTTTTGAAGTAGTGATACTATGAATATGAATTGTATATGGATAATTCATGAATATATATGCATGTGTGATACGGTGGGAAAACTGACTTGGGTGTTTTGCGTTTGATCGCAAATGTTGCGGTTAGCAAGAGTCGCCACCGACTTTTCTTTTATCCAAAAGGAAAGGTGAAAAAGCACAGGAAAGACCTTTGAGATTATTTCTTGAGTTCGGGGGGTAGATTATGAAAAGGGAAGATATTAGCACCCTTTTCATTCGTGGTTTTCCATGGGCTCTTAGTTACTTGCTAGATCACTTTCTTTTTGTTTGAAATTGTACTTGATGTGGTTTTTGAAAGTATTTTGTAAAAGAGGCAATTGTTTAGGCAATCTTTGTAATGATTCTTGTTCGTAAGAATGAATACAAAGATGTTTATCTTTTGAAAATGTTTTCAAGTTTTGTAAGACGTTTTGAAAGTGTAGGTGTTTGTTTTAGAAAATAGCAAGGATGTTTGTTTTGAAATGGAGCAAGTAATTAGGAGCAATCTACCTACTCAAATATCTTTCTTGTTCATTTTCTTTTCCTTTGACATTGTTGTCTTACCATTGATTTGGTAAGCAACCCTATCTTTGGATGTAAACGGGACGGGCGTGGGTCACCGTATAATCATGATTAGCAATGTTGCAAGGTATCTTAGAATTATTTTTGAGGGACTAAGATCATTTGTAAGGCAACTTAGATAGCATCATCGAGGGACTATGATCTTGTATTTTGCTTGTTTTTGCTAAGATACCTTACATGCGTAATATGGCCATTTTGTATAAGGCAACCAAGTGGAATAACCCTAGGGGTGCTTGTGTGCAAGTGTATTGTTTTCATGCTTGCTTTTGTCTTGAATTAGGGATTTCTAAGTATTGGTTTTAGTCTTTCCATACAAACCCTAATTACTAGCATGTTATATATGAAGCGATAAATTGCGGAATTTAAAGTTACTACACTATTACAATATTTGTGGGAGGGGGTATACAAATTCATGAATGGGGATTGCAAGAATTTAAACCTAATTAGTCTATTACAACCATATTGAATTGGATATAAATGTACAAGGATTTAAATGAATATAATGTACAAAAATGAACAAGTATGCAATAATGTGAAGGTGAAGAAAAATGAGTATTTGTTTGATTTTTTAGAGAAAAGGAATTTTGTCTTAATATAACAAAATTAAAGAAAAATAATTAATAATAAAAAGAATTTGTTTAATGAATGATTTTGAATAAAACCATAGTTCTATTAATCAAAAGAAAATAAGTTTAAAAATGTATTTTTTAGTATATATTTTTTTTATGTCTTGAAAATATTTATAACATTATAAAATATTTTTAGTCTTTTTATTATATCAAAAAATAATATATTTAAATTAATATGAAACAAAATAACAAATAATCTAATTTTATTTATATTTACAAGATAATAAGTAAAAAATAAATAAAGTATAATTAATGAAAATATTTTTTGTGAGAAAAATAAAATAAAATAAATCAAAATATAAATCTATCATTTTTGTATTTTATGATTTTTTTTTTAGTATTTAGAAAATATATTTAAGAAAAATAAAAATGAAGATAAAAAAAAAAGAAAATAAATAAATTTGGACCGGGGGTGTCAATGGGAAACATGGAGGTCAACTAGCAAAAATAAAAAATGAGCTAAGCCCAAAGAGGCCCAGCGCCCTGCAAACAAAAAAGTCAGAATTTGTAAAACATATAAAATGCAAAAGGGTACCACTAGGGCTCGAGCCCAGGTCCCGTAGGTTACAGGCGCGCGCTTCTACCATTGGGGTGGCTATACATCCGTTAATACAAATAAAACAATAAATATGTAAGACAAAACGCGCCCTGAAGACTTCATCTTTAACCTCTAGCCAGACCAACTGTAACTTGCTAATTTCTCATAAAAAATAAAAAACTGTAAACATGAAACTTGTAGCAAATTTTCTCAAGATTCCAGAAATGTAAAGTATTAAAACTATAGATCAAAGATAAGCATGTATTTTAATGGCCCTAATTTGAACCCTAAAAATTTCAGAGATTTCAGTTTCAAAATTCTCTAAGCTCAAGCAAAATTAATGGAAACTATGGACATGGTTAGCTTCAGGGCAATGATATCTACATGTTTTATTCACAAATAAACTATTGATAATGCCTGTAGGAAGAGTTCCAAGTTGAGAAAACTTACCTCAAAATTGAAAATCATTTTTGGAGTTTGAGCTTGTTTCAAGTGATGGTGATGATCAGGTTAGCTTCCTTGAGGTCCTAGGAAGCTAATGCAATGGTTTGCTTGAGTTGAGAGTGGCTGAAATGACCTGGAGAAGTCCAATGGAAATGCTCTATTTTTTTCTATGGAAGTTGATGAAGATGGAGTTATAGTTTGCAAACAGGGACAGGGATGGTCTGTATTTGGTATGAGGAAGCTTTTGAAACAAAAAGGCCGAGAAACGCACGAGGGAAATGTGAGTTTGATGTTCAAGGTCAGAAACTGTGCAACAATGGAGTTTTTGGGGAATTTCTAATTTGAGAGAGTTTTGGTGTATTTCAGGGTTTTCAAGATCGTCCAATAGCTCAAAAATAATGACTATATTAATAAGCAAAAAGTTTGGAGTGCTCTAGTTGATCAGAATTCAAAATCACAAGTTTATGCATAACATGTGATTTTTGAGAAATTCAAGTTTCCATGCCTTGTACTTGGTTCATAGAGTTGTTAACCACTTTAAACACAATACTTCTGACTTTGTGGATGGAATGTAATCAACGAAAATAAGTTGGGAGCTCAAGAAGCTGACTTTGTGCATAAAGCTTGCTTTACAAGAATGGATATGTTACTTTCTCCCTAAAATGGCAAATTGATTTGGACAAAGCTTGAAACACTTGGATAAGGGAATAATCAATTGTGTAAACCATTAATTATGGAGTAAAAAACAAGTTTGAGGCCTGCAAAGTGAGGATTATGCAGCATGGATATGGATTTGGTTCATGTGTTCATCAAAAATGACTTGTAATTCAAGTGACAAAACCCTAACTTCATCTCTTCGATTCTCCCTACTCAAGAATGATCTTAAGGAGTTCTTGGACATTTTGGAAATCTTGCAATGTTCTCTACAACCCATATTTGAATCGATTTTGAAGATTCCCCTTGGAACTATATGAAAAAGTTCCATGAAGTTGGGTCAAAATCATGACCAAATTAGGGCAAAATTTCACAAAGTGTTCAGTTTCATGACCCTATGTTCATAAAATTATAACTTGAGATCCAAGCATTTTTGGAAGAAGTTGTGTGAAGAAAAGTTGTAGATTTTATGGAGATATACAACTTTCATGTTGGAAGTTTCTCTTGAATCATCTTGCATCATGGTGAAAATTTTGTCCAAATTTATGAAAAAACATGAAATTTCCAACACTTAGAAAAATTTCTAAGTTTAGAAATTTTGACTTTTCAAAATTGTTCTGGACTGGGCCGAGCTGGCCCAAAAGCAATGGTGAAGGCCCAATCCAAATGGTCTTGCAAGGGGTCACGTCGACCAAGAGGCCACATTCGTGCCCGACACTCTCTGCCAGTGCGACATCCTCGGCTTCAAGCTATCTTGCTCGACCCCATCTCGAGCACTCCTCCTAGGGAAGACACTGTCCACTACACCATCACGTGGGTCCCGAAAAGACCGCGTCCTCGTCTGTCCGTACTTCACGCAGAACATCCAGGAAGGAGACCACGTGCGGGTCCCCACTACACACGTAGAACCTGGCAGTTCCTCCATTGGGCCAAACCTGCCCAGCCCAATGAAGGGACCTTGGGCCAGCGCTGGGGGCTATAAATACCCTCTGTTCCCAGAGGGTCAGGTATTCATCCTTTTACCCATACTCATATTTTTGCCTGCTCGTGCTCTTACTTACTTCAGCATCGGAGTGCCTTGCAGGTACCCCCCCCCCCCCCACCTCGTTCAAAACTTCAGCTCGGAGCCAGCCGTGACGGTCCAAGTCTGATCAGGTAAGATCAGTGGCGCCGTCTGTGGGAATCTGGATTCCCCGTCTTGCAAAACTCAAAGACCAAAGCTTAACTCAACTACCACTGTCATGGCTGATCAAGCTCGTGATGAACAAAACGTCCGCGTCGTCGACACCAACAACGGCCCCGCGGACAAAAACGGACACCTTGACAACGCCGGCAACCCCGGTCGCAACACCATCCCTGCGTCAACTTTCCCCGGACCTTCAACCTACCGCGACGGAGCTACTGCGTCGTCTTCCTCGGTCCCTCCGCCACTCGAAGAAGACGAGGCAGCTCTCGCGAACTACCGGGCTGCCCGGTTCTAGGAAGTCCCCGTCCCCTCCGGGGCAGACGCCACAACTCAAGCGCTGTTCGCAGCGATCAATCAAACAAATTACCTAATCTTCGCCCAAGGGGAAAGACTAAGGGCGCTTGAAGACGACCGAAGACCCCCGAGGAGGCATCGGAGGCCCCATACTCCACCTCCTCAAGTGACTGAAGTCCAACTCCCGTCTCCCCCGCGGAGACATTACAGAGAAACCTCTCGAAGCCAGTCACCCCGACCATCGGGGAAACGACCCCCTTTGGAGAGGCAGCCCATCATCCAAGCCGGAGGACGTGGTTGCGACCCGGCGAGACAGGAAAGAAGGCACTCCGGAGACGGGCGTGTAAGATTCAACCAACGAGCATCACGCTCGAGAGAGACCCAGCACGACCAGGACCGTCGTGCTCGACAGTATTACAGGTCCCCATCTCTATCTCCGGAAAGGAGCGACGAGGACGACCCCCGCGGTCCCCTGTCGCAAGCTATCATGGAAGCGCCCATCCCCCCGGGCATGGAGAAACCCCCTCACTTGAAGGAGTACGATGGAGTCGCGGACCCGGTCGACCACATAGACGGGTTCGAGGCTATGCTGCATTACCATAATGTCGGGGGGCCCATCAAATGCCGACTTTTCCCCACGACTCTCAGGAAGGCGGAAATGGACTGGTACAAAGGACTCGCCCCGGGCTCAATCACCTCGTGGCGAAACCTGAAAAACCAGTTCATCAGTTCATTCACAGTTTCTCGGCGGCATCCAAAGACCGAGGCTGCTCTCAAGGCCGTCATCCAAAGACAGGATGAAACCTTGAGGGAGTTCATCAATCGCTTCAACCGGGAAGCTATACAGGTCCCCTGCGCGGACCATATGAAGAGATATCTGCTGGAGAGGGGGCTCCTCCCCGGCACGGAATTCAGAAAAGCCGTGGGCATCGAGCCACCCAGGACGTTCGACGCCCTCCTCAAAAAAGCCCGGGCATACATGGACTACGAGGAGAGGGAAGTGGCCAACAGAGCCCGAGATCCCAGGACTCGCGGGTCCAACAGCAACTCGCGCCAAGAAGCTCCTCCTTGACAAACCGGGGAGAAAAGAAAAGAAGACAGACCCCAGGAAGTCCGAGAACAAAGGGGACCCTCGGGGCGTTTTACCGAGTACACTCCGCTCACAGCTTCCCGTGAGCGCATTCTGGCGGAGTGTGCCAGCACTGACTTCAAGGACGGCGGTGTCAAACGTCCCCGACCTGCTCCCGCCAAGCCCGGAGCAGACAAGAATAAATATTGTCAGTACCATAGGAGCCATGGTCATCTGACTGAATATTGCGTCCACCTCAAGGACGCCATCGAAACCCTCATCAAGGGAGGGAGGCTCGCACAATACTGGCGAAGCGACGCTCCCCATCGTGACGCTCAGGAGACAAGGGAGCCGGAGGAAGATGCCCGACCATCTGACGAGTCGGTCCCCATCCAGACCGTCTTCTCCATGACCAAGCCCGAGGACTTCGACATCCCCGAGCACCTGCAGGAGCCGCTCACGACACACAGCAGGTGGGAATACTTCCCCTCCGCCATGGTCATCAACGGCGGCGGATTCAACGACTTGACCATTAATTCGGCTAAGAGGAAGCTGGACGAGATGGTCGACGCGGCGCCCCCGCAAACAGTGACGTTTGAAAGGGTGAAGGGCAGGTCAGAACCCATCACCTTCTACCTAGAAGAGCTCCCCGACGGAGCCCCAAATGCGGTCATCCCCTTACTGATAAGGGCAAGAATGGCCAATTTTGATGTGCATCGCATCCTCGTCGATGAAGGGAGTTCCGTCGACGTGATGTACAGCCAACTGTTCCGAACTCTACAGCTGGACGACTCACATCTCTCGCCATATGTAGGGTCGGACTTACAAGGTTTCAACGGCTCGACCTCCAAGCCTTGGGGGTATGTCGAGCTCCTGGTTACATTCGGCGAAGGAACGGCAACAAGACAGGTCAAAGTACGCTTCCTCGTCATCGACTGCCCGTCTCTGTACAACTGCATCCTGGGGAGACCGACACTGGCAGAACTGACAGCGGTGCCCTCGACCATCCACCTGAAGATGAAATTCTACACTAAAAGGGCACGGGTAGCTACTATCCAAGGAGACCTGGCCGCTGCTCGGAGGTGTTTCAACGCCGCATCTAAGGGACACGACACTGTCGACGTAGGGACAAGGCCCGCCAAAAAGACACGACAGAAGCCCGACAGGCAAGAGCCCATCAAGGAAGAAGCCCAGAAAGCTCCACCAAAGGTCGACTCTATAGCTCTGTACACTCGTTTCGACCAGGACGAACCTCTCAATGGCGAGCAAATTCCACTCCGTCCAATACCGGACGGGGATTTTGAGCTCGTCCCCCTCGGCACAGACCCGACCAATTGAGTGAAGATTGGCAAAGATCTCCCCGACCTGGCAAGGAATCAAATCAAGGCTTGTTTGCGCGAGAATGCTGACCTGTTCGCCTGGAGCACCGCGGAGATGCCCGAACTCGACCCTGAGGTTGCCTGTCACCACCTTGCCATAGATCCTGCCGCTAGGGCCGTAGTACAACATAGGCGTAGGCAGTCTCCAGAAAAAACGGAGGCTGCTGAAAAAGCTGTAAAAGACCTCCTAGAGGCAAATTTTATTTCTGAAGCCCGGTATTCCACCTGGCTGTCAAACGTTGTACTTGTTAAAAAGAATAATGGAAAATGGAGGATGTGTGTTGACTATACCGATCTCAACCGGGCCTGCCCGAAAGATGCTTTCCCTTTGCCGAACATAGACATGTTGGTCGACAACTCGGCCGGCTACAAAACGTTGTCGTTCATGGATGCTTACTCGGGCTATAACCAAATCCCGATGGCCGTGGGTGACAAACACTGCACGGCTTTCATGACCAGCTCGGGCAACTATTACTACAACGTAATGCCCTTTGGACTGAAAAACGTCGGGGCAACTTACCAGCGCATGATGAACAAGGTTTTCCACAAACAGATTGGGGACATGCTCGAGGTGTATATGGACGACATGATCATCAAATCCCGAGCAGACACCGACCATGCAGCACACCTCAAGTCAGTCTTTGCCCAAGCAAGACAATGTAAAATGAGATTCAACCCCGAGAAATGTACGTTCGGAGTCAAGGCAGGAAAGTTCCTCGGATTCTACCTAACAGAACGAGGAATCGAAGCCAACCCCGACAAATGCCGGGCGTTCTCCGACCTCCCGACACCAACGTCAAAGAAGTCAATACAAATCATGAACGGCATGCTCACATCATTGTCCCGCTTCGTCGCGAGGTCCGCTCAGCACGCCCTCCCCTTCTTCAAACTCCTTCATAAAGAAGCAGCCTTCGAATGGAACGAGGAGTGCGAACGGGCGCTGCGCCACCTAAAACAAAGTCTATCTCAATCACACGTACTATCTCGACCAGCCGACGGGGAGCCACTGTTCTTATACTTGGCCGTCTCGAACGAAGCCATCAGCGCGGCTCTTATCCGCGAGACCACCGACGGACAGAAACCTGTCTACTTCACGAGCAAAGCCCTGCAAGGACCCGAAAGCAGGTACCAACAGATAGAAAAGGTAGCTCTAGCCCTCGTCAACGCGGCGAGGAGACTCAGACACTATTTTCTGGCCCACACTATCATCGTGCGAACCGACCAGCCAGTGAGGCAACTCCTGGGTCAGCCTGACATGGCGGGCAGAATGTTGAAATGGTCCTTGGAACTCTCCGAATTCGACATTCAATACGAGAGTAGGAAAGCCCTAAAAGCACAGGCCCTAGCCGACTTTGTCGCAAAAATGACCACTCATGACCCACCCGCGGGGAAGGAACACAAGTGGACCATCTTCGTCGACGGGGCATCCAGCTCGTCCGGAAGTGGCGCGGGAATCCTTTTGGAGAACGAGGAAGGCATAGTGATCGAACACTCCTTAGCTCTCTCCTTCCCGATGTCGAACAACCAAGCAGAGTACGAAGCCCTGCTCGCAGGACTGAGGCTAGCTGAGGACCTGGGAGCCCGCGAGATACAGATCTACACGGACTCCCAGCTCGTCGCCTTCCAAGTCCAGGGGAGTTACCAAGCCAAGAAGGACAACCTCGTCGAATACTTAAACTTAGTCAAAAAATACATGACAAAGTTTGAACGAGCGGAAATTTCACATGTTCCCCGCGAGCAAAACACAAGGGAAGACATATTGTCCAAACTCGCGAGCACGAGAAAGAAGGGCGGGAACAAATCCGTCATCCAAGAATCCCCAGCACACCCGAGTATCGAAAGATCCTCGATGCCAGTCGAGGTCCACGCCATAGAGGATGCCTCGTCCTGGATGACCTCGGTTTACAATTTCTTGACGAAGGGCGAACTCCCCTCGAACCAGACCGATGCGACCATCACAAAGAGACGAGCATGCTCCTACGTAGTGCTCGAGCACAAACTGTATCGCAGGGGATTCTCCATCCCCCTCCTAAAATGCATCGACGAATCCACAGTCCCCGAGGTACTGCGGGAGATACACGAAGGGATTAACGCCCAGCACATGGGCGGTAAGTCCTTGGCGAGGAAAGCTCTTCGAGCGGGATATTACTGGCCGACGATGCAGCAGGACGCCAAGGAACACGTTAAGAAGTGTGACAAGTTCCAGAAGCACGGTGACATGCACCTCGCCCCCCCCCCCCCCCCCTCCCCCCTCACGAACTGAGCATACTATCGTCCCCATGGTCGTTCGCATGGTGGGGTATGGACATCCTCGGACCCTTCGTACAGGGGACTTACCAAAATAAATTCCTCATCGTGGCCGTGGATTACTTCACGAAATGGATAGAAGCCAAGGCCCTCGCGAAGATCACCTCGCACAAAATCCTCCGTTTCTACAAGAGAAACATCCTCGCCAGGTTCGGAATCCTGAGGGCGCTGGTGACCGACAACGACACCCAATTCACTGACCACGGGTTCCAAGACTTCGTCACCAGACTAGGAACGAAACAACACTTCACTTCGGTCGAGCACCCTCAAACCAACGGGCAAGCCGAAGCTGCGAACAGAGTCATCCTCCGGGGACTCAAACACCGACTCGGAGAAGCGAAGAGGGGATGGGTCGAGGAGCTACACAGCGTCTTGTAGGCATACCGCACCACTCCCCACTCAACGACCGGCGAGACTCCATTCCGACTAACATACGGCACCGAGGCCGTTATCCCAGTAGAAATCATGGAACCATCCAGACGGACAGAGAACCCCCTCAACGAAGAAATGAACGATGAGGCACTCAGGGACGAGCTCGACTTAGTCGAGGAAATCCAATCTGGGGCGGCCCTCCGCGAAGCCACCCTAAAACAACGAGTGGCTCAGCGCCACAACGACAAGGTCATTAAGCGCGAGTTCAAAATCGGCAGCCTGGTATTACGAAGGAACCAGAAAGACTCCCGCGAAGGGAAGTTGGCCGTGAACTAGGAAGGGCCTTATCGCGTCCACGGCACCACTGGTACCGGGGCATACTACCTCGAGCAACTAGACGGAGAACCACTACCACGACCCTAGAACGCTGCTAAACTAAAGCAGTACTATAGTTAAAAACCATCAACACCGAGGACCCTCGACCATCGACACCCGCGCCCGGTCAACGAGGAAAAACGTCTGACACCGTAGAAAGGCCAAGGTATAGGCCCGACCTACGCCCAAACGGCATAACATCGTTCAACAGACGAGAATGAACGATCGTGCCCGACGTGGACACCTCAATCGAGTTGCACCATCAAAGTACCTGCAGGGCAGAACACCCAGCTCGCGATGGGCAGTTCACGCCGCGGTTGAATAACCCCGATCCGGGTCATGTACCCGAACAAGCGGCTTCACTCCGCACGCCCGACGAATCTCGAAGAAAGTCGGGCCATCCTAAAGGGTCGAATAAGAAATCTCTCCTCGAGGTCAGCACTTGGGCGAATTCGGCCACCGAATAGAAAGCCGAGCACATGCATGAACAAAAGACTTAGGCAAATTTGCCAACAAAGTCGCAACCATATACGGGCAAGACTCGGGCCCATAACTTAGTCCAATTTTTACGTAAAAACGTAAAGCACAAGCACGGGCAAACAATCAAAAATTGAAACAAACATTCATTCAAAATGCCCGCAGGCAACAAAACAAATAGAGATAAACCGACCAATACGGCCGGCGATGTTCAAGAAATACAAAGAACGGGCACGCAGGCCCATAAAGTAAAAATGATCGGGCACACAGGCCCCGAAACGAACATCAATAAAGGCGCGCAGGCCTTATCAAAACTTCACAAATCAGCTTCCCTGGAGCTATCACCACCCACAGCAAGAGACTCGGGCGGAGGCACGACCTGTCCATCAATGATCTGGGACATGTAGCCCACTCCTTCAGTGTTCAAACCGGGATTCAACAGAGAGAGTTGGCTGACCGCAGCTTCAAAACCATCCGCCATAGCACCGGCAAGTCCACCTCGAGGAGTTGAATACGGGCGACCAGCTCCGACCGACTCCACAAAGGAGCCGTCTCCTCCGACTCATCCTCGGCAGGGAGCATGGCGGCCTTTAATTCCTCAACCTCTCTGGCGAGGCACCCGTTGTCAATTTCCAGATGTTCCCGGTCCTCACGGAAATGGTCCCTCTCCTCGGCCAGCTTCCCTGAGTTCTCTTTCTCCAGAGCCAGCAACTCTGTCTCCGCCGCCAGCAGCTCAGCTTGCTCGCGGAACATCTCCTCGGAGCGCTCCAGAGCAGCCTTCAACTTTCGAGAACTCGAAGTAAGGGCAGCTTTCTCCTGTTCCAGCTCCTTGATACGATCAGAGTCTGCCCCCTCCTCGGCCAGCACGACAGCCATCTCGGCCATCTTGACCAGCCCGGCCATATTGGCGGCCAGATGCCTTCTTCGACTCTCCTTGCTTATCCCCCTAATGGTTTCAGCTTCATCAGCACTCACGGACAAGGGATATCCCTCGAAAAAACCCTCCTCTTTAAAGCAAGGGGGCAACCCGAAGGACCTCACCGCGCTGGAGTCCTCGCCGACCTCCGGTTGGCTTTCCACCCGATTCCTCTTCCTCGGTATCAGATCGGTGTGTGGCTCGACATCCTGGACGTCCGGGGTCCCTCCCGAAGCAGCTCCCGAGCTGGTTGGTGAGTCCACCCTCGTCGCCTGAGAAGCGTCTGGGCTAGATGACAGGCCCATCCTCGTCGCCTGAGGAGCTCGCACCAACCTCTTGTTAACCTTCTTATCCTGTGTCAGCTTCAGGAGCCTCTCCTTTCGACCAGCCATGAGACCTGCATAAAATAGCCCCGGGTTAGTGGCGAACAAGTAACAAGTGAAGAAATTCAAACAAGACAAAACAATAACGACCTAGCAGGTTCGCGGCCTGCCCAAAGGACTGGCACTCCACAAGTGCCTTCGTATCGATCGGTCGGGCCTCGAAGGTCGGATAACCTTCTTCGTCAAGAATATCCTTCCCCTCCCTCGTGGCCCACCTGGCGGGGAAGAAACTGTCGACATACCTACAGAGAGTACCATAAGCCTTCTCGTCTTCAGGGCTCATCTCGCCCGCGGACGTGTGGTAGTACCCGGTGCCATGCTCGTAGTGCCTCGAGGTCCAATGCAAGGGAAATTTGGCCACGCGCCCTAACACCGGATGTCCCTCGTCATCTAGAAGGGCCTCCCCATGATCGTCGGTCACGACCGTCTCTTCCTCATATACGGACTCTAAACCTGCTGTGGTAACCGGCCTCACAATATACCACTTGTCCTTAAAGCCCCGCACAGAATCCATGTACATCCTGAACAGTCTCTTCGACTGCTTCAGGGAAAACCAGCTATGCCTACCTCCCCGGGACTGGCGCTGTAAGTGGAAGACTCTGAAGAAAAGGGGTATGGTCGCCCCAATCCTTAGAAACCGACACGTCAGCTCGAACGCCCGGATGAAATCCAGCGAGTTTGGGTGAAGCTGCGATGGGGCCGGCTCCAGATGGCTGAAAACCCCGACCTGAAAGTCGCTGAAGGGGAGCTTTAACCCCAGGTCCTTGAAAGCAATCTCGTACATTGGGAACCCATACTCGGGGAACTCCGAGCAAATTTGGGCAGTAAGAGTCGGCCTACTGACGACAAAATTCTTCTGAAAACCGGGTTGTTCGATGATAGTGAACGCACTTCGACTACGTCGGCTATATGCCGAAGCAATCCCTCTGGGCTCGGCGCCCACCCATTCCAGCAAAGGGTTGTCGATGGTATCGACGAAATTTACATTCTCCTCGGTGCGCCCCGAGGAACACGGTTCGTCGGCCATGGTTACCTATAAAGCACAGGAAACCGGTCAATTGGGGAGAAAATCCACGCGCTCGCCATAACGAACGGGATGAAGAGCGCGATAAGCCATATCACTCCACGCGCGACTAAAAAGAGTTGGTGTCTCGAAACAAAAAGAGAGTCACCTCCCCGACTCCCAGATACCACGACAATTCTCCCTATAGATCGCCTAAATAGGCCAACATCTCGACCACTCACGAATATGTCGACCTAGGCTATGAACGTGGAGAGCGATATCATGAGTCTCAAAACTAGATCCGTGAGTTTACCGAGCGCTACCAAGAATTAGGCGCCCTGAATCATGAGACCCCGGGCAGCACTGCGAGTCAAATACCTAAACTATGCGTTTACCGGGCGCATACATGCGTTCGCCGGGCATAAACATGGATTTGTCGAGCTAAACATAAATCTACCAGGCTAATCCCAGGCGTACAGTCTCTAAGCGTCTAAAAACAATGAAAAATCATGCACCACAGAGAAAAAGAAAAGGAAATAAGACGCTTACTTGGAATCAGGAAGGAAGTGTGACGGTGGAGAAAGGGAATCAGCGACGGAGATCACGGCGGTCCTGTGAATATCTGGGAAGAACAGCAACAGCAGAAATAGAGGAAAGAGGAGAAGCGCGAAGAGGGAAAACACGTTCTGGGGCCCAAGGACCCTACTTATAGTGATGACGTGGAATACCAAACGTCACCCCGGGGAACCACAGGCTTCCCTCCTCGACGCACAGCTCCCCTAGGCAATGATGACCCTACCTTCAATAGGGTGGCGGCACAACTCCCAAGAGATACCTCGTGTGCTCAACAAACGCAGCCCGCCGAGAATCCCTCGGGCACTCCTCGAAGGGAATTATCTCGCGGACTCAGTACGGGGGGAACTCCTCGAGTTACCACGGGGAACTGCATCCCTTGCCTGGATACGGGATCTCGCGACGGAGGCGACCTAAGATCAAGTCATGGCTCCTACCCCAGGAACCACGACTTGGGGGGCTCCTGTTCTGGATTGGGCCGAGCTGGCCCAAAATCAATGGTGAAGGCCCAATCCAAACGGTCTTGCAAGGGGTCACGCCAACCAAGAGGCCACATCCGTGCCCGACACTCTCTACCAGTGCGACATCCTCGCCTTCAAGCTATCCTGCTCGACCCCAGCTCGAGCACTCCTCCTAGGGCAGACACTGTCCACTACACCATCACATGGGTCCCGAAAAGACCGCGTCCTCGTCCGTCCGTACTTCACGCAGAACATCCAGGAAGGAGACCACGTGTGGGTCCCCACTATACACGTAGAACCTGGCAGTTCCTCCATTGGGCCAAACCTGTCCGGCCCAATGAAGGGACCTTGGCCCAGCGATGGGGGCTATAAATACCCTTTGTTCCCAGAGGGTCAGGTATTCATTCTTTTACCCATACTCATATTTTTTCCTGCTCGTGCTCTTACTTACTTCAGCATCGGAGTGCCTTGCAGGTACCCCCCCCCCCCCCCCACCTCGTTCAAAACTTCAGCTCGGAGCCAGCCGTGACGGTCCAAGTCTGATCAGGTAAGATCAAAAATGAAATCTTGAATTTTTTATTTCTTGATGAATAAGTTTCATATTTTTACATGGTTTGATGAATTATGATCTTTGGCACTTGAATTTTACCAAAAAGTCAAAGTTTGACTTTTCAGTGTACAATTGACTTTTGATCAATTGACTGCAAAATTCATCTATCAATCTAATGGACTTGAAATGTTTTGAACCATTCCATTTGGTCAAAATGATTAAATTTTACTCTTAAGGTCATGCTTTAAACCAATTTACCATTTGCTAGGTCAAAAATCAGAAATTGCCCTTTCCCAATCAAAACCCTAATTTTGACCATTTTGCCCTTTTGATGATTTGATCAAATTTCTTGGGGAATTATGGTCCAAACTTGATCAAATGATACATATGAGTTTATAATGTTGATATGGATAAAAAATTATGAAGTTTGACTGTAAATTGGCCATGGTTGACTTTTTTCCCAATACACTTGATTTTTAGGCCAACTACTCAATTGACTGAGCAAAAATGTGATCCAAGGCTTGAAACTTGACATGAGCAACCTTAGGGGTCCATAATGATCTATGAAAGTAATATGGGGCATTAGAAGTTCCAAAATCCCTGTGCAATATTAAACCCTAATTTTGGTCATCAGTGCTCAAGGAGGTGTCTTTAGCTGATCAAACCCTAGTGCAGTCTTGAGCCCAAGGAGAACTTGTGAGAAAATTCTTGATAAGTGAGAGGGAAAATTTTTGGGTACAACAGCTGCCCCTGTTCAATCTTCTTAAGCCTGAAGAGTTAGATTGGCATGTTTTTCCATTCGTGACTCGAAGGTGGAAGATGATTGGACACTAGAGTGCCTAGAAATTTGCACTATGAGATGTGATGGTAGAGGGAATGGGCTTAAAGATGCCATTTGGAGAGATGATAGAAAGTTGTTGGAGATGGGCTTGTAGATGCCATCCAAGAGTGATTGTTAAATTGTAATTTGTAAGTTGAATAAATGAGTATCAGAATGGTGTCCGTGTCCGGAACGTATCTGAACTGTATCTGGAAGCTGGTTTTGAATGAGTATCAGAATGGAGTCCGTGTCTGGAGCATATATGAACTGTATCTAGAAGATGCTCTGAATGAGTATCAGAATGGCATCTGTTTCTGGAGCGTATATGTACTGTATCTGGAAGTTGAAAACTGAATGAGTATCAGAATGGCATCCATGTCTGGAGCGTATCTGAACTGTATCTGGAAGTTGAATCTGAATGAGTATCAGGATAACATCCGTGTCTGAAGCGTATCTGAACCGTATCTGAAAGTTGGATCTGAATGGTATCAGAATGGCATCTGTGTTTGGAGCGTATCTGAACTGTATCTGAAAGTTGGATTTGAATGAGTATCAGAATGGCATCCGTGTCTGGAGAGTATCTGAACTGTATCTGAAGACTTTGAACATTGTTAATGGTAGTTGTTTGATTAATCTTATTCTGAAAAAAATAAAATGTTAGCTGATATGCAATGTTATGTTGTATGAAATGCATAGTATAATGCATTCGCGTTATCAGTGTTTATGATATATGGATGCAATGTATTTGTATGTGAGCTAGTTTGCTGCACTGCTATTGGATTGGGGAAAATAAATCCATGACTGTTGCTGAGGAATATGGAGTATAAGTCTTCATGTTGTGAAGTTTAAGCGTTGATGAATTTCTGCTTAGAGAAATAAACTATGTTGTAAGGGAAATGTCGTATACTGCTTGTAAAATCCTATTTGGGGAATCTTGAGAAATTTGACGACTTCTACTGGGGATTGATAACTAGAAGCTCTGTTCTGCTGGGGATTAAATTGCACATCACGGGGGATTTTATGGAAATAACTTAGAGATATTTCCCTATCTCTTAAAGCCATCAGTGATTGTCTTTTATTTGTAAACAGTAATTATGTTCAAATGCATATGTTCAACAATGAATCATTGGACGTTTTTGTAAACAAAACATAAGCGTAAAGAAAAACGAATATTTTTTGCACTTTCAAAGGGATATCTTTGTATTGACTTTGAGTAAGTATTTTTGTACAATGAGATAAACATTCTAGTAAGAGAATGTCGTCGTAAAAAATGAAAAATTTAATTCAAAGAAAAGATAGCTATGTGCAATAATCCCATGGGGTTCCCATTCTGTTATAGCCTTTGTATCTCTGAGCATCTTGTCTATTTGTTTCCTCATCCGATGATGATTGAATTGATCAGAACCTCTGAGTTTGCAAGTTGTCCGTAAGGTGATCCAACGGGATATAGTCATACACTTTAATTCCCTAACTTTGCCTGGACCTCCCTTTCGGGTTTTCAGTCCACCGGGAAACCCTTTTTTGCTCGAGTCGCCCTTTTGGGTTTTCAACTTGCCGGGTGTACAATTTTTTTTGTTTTATCCCTAATTTTTTCCCGAACCTTTTTGGTTCGCCGGGATGCCCTTGTTTTTCCTAGGTGCGTCAACCTAGCGGATCTCTTATGTGTAGTATCTTTTGACTATGTTTGTGTTCGCAGAGTGCGGCTGGTCGTTGCCATCCATGGTAGTTAGGATCATTGCGCCACCAGAGAATATGTTTTTGATTACAAATCGTACTTCGTATGTAGGAGTCCATTTGCCCCTAGGATCACCTTGCAGCAATATGATACGTTTGATCACTAAATCTCTGACTTGATACACTTGTCATCTGACCTTTTTGTTGAAAGCCTTGATCATTCGTTTTGGTACATTTGACCATGGAAGACAGCAGTAAGTCTTTTCTCATCAATCAAGTTTAGTTGATCAAGTCGAGTCTGGATCCAATCTTCTTCATTCAGCCCTGCATCCTTCATAATTCTTAGAGAGGGGATTAGGATCACAATAGGCAAGACAACCTCCATGCCATATATAAGAGAATAGGGTGTTGCCCCGGTTGATGTGCGAGTTATGGTATGATATCCGTGGAGAGCGAACGGTAGTATCTCATGCTAGTCTTTGTATGTGACTGTCATTTTTTGTATGATCTTTTTAATGTTCTTATTTGTGGCTTCGACAGCACCATTCATCTTTGGCCGGTAAGGGGAAGAATTTTGATGTTGGATCTTGAACTGCTCGCACAGGGCTGTGATCCTAGTATTGTTTAGGTTCATGCCATTGTTTGTAATGATCCTCTCCGAGATACCGTACTGACAGATGAGATTCTGCTTGATAAACCGGGTGACAACATTCTTGGTAACGGAAGCGAAAGAAGCTTCCTCCACCCACTTGGTAAAATAGTCAATGGCCACTAAAATGAAGTGGTATCCATTGGATGTTGTTGGCTTGATTTCCCCAATCATATCAATCCCCCACATAGCGAAGGGCCAAGGAGCCGTCAATAAATTCAGAGGAATCAGAGGTACGTGCACTTTGTCAGCATAAATCTGACATTTGTGGCAGGTTTGAGAGTGTTGATAACAATCTGCTTCCATGGTAGACCAGTAATAGCCTGCCCGTAGGATTTTCTTTGCCATTGTATGCCCACTAGAATGGGTGCCAAAAGTGCCTTCATGTAATTCAGCCATGATCCTTTCAGCTTCAACCTTGTCTATGCACCGAAGTAACACAGATTCGTGGTTGAGTTTGTAAAGAATTCCATTACTAAGGAAGAATTTAGCAGATAATATCCTTAAGAACTTCTTATCATTGACTGAAGATCCTT
Source organism: Vicia faba (assembly GCA_948472305.1). Classification (NCBI taxonomy): domain Eukaryota; kingdom Viridiplantae; phylum Streptophyta; class Magnoliopsida; order Fabales; family Fabaceae; genus Vicia; species Vicia faba. The sequence continues at coordinate 38,789 of CATIWC010001792.1, read as the reverse complement.
CTGGATATTCTCGAGCCTCGAGATACCTCTTGACTTCGTGAAACCAAGGCTGGTCCACTACTTCTTCAGTATTAATCTCGTGACAGTGTGCTGGTTCATCCATTCGTTCACTGGTGATCTGGGGAGCCTCGTTACCCCATTTAAGTTTAAACATAGATGGCATTATGGTTAGTGCGTCTGCTAGCTGATTTTCTTCTTGTGGGAAGTGCTCGAAGGTAATCTTCTCAAAGTGTGGGAGCAATGTCAAAACATGTTCTTTGTAAGGGATAAGGTTAGGGTGTTTGGTGTCCCATTCCCCTTTGATCTGGCTAATGAACAAAGTTGAATCTTCGAATACATTCAAATATTTGATCCCCAAGTCTATGGCAGCTTTGAGACCAAAGATGCACGCTTCGTATTCTGCCATGTTATTTGTACAATGGAAGCAGAGTCTTGCCGTAAAGGGAGTGTGACATCCTTCCGGAGATATGAGTACAACACCAATACCATTGCCGAGTGCGTTAGATTCCCCATCAAAAACCAGGGTCCATCGGGATCCTTGTTCAGGTCCGTCATATGGCCTGAATTCTTCACAGTTGTTTACCATCATGATGTCTTCATCCGGGAATTCGAACTTCATGGACTGGTAGTCTTCCACAGCTTGGTGAGCAAGGTGATCAGCTAGTACACTGGCCTTTATTGCTTGTTGGGTAGTATATTGTATGTCATATTCTGTCAGGATCATCTGCCATCTCGCTATTCTCCCAGAGAGAGCAGGTTTCTCAAAGATGTATTTTATTGGATCCATTTTGGATATCAACAAGGTAGTATGGGTCAGCATATACTGTCTTAGCCGGCGAGCAGCCCATGCCAGAGCGCAACAAGTTTCTCGAGCAGTGAATATCTTGTTTCACAGTTGGTAAACTTTTTGCTCAGGTAATAAATGGCGTACTCTTTTCGGCCAGACTCGTCATGCTGCTCCAGCACACACCCCATTAAATTTTCCAAAACGGCCAGATACATGTTCAATGGTCTTCCCTCGACTGGTGGCATCAAAACAGGAGGCTCTTGCAGGTACTCTTTGATCTTGTCAAAGGTATTTTGGCACTCATCATTCCATTTGACTAACTGATCTTTCTTCAATAGTTTGAAGATTGGTTCACAGGTAGCTGTCAGGTGAGAAATGAATCTGGCAATGTAGTTCAAGCGTCCCAAGAATCCTCTGACTTCTTTCTCAGTACGAGGAGCAGGCATCTCTTGTATAGCTTTCACCTTGGCAGTATTTACTTCAATACCTTTATTGCTGACGACAAAGCCTAGGAGTTTACTAGACCTTACTCCAAATGTGCACTTATTTGGGTTCAACCTCATCTTGTACTTCTTTAGTCTCTCAAACAGTTTCTGTAAATGATCAAGATGCTCTTCTTCTGTTTGAGATCTAGCTATCATGTCATCCACATAGACCTCTATTTCATGATGTATCATGTTGTGAAATAGAGAGACCATGGCACGTTGATAGGTTGCCCCAACATTCTTCAGTCCGAATGGCATCACCTTGTAGCAGAATGTGTCCCATTGTGTGACAAATGTTGTCTTCTCCATGTCCTCAGGCGCCATTTTGATTTGTTATAACCTGAGAAATTGTCCATGAAGGAAAACACTTTGTGTTGTGCTGTATTGTCCACTAGAATGTCAATATGGGGGAGTGGGAAATCATCCTTAGGGCTTGCCCTATTCAAATCTCGGTAGTCCATGCACATTCGTACCTTGTCGTCCTTTTTGGGCACAGGAACAACATTGGCAACCCATTATGGATAGGAGGTGACGGCCAAGAATCCAGCATTGAATTGTTTCATGACTTCTGCTTTAATCTTCTCTGACATATCTGGTCGCATTCGACGGACCTTTTGTTTTACTGGTGGGCAGTCCTCTTTTGTAGGTAGACGATGTACCACAATATCTGCATCAAGTCCTGGAATGTCTTCATACGACCAGGCAAAGACCTCAACATACTCGTGCAGCAACTGAATCAAACGCTCCTTGACATTGGGTTCCAGACTGGCACCCACCTTGACTTCTCTTTTGTCTTCTTCGATACCTAGATTGATGGTGTCCATCGGTTCCTCATGGGGGTGAATGGTTCTCTCTTCTTGTTGTAGTAATCTGGCAAGTCCCCCTAGTACTTCACAATCTTCATCACCTTCGTCTTCGGCTTGGTAGATTATATTTTTAGAGTCACAAAAAGCCATAGCAGAACTGTTATCCACGGGATCCCGAATGGATGTAGACCTGCATTGTGAGTGTGAGTGTGTGTAAGGGTATAGCTATCTTTGAAAGAAATGAAAATGTAAAAAGAAAAATAATGAGAACAAAGTTTGTATGCAAAAAACATCCATGATTCATTGATGTCATATGGAAATGAGATAATAAACCTTACAAATGGACCATCGTGCCTTGGGTAAGACACAAGGTTTTAAGAGTCTGAATTGTTTTAATATTACAGATCCAACAAAATGTAAAGACAAATTACTGTGGGATAAAAGTGATCGGAACAAAATCTCTAGCCTCCCAATTGCTGAGCCCTCCACTGACAGTTGGGAAAATCCAATCCTCCGGGTTGTAGTTGTCTTCATCATCTTCCACCGCATTGACTTCGCGGTTGCTGATCTTCAAGGGTGGTCCTCCGGCACGAGCACAGCATACAGTCTTCTGAGCACCTGAAGTGAAACCCAAGAAAAACTTGTTAGACTTGTATTGGATATCTGGGAGTTGTCCCCAAATAGTGCACCCACCTTCTTCTATCACTGCTTTTGCATCCTTCAAAGATGACATCCTGAGTGGAGGCCTTGTGATCTTGGGAATATCCCTGGTTACTGCCACATCTTGCAGGACTTCTTCAAAATGTTGTAATGGAGTTTCAATAAATTCACCATCTAGCTCCACATATTGGAAGGAATTTAGATGTTTGATAATATACTCTTCTTCTCCATGAATGGTGATAATCTTCCCTTAAATCGAATACTTCAGCATTTGGTGCAATGTAGAAGTAACAGCGCCAGCATTGTGAATCCATGGTCGACCTAGCAAGCAGGAATATGAAAGGCGGATATCCATTACATAAAAAGTTGAATCAAACGTTTGGGTCCCAACCTTTATGGGGATATCCACTTCCCCATGTACCATCCTTTTTGAGCCGTCAAAAGCCCTTAATACTATGTTGCTTGGCTTCAATGTCAATCCCTTGCAATCAAGCCTATCAAGAGCCTTTTTAGGTAATACATTCAGAGATGAGCCAGTGTCCACCAAAACATGAGCCAAGGTTGTACCCCTACATTCAACTAAGACATGAAATGCCTCATTATGCTTCCTTCCTCTTGGCGTTAAATTAGCATCCGAAAAACCTAGACCATTATCTGCAGTCAAGCTGGCTACGCAGTCTTGGAACTGATCGGCAGATGTTTCTTGGGGTACATGGGCAGTTTTCAGGAATTTTACCAAGGCTTTTGCATGCGCCTCAGAACATAGTAGTAAAGCCAGCATGGAAATTTTAGATGGAGTTTGCCTCAGTTGCTCAACTACATCGTAGTCGCTTCTTTTTATGATCTTTAGAATTTCCTCCATCTCTTTCCGGGAGATCTCAGGGATAGCCAACGATTGTGCCTTCGTCCGGACAGGCTTAATCAGAATATTTTTACCTCGAGTCTCGGTTGACTTGGCAGCAGGAATGTCAGTAGGAGTGATAACAGGGGTTGTATCAACTTTGTTAATTGGAGTATTAGTGGAGATGATTGTAGGACCGGGAATAGCCTTCGGAGGAGCAACAACAGGAATGATTACGGGTCCATAAATAACCTTTGGGGGAGCAATTTCTAGAGAGAAAATCCTTCCACTTTGGGTAATCTTGCTAGTCCCTGCAATATTACTGATATTGGAGTCAACTTTCTCAGAATTTAAATCTTCGGCAGCTGGCCAATCTTGCTTGATACCGTGATAATAGTCATCCCCTCCATAATTACATGGTACGGTTTTGTCTGACGAATACGGCACTGGTCCAGGCATTATGATTATTAAAGGAGATACTTTTGGAACATGTGTAATTCTAACGGGTCTTTTGGTGGATACCCTGGAAGAATTGTCGAAAATGGTCACGATGGAAACATCACTATAAGAAACAGTTGGAACAGAAGTCTTTTCGAACAAAATTCCTTGTTATCTATTAGGCCCTGAACGCCTGCTTTCAACAAAGGACAGCTGGTTGGTGAGGACAAACAGAAATGGCAGCTTTCATCATAGCCTGGGAATACACTGACATTCAATAAGTTCTTTTTGATAATCAGGAGTGGGGTTATAAGTTCATCAACTGAAGTAACAGACATATCTTCTTCAATGGCGTTGACATTATGGCCATGTTTGGGCATAGGGGTAGGAATGACATTTGGCTTTTCGGGCGCATTAAATTCAATCTCTTTGGCTTCAAGGAGGTCTTGTACTTTGTTCTTTAGAGTCCAACAATTATTAGTGTCATGGCCGGGACTCTCAGAGTGGTATGCACAGCGGGAATTAGGATGATAGTGAGGAGATGTTGTGTTAAGGTTCTTTGGAGCTTCTTTCAAGGTCACTAGATTGGATCTTAATAGATGTGGCAATACTTGAGATAACGTCATATTAATTCTGGTGAATTGTCTGACTGGTCTTTCCATTCTTGGTTGGTTGTTTCTTTGTTGATCAGGTGCAGGTTTAGGAATCATGACAGCCCCACCATTGGACGGCGTTTGGCCCTATCTTGATTTCTCTGAGGATACACAACAACCACTTCTTTCTTTCTGATGAATGGCTTCCTTATAGCAGCGGAGGATGCATCTTTTTAAATCTTTCCATTTTTTATCCCAGCTTCTACTCTTTCTCCGGTCAATATCAATTCAGTAAAACCCGCCGATAAACTCCCAATTAAGTTATTGAAGAAGGGACCAGACAAGGTGCCCAAAAACATATCTACCAACTCTCTTTTAGATAGAGGAGGTTGAACTCTTCTGGCCAAATCTCTCCATTTTTGTGCATAGTCCTTGAAGCCTTCATTTGAAACCATGGCCATACTCTGGAGTGGAGTACAGGTAGGCGCAAGATCAGCATTGTATTGGTATTGTTTGTAAAAGGCTGTAGCAAGATCTTCCCAGTTATGAACATTTTCCCTTTCTAACTGATAAAAGCAATCAAGTTGAGTTCCAGACAGACTGTCTTGGAAGAAGTGTACCCATAAATCTTTGTCAGCGGTATGGGGCTGGATCTTCCTTACATAGGACCGGAGATGCATTTTGGGGCATGAGACTCCATCATATTTGGCGAACACGGGTGCTTTGAATTTTGGAGGAATGACAATCCCTGACACTAAGCCCAACTCCTCAAAGTCCAACCCAGGCACTTTTTGGATTTCCATTGCACTCAACCGTTCTTCTAGATGCTTATACTTGTCGTCAGCTGAAGGGTATTGTTCTTCAAAATATTATTCTTCTTCATCTTCCTATTCTGAATTAGACTGAACAAATGTTTCCTTCCCTTTCCCATATTGATTGTATTTCTCACCAGATGTCATTGCAAAGTCTAAGGCCCTTCTTGTCTTCCCTTGGAATCTTCTTCCCATGTTCAGAACTCTAGTTATCTTCTTCGTCTTCTTTTTCTTCTCCTCAACCAGCAAGGTCTTCAACTCTTCTTGTCCTTTGACCAGAGTTAAGAACAACTGTTGAAACTGTGCATTCTGAGCTTGGAGGTCTTTCACCGTTTGCTCGATATCCATCTTACTGAAATAAACAGTAGAGAGATGAGGATACTTGTTGCAAGAAACCTGCTTATGTTATGATGAATGATAAATGCATATGCAATGATTTCAAGGATCTTAAGATTCAAATTTGTTTTAGACAAAAAGGAAACACACGTTATATTAATATATTAAAGATCGAGTACATCAATGCCTTCTTGGGCAAAACAAATACAAGAAACTCTAAGATAGAAAGGTAGTACGCATCCTCTTTGGTGCAATGTAAGCATTCAGATTCTGCTCCTCATGAAGTAGCCTAGTGAGTTCCAAAACCTTCTTCTCGCTTGCGTAGAATTGGGCTTCGAAAGTATCTCGCTCTCCCTTGAGTTGTATCCAATCTCTTTGTAGGTCTTCAAGAGAGGTGGGCATGTCAGGATGTAGGATATTGTATGGAACATCTCCTTCCATGACAGGCTCAATGATTATCGAGATAATGGATGGGTAAGGCATCATAAGACTCTGAGCACGAGCTCGTACCCATTTGAGGTAAGGCTCAAGTGGGATGGAATTTTTATGCCCTAAAGACTTGCTATCTACCTTGTTTAACATCCTCCAAGCTCGGATAAATCTCTGGCGAAGACCTTGATCATCGTTGTCGTAGTCAAATACCAAACCTTGAATCAGCATCTCGTGCGGACCATCCCTTCGGGCGTAACCAAATTGTCTTAAGGCTAAGCAGGGATTGTAGGTGATACCTCCCCTAATGCCAAGTAAAGGGACATTAGGAAATTCCCCACAACGGTCGATAATAGTAACATTCTCTATGGATCGGGAGCACCTATGAATGTCTCAATGTTTGAGTGTCATCAACCTTTGTGACCACCTTGAACCTTGCTCGTTCTTCAATACAGATTGGGGAAGATGTGAAATAAACCATCTTGCCAGGAGAGGAGTGCAACACATAAGAACACCTTTTTTCGTCATTGTGTGAGTGTGAAAAGAGTGTAGGATATCCCCTAGCAATATAGGCACTGGGTTGCAGGATATGAATATTTTGACGGTGTTCACATCTATGAGTTGATCAGGATTTGGAAACAAAACCATCCCATAGATGAGGAGAGCCACAATTTCCTCAAAAGATTGCAGGTCTAAAGAATTCCAACAGTTTTGGGCTTTCTCAAACAAGAACTTTGCTAGGAAACCTTTAACACCACTCCTTGTTTCCCAATGAGTTGTGACATCAGACGAGTGCAAGTGTAGAGCTTGAGCAATCTCTTCTGGCTTTGGGTCTCTTTCTGTACCGTTGAAGGGTAGTTGGTTGAGAATGGGAATCCTCAAGAGTCGGGAGAATTCTTCCAAAGTAGGCACAAGTTGATAGTCGGGAAATGTGAAGTAATGGTGCAAAGGATCAAAGAACTGAAAGAGCACCTTCATCATGTCCTCATCTGTGTTGGAGGTGACCAAGTTGAGTAGGCGACGATGTCTCTCGGTGAATGGAGAGTTTTCAGGAATCCTTGAAGCTAGCTCCTTAATTTGTGTAGGGATCCTTACAAGGTTGACTTGAATAGTTTTCATGCGAAGAGAATCCATATCCTACAAAACAAGAACAAAGATGAATCCCAAAATCTTTGAAATAGTTAGTGAATGTATATGATATTCATGATGTTATGTACAAGTATGTATATATAAACAAAACAAACAAGTTCCTACGTTTAGGCTTGCATGGAGTTTTATAGGTAAGTACCCTCTTGAAGTTTAGTTGGCTCAACATGTCCTAGTAATAGTAATCGGGTTCTAAGGAGCTCAATATCACTGGTTTGTTTCCTTGTTCATTGTTTCAGCACAATCCTCTTTAATGGCGACTGAAATATCTCAAGAAACCAAACCTCAATGAGTGTAATATCGAGTATCTACCAACTTCGAACTACACCAATGTCGGTCATCTCACTACATCCTAAAGGCCGAGTTGGTCAAGTAAAGGTTCTAGAAGTTCATTAGTGCTTTATGACATCACTCAGCGGCCCTGTATTCTCTTTGATTAACTCAAAGGCTATCGGTACCCAAAAATATGTCGCACTAACGTAGCTATTGCTTAGACCATGTCGGTATACCCCGCACAGTTTCCACAATGTATTGCTACTTACCTATATTGTATCCCAAATTCGGGTAGAGGATTCAAACCCAAACAAAGAACCATAATGTAAAGCATACAAGTCAAACAATGTAAGCAAGTAAATGTGATCTAACCCTAAGGTAACTCCACTTTTAGTTTATATGTCCCCATCAGAGCCTCCAGTTCTGTGATACGGTGGGAGAACTGACTTGGGTGTTTTATGTTTGATCGCAAATGTTGCGGTTAGCAAGAGTCACCATCGACTTTTCTTTTATCCAAAAGGAAAGGTGAAAAAGCACAGGAAAGACCTTTGAGATTATTTCTTGAGTTCGGGGGGTAGATTATGAAAAGGGAAGATATTAACACCCTTTTCATCCATGGTTTTCCATGGGCTCTTAGTTACTTGCTAGATCACTTGCTTTTTGTTTGAAATTGTGCTTGATGTGGTTTTTGAAAGTATTTTGTAAAATAGGCCATTGTTTAGGCAATCTTTGTAATGATTCTTGTTCGTAAGAATGTATACAAAGATGTTGATCTTTTGAAAATGTTTTCAAGTTTTGTAAGATATTTTGTAAGTGTAGGTGTTTGTTTTTGAATATAGCAAGGATGTTTATTTTGAAATAGAACAAGTAATTAGGATCAATCTACCTACTCAAATGTCTTTTTTGTTCATTTTCTTTTCCTTTGACATTGTTGTCTTGCCATTGATTTGGTAAGCAACCCTATCTTTGGATGTAAACGGGACGGGCGTAGGTCATCGTATAACCATGATTAGCAATGTTGCAAGGTATCTTAGCATTCTTTTTGAGGGACTAAGATCATTTGTAAGGCAACTTAGATAGCGTCGTCGAGGGACTATGATTTTGTATTTTGCTTGTTTTTGCTAAGATACCTTACGTGCGTAATATGGCCATTTTGTATAAGGCAACCAAGTGGAATAACCCTAGGGGTGCTTGTGTGCAAGTGTATTGTTTTCATGCTTGCTTTTGTCTTGAATTAGGGTTTTCTAAGTATTGGTTTTAGTCTTTCCATACAAACCCTAATTACTAGCATGTTATATATGAAGCGATAAATTGCGGAATTTAAAGTTACTACACTATTACAACCATATTGAATTGGATATAAATGTACAAGGATTTAAATGAATATAATGTACAAAAATGAACAAGTATGCAATAATGTGAAGGTGAAGAAAAATGAGTATTTGTTTGATTTTTTAGAGAAAAGGATGTTTGTCTTAATATAACTAAATTAAAGAAAAATAATTAATAAAAAAAAAGAATTTGTTTAATGAATGATTTTGAATAAAACCCTAGTTCTATTAATCAAAAGAAAATAAGTTTAAAAAGGTATTTTTTAGTATTTTTTTTTTATGTCTTGAAAATATTTATAACATTATAAAATATTTTTAGTCTTTTTACTATATCAAAAAATAATGTATTTAAATTAATATGAAAGAAAATAACAAATAATCTAATTTTATTTATATTTACAAGATAATAAGTAAAAAATAAATAAAGTATAATTAATGAAAATATTTTTTGTGAGAAAAATAAAATAAAATAAATCAAAATATAAATCTATCATTTTTGTATTTTATGATTTTTTTTTTAGTATTTAGAAAATATATTTAAGAAAAATAAAAATGAAGATAAAAAAAAAAGAAAATAAATAAATTTGGATCGGGGGTGTCAATGGGAAACAGGGAGGTCAACTAGCAAAAATAAAAAATGAGCCAAGCCCAAAGAGGCCCAGTGCCCTGCAAACAAAAAAAGTCAGAATTTGTAAAACATGTAAAAATGCAAAAGGGTACCACTGGGGCTCGAACCCAGGTCCCGTAGGTTACAGACGCGCACTTCTACCACTGGGGTGGCTATACATCCGTTAATACAAATAAAATAATAAATATGTAAGGAGAAATGCACCCTGAAGACTTCATCTTCAACCTCCAGCCATACCAACTGTAACTTGCTCATTTCTCATCAAAAATAAAAACAGTAAACATGAAACTTGTAGCAAATTGTCTCACGATTCCAGAAATGTAAAGTATTAAAATTATAGATCAAAGATAAGCATGAATTTTAATGACCCTAATCTGAACCCTAAAACTTCATAGATTTCAGTTTCAAAATTCTCTAAGCTCAAGCAAAATTAATGGAAACTATGGACATGGTTAGCTTCAGGGCAATGATATCTACATGTTTTATTCACAAATAAACTATTGATAATGCTTGTATGAAGAGTTCCAAGTTGAGAAAACTTACCTCAAAAATGGAAATCGTGTTTGGAGTTTGAGCTTGTTTCAAGTGATGGTGATGATCAGGTTAGCTTCCTTGAGGTCCTAGGAAGCTAATGCAATGGTTTTCTTGAGTTGGGAGTGGCTGAAATGACCTGGAGAAGTCCAACTGCAATGCTCTGTTTTTGGCTATGGAAGTTGATGAAGATGGAGTTACAGTTTGAAAACAGGGACAAGGATGGTCTGTATTTGGTATGAGGAAGCTTTTGAAACAAAAAGGCCAAGAAACGCACGAGGGAAATGTGAATTTGATGTCCAAGGTCAGAAACTGTACAACAATGGAGTTTTTGGGCAATTTCTGATTTGAGAGAGTTTTGGTGTGTTTCACGGTGTTCAAGCTCGTCCTCTAGCTCACAAATAGTTACTCTATTTATAAGCAACAAGTTTGGAGTGCTCTAGTTGATCAGAATTCAAAATCACAAGTTTATGCATAACATGTGATTTTTGAGAAATTCAAGTTTCCATGCCTTGTACTTGGTTCATAGAGTTATTAACCACTTTAAACACAATACTTCTGACTTTATGGATGGAGTGTAATCAAGAAAAACAAGTTGGGAGCTCAAGAAGCTGACTTTGTGCATAAAGCTTGCTTTACAAGAATGGATATGTTACTTTCTCCCTAAAATGGCAAATTGATTTGGACAAAGCTTGAAACACTTGGATAAGGGAATAATAAATTATGTAAACCATTAATTATGGAGTAAAAAACAAGTTTGAGGCCTGCAAAGTGAGTATTATTCAGCATGGCTATGGATTTGGTTCATGTGTTCGTGAAAAATGACTTGTAGTTCAAGTGACAAAACCCTAACTTCATCTCTTCGATTCTCCCTACTCAAGAATGATATTAAGGAGTTCTTGGACATTTTGGAAAGCATGCAATGTACTATTGTTTACCTTGGTATTTGGTAAACAACCGCTGATCCTCCAAATGGTTACTTATTTGGTTACTCGCAGGATCGATCAGATTGATCCTAGGACATAGGTTGATTTTGAAGTTTTGATTAAATTGGATAAGGCTTTAAATAAAGAGGCTTTAAATAAAATAAAGAGGCTTCAAGTAAATTGCATGAAGAAAGGACTTGGTAAAATAAACAAGGCTTAAAGTAAAAGGCTTCGACAGGAATGTAAAGGAGAAAGCAAGTAAATTTCTGGAAAAGTAAATGACTTTGATTAATAAAGTTGGTGTTTCACACATACATTTCTCAACAATTCTTTCTCACACGCTGGGTACTCGAATCTATATGAGTGACTTTGTATAGAATTGTGAACACACGCGAGAACTTACATGACTACTACTATTTATACTAAAACATCCCAAGTAACCGTCGGGCAGTTACACTGCTTCGAGATGATTCCACTTGGCACGTTCTCAACGTTCGACGCTCCAGATCTTTGCACGTTGCACTTGGTAACCGCTGGAAACCGTTTTCCCTCCAAACGCTTGAATTTCAAACTGCTCCACTCTGAACCATCGAACATCTTCGTCGAGAAGCATCTTCGACGAGAAATACCTTCGACGTCGAAGGCAACCAACTTCTCCCTTGGAAGAAATCTTCTAAGTATTTTGCCATCTTTCGATGGGCATTTCGACAGACTTAGCCAGTCGAAAACATCCTTCAGCTTTAATGGTTGACATTATTAAAACAAGGGTGTCGAATTTAGGAGCCAACAAATTGCCCCCCAAGAATGCCTTATTTTGACTCTGAAAGAAAAAGGCATTCTTTGAAACGCCATTCGACACCTGTCTTTTCACGCTTAGTCACAAATTAATTTGTGCACTTTTTGTTGTCTTCTACCAACCACTGGCAATCCCAAGAAAACCATCATTTTTCCGTACCTAAGACGTCACCTCAGTACGGCGTGCAGTACCAAACGTCATTTCAGAATTTGTCATTATGACAATCCCCAAAAACGAGGACGCACGCTGCGTCTCTCTATTTCTGCAGAACGGCTAAAATAACAGGGGGATGCCACGCGTCCCACTATCTCCTGCAGCATTAAATGGCATTTAATGTCCTCGGTTTTGGGGATTTTTCCCCACTACTATAAATAGCAGTAAGTACCCCATTGTGGGACTTTTTACGCCATCTAGCTTTCAGACTTCTCTATCTTTATACAAACTTGTTATCTTTGCAGAAACTTTTCCTCCTTCACTTCGTCTTCAACCTCATTTCAACCTCAACACTAACAATGGCATCTGGTTCCAATGCTCCTAGCGCTACCGTACCAACTGGAAACGCCAAACCTAAGGTTTTCGTCACCGCTCCAGTAGTAACTGCTACGGGCCAACGAAGGGTCCCTGAACCCTTGGACATCGCCGTACGTGATGCTTACTCACACCACCTTATGATCCCGGTTGGATATTCTAACCAGATCTTTGCTATGTCTGGCCCCTTGTATCCAAGTATTTCTGAGGCCATGAAGATCAAGAGTTATTTTCCGGTAGTTGAGAAACTCAAACCGGTTGCATGCGCCAAGAAAGATGCTGAAGACAATGAAGAGCCTGCAAAAGAGAAAATCGACCTTCGTTTCTTCAACAAAGGTGTTAGGGCTTTCAGGTCTGGCCCTAGCCTTACTCCTGATTACGTTGCTTGGCTGGAAAAGATGGAGAAAAGCCAAGCTTCGATCTGGAAAAAGATGGGGATTTTCGACCTGGTGATGGTGTCGAAGACAGGTTTGAACTATTCTCCAGAGATGCTGATAGCTTCTCTACTTTTCTGGGACTACTCCCACTTTACTTTCCATCTTCCCCGTGGGATGTTGACTCCTACACTCTTCGATGTGGCCGCTATCACTGGCCTTCGACCCACCGGGGACTACTTCGATCCGAAGGAGATGTCGGAGGACCAAATTGGATTCTCTGACACCAAACCAACTTATACCACTTTCATCAACCACTACCACGACAGGTCGACAGATGCTGTGTCGGATGTCGAACACAAAGCGTTTCTAGCCTTATGGCTGACTCGCTTTGTATTTTGCTCGAAGTCCTTACAGGTGACCAAGAAGATGGTCACTCTCGCTACTCAACTCCATCATGGCCAGAATATCTGCCTGGCAGAATTGATCTTGGCTAGCCTCTATGATTCGATTAGTAATGGGGCAACTCTTCTAAAAATTATCGAGAACAGGGCCAGTTTGCTACTTGCTGGGCCTTTTTGGCTGCTCCAACTGTGGCTCAATGCCACCTTCGAATCTTTCTTGCCTAAGAAGGTTCAAATAAATGAGCAGGCTCCAGAGATAGCGAACAGACGCGTCGAAGGAACCAGACTGGCTCTGTTGACGCCTATGGAAGATGGACTGGAGTTTCAGCAAACCTTCACCAACTTCGTTCTAATGTTTGCTCGAAGGAAGGAGTTTGCTTCAACTATGGCTCCGTTTGCTCGACGGAAGGTAGGCCCAGCATGGTTCACAAGGCCACATCCAAGGACGTCGAGTGGTCCTAATGTTGACGAACATACAATAATATGGGAGGCGTTCCTTACACCAAGGATCATGCCTCTTCGATTCAGGAGCTCTAAGACTCACTTGAGTCTGATTGCATACCAACCAAACCTGGTATCTCGCCAGTTTGGTATTATTCAAACCCTACCTTCTCCAATTTTTCCAAGAGAGAAGGCTATGTTGTACTTCTGCAATGATTACACCGAAGAAGCTGCCATTAAGCATATCGGAAGATATGCTGGTCGAACAGTTCTCTCGTTGTTTGACTACCAGCTCAACTTTCTCTGCTCACCATCCTTCGAGGAATGGTGGAAAAGTTATTACGCTGAGGAGTTTTTCGACGAGAAGGACTTCGTGGATGAGCTTCAGAAATCCTTTGTCCTTGTGTTGGACAAAATAAAGAAATGTAAGTTCATCCTTTCACATTACTGTCTTTCTCTTTCGACTGCTAGCTTGTTAACTATTTTATTTGCTTTCAGTTGTTCGAAAGCCTGCAGCCAAGAAGGCTGCAGAAGGCCAGCAGGGAGGAGGCCCCTCAACAAAACCTCCACCCCCGGCGAAGACTACAGCGCCGGCGAAGACCACGAAGACCACAACCAACCAACAGGGGGAAAGCCCTTCGAAGAAGCCTTCTGTATCGGTAACCAGACTTTCAATATTTTCTTCTGGATTTCGATTTTTGACTTTCGATGCAATTGCTAAGTCGAATTCCCATTGGTTTTTTAGGCACCTTCGCCCAAGAAACGGCCAGCACTGGTGGTCGAATCTGGGAGGACGAAGAAGATGACTCTCCCCCTGCTCCTCTAAAAAGGCGAAAGCTGACGAAGGACGCTCCTGTTCCTGCTCCTGCTCCGGAGGGTCGAACACTTAGAATCAAGGTTGCTGGGAGAAAGCCCAGGCCACCTCCAGTGATCATTGAGGAGCCAACGGAGGAGGAACTAAACGTTCTTCTCAATAAGCCTGTCGAAAGCGACAATTCCAGCCCTGGGGCTGAAGCTAATTTACAGGTAATCTCTTAGACCTTTTTGTAACTGAGGTGTAGATACCTGCATTCGATTATGTCTCTTTCGATTCTGAAGATTCTTCTTATTTCCTTTCTCAGGACACCACTGAAAGCTCACCACCAAGGACCTCTGAAACGCTGGAATCTGCTGAACTCAGCAGGCCACAAGAAAAAGGCTTGGAAACTGACGAAGCCCATACTGAAATAAATGAGGCCAATGCTGAGACGGTATAAAAACCAGCGGAAGAACCTCGAACGGAAGAACAACAGCCACAAGAGGTTCAGGTGGTGGATCTATCGGAAGAGAATCGTGACGAAGGGGACCATGGCAATGCTGGCGAAGAGAACCAAGGTGCCGCTGGCGAAGATAACCAAGGTGACACTGGCGAAGGGCACCATGGTGACGCTGGCGAAGGGCACCAAGATGACACTGGTACTGCCCCAGTCCGAGTCGAAGGGAAACAAGTCGAGACACCTAACACTCAACAGCCTCAAACCCAAGACAATGCTGTTGCAAGGGTTGTTACCTCAACGAAGCACAGGTCGAAAGAGGACTTAGAACTCTTGAAACAAACTGACCCTGTTAGCTATCTCAACGCAATCATCGAGAGCAAGAGTTCGTCTGATGCCAGTCAGGAGGTTCCTACCCTGTCGGGGAAATCCACTGAAACCTCTCCTCTCGATGAAGCTTTGGCGAAGGTTAAGGCCCAGTTTTTCAAGAAGGACTTGATGAAGGCTTTAGAGGGGGATCCCACTGCTCCATCATACTTGAAGGATGTTTTGAATGCTGTCGACTTGTTAGCTGTAGCTCCAGAAGTTTCAGGCTTGATCATGGAGTTACACTCCATGATTGATCAAGTCTCAGCAGATTATAGGCGCCAAAGGGGCTTTAATAGTCAGCTTGAGGTGTTATATGGCAAAAGCTCCTCTGCATGGACTGCTGTTTCGGAGACGACTTCTCGAATTGCGGAGTTGTCGAAGCAAAAAGCATCTACGCAGGAAGAAGTCGATGCCATCGATCGAGAGAATGCTTCCTTCAGGGTACAAATCGAAGAAATAGAGGCTAAGATAAATGCCAACACTAAACGCAAGGAGGAACTTCTTTCGACCATCCCAGACACCGAGAGTCAAACTGAAATCAAACAAGGCCTGGAATTTGCTGAGAAGGCCCAAGGCTTCAACGCTCAGATTGCCAAGCTTGTGCAGGAGAACGCCTGGTGCAAGAAAAGATTGGAGCTGCAGCAAGTCAAATACCTTCGACTCAAGGACTCTTTTCCCTTCTGATTGATTCAGCTTTTGTAACCATATTTTGTAATCTATATTCGACAACATTGCCATCTTGGCTAAAAATTTATAAAAATTTCCATTTTGGCTTTTTATGGTTAATTTAGTCTTGTTATTTTATTTTTATCTCTTGGAGTGTAGGTTTGTATTTTTTCAAATATTTACCATTTACTCTCAAGAGCCTTTTATCTTCACCTAACTCTTCGACTTCATAGGCTCCACCAGAAAAAGTTTGGATAACTCTGAATGGTCCTTCCCATTTGGGTGACCATTTCCCCATGCTTCGATCCCTTCGATCCATGGGAAGAATTACCTTCCAAACTAGCTCTTCAGGCAAAAATACCTTAGGTTTTACCTTTTTATTATAAGAGTCTTCTACTCTTTTCTTCTGAAGCCTGAGTAGGTCAAGAGCGCGCAATCTCTCTTCGTCTAAATCCACCAGTTCGTCTAGCATCATGTTCCAATATATCTCAGAGGGAATATCATAATGCCTCTGAACCCTTGCAGATTGAAGACAAATTTCTGCTGGCAACACTGCATCATGGCCAAAAGTTAGCCTATATGGTGTTGTACCTGTGGCTTCTTTTGGGGACGTTCGACAAGCCCATAAAATCTGGTCTAACGTCTTATGCCAATTCTTTGGTTTCTTCCCAACATGTTTCTTTATCAAGCCAATCACCACTTTGTTTGCTGCTTCGACTTGACCATTTGCCTGTGCATAATAAGGCGTTGATGTTAGGAGTTTGAAACATGTTTCCTGAGCAAATTCCTGCATCTTTCGACCAGTGAAAACTGATCCTTGATCCGTTGTTATCGTCTCAGGGATTCCATACCTAAAGATAATGTTCTTTTGAATAAATTCAATGACATTTTCTTGGTCTACATTGACTAAGGGAATAGCTTCGATCCACTTAGTAAAATAATCAATGCCTACCAGTATGTATTTCTGACTCTTTGATGATGCTGGTCGAATCTCTCCAATGAGATCCAACACCCATCCTCTAAAGGGCCAAGGCTTCACTATCGAGTGAAGTTCGCTTGCTGGTACATGTTGGATGCCTGTATGGACTTGACACTCTTGACAACCTTTGGCGAACTCAACACAATCTTTCTGCATAGTGGGCCAATATAGTCCTTGTCGAAACAACAACCATTTCATCTTATGGCCTGCTTGGTGAGCCCCACATGCCCCAGCATGCGTAGTCGAAAGGGCTATGTATGCCTCAGTTTCACTTAAGCATTTTAGCAATACCCCTTCAGGCGTCTTCTTGAATAACTCATTACCCATGAGTACATAACTCAACGCCCTGTATTTTGTTTTTCGTTCTGTCGAAACTCCTGGATTTTGGAGATAGTCCACAATGGGTTTCCTCCAATCTTGCTCTGACAAATTATCTATGAACGAAATTTCGAAGTTACTTTGATCAGCATATCCTAGTCTCGTCGATTCCAAGTCTGTTGGTGATAGACAAGTTGCTTTTATCTTTCCTCGAACTTCGATTGCTCTTTGTAATCTCGTTTTTGAAATCTTATACCCAGATGCAATTTGCGCCAAGTCATTGGCTATTTGATTTTCGACTCTGGGTATGTGTCGAATATTGACCGTTTCAAATTTTTTCAATAAACGATTTGCTATCACAAAGTACATAATGAGATTCTCTCTTATGCATTTATATTCCTTTGTGACTTGCTTAATGACTAACTCTGAGTCTCCCATTATTTCGACTCGAGTTGCCCCCAATTCCAACAATATCTCAAGGCCAGTAATTAGAGCTTCATACTCAGCCTCATTGTTCGAACAAGAACCTGATATTTTGTACTTGAATGTTGTTGGAATTTTATCTGGAGAAATAATCAAGACTCCTACCCCTGTTCCATCTTTATGGCTGGAACCATCGAAGTAGAATTTCCAAGGCTCTATCTCCACATAATTAATATCCTCAACTTGAATTGAGTGGTCGACTATGAAGTCTGCAACCACTTGTCCTTTTACTGCCTTAAGAGGCATAAAGGTCAAGGAGTATCCAGTTAATGCTAATGCCCACTTGCCAATTCGACTATGCAAGATAGGTTTCGACAACATATACTTGAAAACATCATAATGAGACGAAACATACACATCAACTGGTTTTATATATTGCTTGAGTTTTGTACAAGAGAAATACAGACATAGACACAATTTTTCAACTTCGCTATATCTAGTTTCTGCATCGTTCAAAACTCTACTGAGATAGTAAATGGGTCTTTCGACTCCATTCTCATCTTCTTGGGCTAACATGCTTCCCAAAGTTTTGTCGGATGCAGCTATGTACAATCTCATACTCCTATTGCTACAAGGAGGCACCAAAATAGGTGGCTTAGTAAGGTACCCTTTGATTTTGTCGAAGGCTTCTTGCTGCTCTTGCCCCCATTCGAACCCTTCTTTATTCAGTCGAAGTAAGGGTGAAAAGGCCTGAGCGTTCCCACTTAGATTAGATATGAATCTTCTTAAGAAATTTATCTTGCCCAAGAGAGATTGCAGTTCCTTTTTATTCGATGGCGCTTTCGCTTCCAGAATTGCCTTCGTCTTGTTTTGGTTGATTTCGATTCCTTTCTTGTGGACAACGAAGCCCAAGAAATCTCCAGCTTTCACACAAAATGCACACTTCAAAGGGTTCATCTTCAGACCATGTTCTCTCATTCTTTCGAATGATTGTCGAAGGTGGTCAATATGATTCTTCCTGGAAACAGATTTTATAACAATGTCATCAATATATACTTGCATAAAAGTGTTAATAAAATCATGGAAGATAGTATTCATTGCTCGCTGGTATGTTGCCCCAGCGTTCTTTAGGCCAAAAGGCATCACTACCCATTCGTAAGTGCCTAAGGCCCCAGGGCATCGAAAAGCTGTTTTCGACACATCCTCTTCAGCAATGAATATTTGATTATAGCCCGAATAACCATCGAGCATACTCAGGTATTCATAGCCAGCGGCAGAATCGACTAGCATTTCCGCCACAGGCATAGGATATTCATCTTTGGGTGTAGCAGCATTCAAATCTCTGAAATCTATGCACACCCTTAATGTACCATTTTTCTTAATTACTGGCACAATGTTTGCAATCCATTCGACATACCTTGTGACGCGTATGAATTTGCATTTCAGAAGTCTTTCGACTTCCGTTTTGATCTTCGACAGTATTTCTGGAGCGAAGCGC
Organism: Vicia faba; assembly: GCA_948472305.1. Classification (NCBI taxonomy): domain Eukaryota; kingdom Viridiplantae; phylum Streptophyta; class Magnoliopsida; order Fabales; family Fabaceae; genus Vicia; species Vicia faba. The sequence continues at coordinate 19,718 of CATIWC010001792.1, read as the reverse complement.
CTTGGATTTTGCTTGATTGGCTTCTTCCCAGGTTTAATTGGCAACTAAAGTTCTACCAATCCTCTGTCGAGACCAGGCATTTCGTCATAATCCCATGCAAAACAGTCTTTGAACTCTTTCAGCAATTGGATTACTTCCAACCTAAGTTCTGGGTCAATTTTGGCGCTGATGTAAGTTGGCCTTTTCTCTGACCCTTCGCCTAAGTTGATTTCTTCTAAAGGATCTTGCGCTAACATTTTAATGTTGTTCGCCAAGGGGTCCTTTTCGAAGCCCAAAGGCTCATCGTCATAGATGGCGTCGAGCCTCTGTTCCTGCATTTCTTCTTGCACGATATCAGGGGGTTTTGGATCGAAATCCTTTCCTGGACCTGCAGCAGATAACTGTTGATCATTGGCCTGTGTGGCCATGTACTTCACTTCGGCTTCGAGAGCCGTTATCATCTTAGTTTCGGCTACATAAGCCGAAATTCGCTTCAAAGATTGTGACTCAGTCATTATCACTGCATTCACTTCCCCAACCAGTTGGTTGGATATCAGTTAACCCACTGAAGTCTATGTGGGACAAGTCTTCTCTGTCCCATTGGAAACCATGCTCGGGATGCAGGTATAGGGAACAAAAAGTGTTTGGTGCTGGCGCCATGTCGAAGTCAGGTGTTGGACATGGCCCTATGTGAGCCAAGTTCTTGTCGAAATCTGCCAGCCCCAGGTGATTCACTTCGCCTAGGTAATAGCTTTGATCTGCCTCTATGTTTTCGACCATCCCATCTGGACGCCATAGGAGCAGCCTCTGATGCATTGATGATGGCACAGCTCCAACACCATGAATCCATTCACGGCCCAACAAAAGATTGTAGTTAGGTTTGGCCGATATGACCATAAACATCGTTGGTCGAAGGATAGACCCTACTTTGATATCTAGCTGGATCACTCCCATAGTGGTCCCTATGCCGCCCTCATAGTTCGACAAGACCATGTTGTGAGGCTTAATGTCCTCATCCCTTTTGCCAATTTTCCTTAGCATAGAGTGAGGAATAATGTTGATGGTTGCCCCACAATCCACCAATATTTTATTCACAGTAGTTTCTTCGAGTTTAGCCCTTATGAATAAAGGCTTGAGGTGATTTTTCATTGCCTCTGTGGGTGGCTCGAAGAACCCATTTTGTTCCTCAGTGGTGCCATTGTCCATGACAAAATAGCACACTGGCCTATGTTTGGCCATTTCTTGCTCCACTTCCCAGTCACTTGCTTCGACCTCCACCTGTCGGTTGAATTCTCTGGGCAGCACTGAGACTATATTCACCATTATGTCCAAAGTATCATCAGACTTAGAATCGTCTTCGTCTTCGACTTCACTTTGGTTAGGCCAAACTAGCCTGTTGGTTACAGGCTCTCTTTCTAGAGGTTTCCTTTGCTTCCTTTGAGGAACATTCGAACTGGTTTCTGCCTTTGGTTCGTTGGCAGCCTCCCTTTCCGCTTTTCGTCTCCTTTGGTATCTCCTCCATTGAGATCGAGACATGGGATTTTTACCTTTGTAGTTGCTTGACACTTGTGCAACCTTAGGTGCAGCAACCTGAGGCTCTTTCTTTTGAGTCAAAGAGGAACCTCTTGGCACGTCGAAAGAGTGCCATTTCTCCTCACTTGGCCTTTTTCGACCAGAGGTTTTGTACCAAGTATCTACTGGCACATTTGTAGGAGGCCTAAAAGTCAATGGCCTCTTTTCTTGGTTTGAACCTCTTTGGGAGGCTCTTCTGGGATCATGTCGAAGGTCAACATTTTCCCTTCTCTTATTCGCTGCTCTTACGCCTTGAATATGCTCAGCAGCCTTTTTGTCAAAGATCGAACTGCATCTTGGACACAGCATCACCTCTGATTTCTTTTTCTGGCATCTTTGTAGAAAATCTGCCAAATTTTCATTTTCCCGAGGGAAAGCAGTCTTATTAGCTTGTTCTTGCCTCATGGCCTCTTCTGATGCTTTTGGGTCAGAGAGTTCGACCATGTTGATATTCATTGTATCTTTGTTAGCAAGAGTTAACTGCTTCATTTGTGTCTCCAGATTCTCCGTCTGGCCTTGAACTGTGGCCAAGTGGGAACTGGGTTTTGGTCCAGTTTTTTGTGCTTCAGCGGTCTCCAACTTTGGGCTTTCGACCGCTTTCTGGACTGCTTCAATTGTCTTCCTGGATAAATTTCCAGAAAAACTGCCAAAGATTGGCATGTTGATGTGGTCCTTTGAGACTTCGACCATTGTAATTCCTGGCTTCTTCGACTGGCTCCTGGTTGCCTCTATCACGTTCACCTCAGAGGGCTCAGCATAGTGGGCTTCAGCCTGCAATGGATTTGAGTCGACAGCCATGGGGGATTTGTCCGCAAACTTCAATCTCCCTTCTTCGATAGCGTCTTGCACAAGATTCCTGAAAAGAAAACATTGAGAAGTTTTATGGCCCAAAAAATTATGATATTTGCAAAAACCTCTCTTCTTTCTTTGATCAAGAGGAGGCACTTTCACCCCTGGGGGTACTATCATTTGGCCATCTTTAATAAGCAAGTCGAATATTTCATCACATTTTGTAATGTCAAAACTATAAGTCTTTTTGGGGAACCTATCGTTGGTCCTATCTGGACCAATGGGATTTTTCCCACTTGAGGGGACTAACAGTTTACAAGAGTATGGTGGCCCTTGTTTCAGTTCTGCTAAATCGACTTCTCCTTCTTCGACAGCTAAAGTATCATCGAAGGATTCTGGATCTTCGTCATCCATCTCAACGTACGCTATCCTCTCTCTCTTGTGAGTTTTCGTTGCCTTTGCTTTTTCAGCTTTGAGGCGTTCTACCTGTCGAACTCTATCGGCCAGTTGGGCCATGTCTCTCAGGTATTGGGTGTCTAGCTTCTTCCTAATGGAATAATCTAAACCGCCTGCGGCTATTTCGACTAACTCATGTTCTGGCACTTGTGTGAAACATCTCGCCTTAAGCAACCTAAACCTATTTAGATATTCGTCTATAGGTTCAGTGAAACGTCTCTTCACACTGGCCAATTCTTTCAGGCTTATCTTGGTTTGCCCCATGTAGAATTGTTCATGGAACAATCTTTCCAACTGGGTCCAATGATGGATCGAATTGGGGGGAAGAGTTGTAAACCAAGTAAAAGCGTTCTTTGTTAAAGAACTTGGGAAGTACTTGATCCTTAGGTTTTCGTTATTCGAAATGTCACCTGCTTCGATCAAGTATCTCGCCACATGCTCGACAGTAGATTCTGTCGTGTCCCCAGAGAACTTAGTAAATTTGGGGACTTTGCATCTAGGAGGTAAGTCTGTCTGTAACACGTACTCTGACAATGGAGATGTAAAGTTGGGCCTTCGAAAGCCCATGTTCATCCCATTTTGAGTCATGATCCTTTCGATCATGGTTGCCAGATTATTTTCCAAACCCATGTTTTGGTATTGGACATGCTGAACTACTTCGTCAGCATTTTGGTTTCTGTTAACTAACCTTACCTCTGGAGTTATTACCCTAGGTTCCTCGACAGGTTGATCCAATCGTACCCTAAGGTTTTCTTCGACAGGCTGTTGAGCCTGATTGATGGTGGTTTCTTCCTCTAAGAATATCCCCTGGTTTCCCCTTATTTGCGCCCTTTGGGGCTGTCGAATAGGTTGGGGTACTCCAAAGAAATCAGCCAAGCGTGTCATTTGTGCTGTCACTTGCTGATTCGATTGAGTAGTGTTCTGTATTAGAGGGTTTAGCACTGTACTCAAAGTTTGTGCCAACATTTGCACCATATCATGGTTGCTTTCGTCAATTTGTTGCCTCAATACTGCTGTCGAGGCATTTGTAAGGCCATGGGCTACTTGGGACGTTCCTCCTAAGAGTTGGGTCCTATTTCTATTCGCCATGCCTACTCCAGAACCTTGGAGTGGCGAAGAGGCACTCACTAAAGTGTCTGAAAAAGTGGACGCAGCATTCGTCAGGCTAGCCAAGTCAGAAGTTGGCATGCCATAGAGTGGCATGAATCCTGGGGGAACAAAAGGCCTTGTGCCTAAATTTCCCCTTGGTGGGGGAGTTCCCACAGGCGCTCTGGGGCCTGTGAACGAAAGTAACGGCCCCGTTGCTGTGACCGTTACTGCTGGTGTCGAACCAACAGTTGTCGCTTCACTTACGGTCGTACTAACCGTTGCTCCCACATTCGTTTGTGGGATTTCGTTACTGTTTGGCGGATTCGCCATCTCTTCCCTTCGTCCGGCAGTATTGTTATCGTTAGTGTATATTCTACCACTTCTCAATAACATACAACACTCCTCGAAAAGATGAGACTATTTTCAACAATCAACACACAGTCCCACCGGGTGTGCCAATTTGTTTACCTTGGTATTTGGTAAACAACCGCTGATCCTCCAAATGGTTACTTATTTGGTTACTCGCAGGATCGATCAGATTGATCCTAGGACATAGGTTGATTTTTAAGTTTTGATTAAATTGGATAAGGCTTTAAATAAAGAGGCTTTAAATAAAATAAAGAGGCTTCAAGTAAATTGCATGAAGAAAGGACTTGGTAAAATAAACAAGGCTTAAAGTAAAAGGCTTCGACAGGAATGTAAAGGAGAAAGCAAGTAAATTTCTGGAAAAGTAAATGACTTTGATTAATAAAGTTGGTGTTTCACACATACATTTCTCAACAATTCTTTCTCACACGCTGGGTACTCGAATCTATATGAGTGACTTTGTATAGAATTGTGAACACACGCGAGAACTTACATGACTACTACTATTTATACTAAAACATCCCAAGTAACCGTCGGGCAGTTACACTGCTTCGAGATGATTCCACTTGGCACGTTCTCAACGTTCGACGCTCCAGATCTTTGCACGTTGCACTTGGTAACCGCTGGAAACCGTTTTCCCTCCAAACGCTTGAATTTCAAACTGCTCCACTCTGAACCATCGAACATCTTCGTCGAGAAGCATCTTCGACGAGAAATACCTTCGACGTCGAAGGCAACCAACTTCTCCCTTGGAAGAAATCTTCTAAGTATTTTGCCATCTTTCGATGGGCATTTCGACAGACTTAGCCAGTCGAAAACATCCTTCAGCTTTAATGGCTGACATTATTAAAACAAGGGTGTCGAATTTAGAAGCCAACAACTATACAACCCATTTTTGAATTGATTTTTAAGATTACCCTTGGAACTATATGAAAAAGTGCCATGAAGTTGGGTCAAAATCTTGACCAAATTAGGGGAAAATTTCACTAAGTGTTTAGTTTCATGACCCTATGTTCATAAAATTATAACTTGAGATCCAAGAATTTTTGGAAGAAGTTGTGTGAATAAAAATTTTAAATTCATGGAGATCTACAACTTTCATGTTGGAAGTTTCTCTAGAATCATCTTGCATCATGGTGAAAATTTTGTCCAAAGTTATGAAAAAACATGAAATTTCCAATACTTAGAAAAATTTCTATGTTTAGAAATTTTGACTTTTCAAAATGAAATCTTGACTTTTTGATTTCTTGATGAATAAGTTTCATATTTTGACATGTTTTGATGAATTATGATCTTTGGCGCTTGAATTTGACCAAAAAGTCAAAGTTTGACTTTTCAGTGTACAATTGACTTTTGATCAGTTGACTGCAAAATTCATCTGTCAATCTAATGGATTTGAAATGTTTTGAACCATTCCATTAGGTCAAAATGATGCAATTGGACTCTTGAGATCATTCCTTAAACCAATTGACCATTTTCTAGGTCAAAAATCAGAAATTGCTCTTTCCCAGTCAAAACCCTAATTTTGACCATTTTGCCCTTTTGATGACTTGATCAAATTTCTTGGGGAATTGTGGTCCAAACTTGATCAAATGATACATATGAGTTTATAATGTTGATATGGATAAAAAATTATGAAGTTTGACTGTAAATTGGCCATGGTTGACTTTTTCCCTAATACAACTGATTTTTAGGTTAACTACTCAATTGACTGAGCAAAAATGTGATCCAAGGCTTGAAACTTGACATGAGCAACCTTGGGGGTCCATAATGATCAATGAAATTAATATGGGGCATTATAATTTCCAAAATCCCTGTGCAATCTTAAACCCTAATTTTGGTCATCAGTGCTCTAGGAGGTGTCTTGAGCTGATCAAACCCTAGTGTAGTCTTGAGCCCAAGGAGATCTTGTGAACAAATTCTTGATAAGTGAGAGGGAAAATTTTGGGGTACAACAGCATGTATGTGCAATTGTGAGGTAATTCAATTGTGATAAATTATTGAGATATGCATGGATGTTAAGATTGAGGGATGGTCTTAATTGCATATGATTGTTGAAATTGCACATGCATCATTGTTGTCAAGAGGCAGTACTAGTTAGTTCTATGGGAGCTAGTGACTTGTCCCAAACCTAGAGCGGGGTTTGAAAGCTTGGGGAATGAGCTTTTATGTGTTATTAGTATAGGGAATGAACCCAGTTTAAATTAAAAATTGAATAAAAATAACAGTGATTAGTACCACATGCATGATTATTGCATTTGAGTCTTTCATTGAGTCACATTATGTTATGTCATAATATGAAGTTATGTGAACTATGTGAAAATGATATGTTTGTAAAATTGTGGATTATAAGTGTATACTTGTGGATAATATGTTTACTTAGGTGATTCTATGTTTATAAATCATTTGAAGTGTGAGAACATTTAATCTTTATGCATGTATGTTATGCATTATATATTATTATATGATTTCGATAATTATGTGAATTCTCACCCTTATGTTGGAATAATGTTTTATATGACATAACTCAGGTACTGAAGATTAGAGTTACTTCTAGCAAGAGAATAGCTGGAGGAGTTAGCTTTATTTTATTTCCGCATTTTGATTTTGGGTTTAGTCATGCTCTGATGTTATGTAACACTGAGGAACATTTTGAATACATGTTTGGGAGATACTTTGTATACTCTTTTATTTTGGTTATCTTTATTGGAATTATATGGTGAATTGGATTTAATGCCTAAGTTATTGAATGAGTGAATTAATTATGATACTTAAATATTATATCTATTTGAATGAAGATTTATTCCGCTGCTACATGCTTATGTAAAAGTGTATGAAAATCATGAATTTTAATAAAGTGTTATCAAGCATGATAGGTGTATGTGATGTTTGAAGTATATGTGACACCTTTGATTGATATGCATGTTTATATTACTCTGATTTATGTTGTATTATTCCATGGGGTTTTAGAAGGGTGTTACAGATAACACAATCAACATTTTCATAATTTTCAAGTAAAAGTAAAAGAGTGAGTGAGAGAGAGGATGAGGATTTTTTAGGAAATTATCCAATCGGCCTCCAAATCCTAAGTTAGATGTCGATCCTATCTTCTTCTCTTCCCTTGATCTTGAGCTCAGTCAAGTAAACTGATACTTCCTATTTGATCCTTTGGTTATTGTTACTCAGATTTGAAATAACCCTCGTTCTTCAAAGCATTCACTCAGATGAATCTAAATTGCGAATGTATCGTAACCCAAGATTACCAAAGTAATCATCCAGTTACCGTTACTTCTTTGACAAAAACCTCTGTTCTTCAGAGCTTTCACTCGGCTGAATATAAATTGTGTAATCTTGTGAAAAACTCTCAAATCAATCCTTGATCTTTGAAGAAAACTCCAATTGGATTTATCTAGAAACCCCCAAATGATTCTCAAATCAATTTGATTACACCATAAAAGGGGGAGTGTGTAAGTGCAACTTCACCATTAGATGTTTTGTATGATGTCAAAACTAGGAAAACTTAGCATTTATGTATATTGGACGGTATCTCTATGTCATGTGACACTCCCTTGCATTAGAGGTCTTAGGAATAATTTAAAACAAGTTTAAAATTGGTCCCAATAATGGAAAATCAGTTTCTACACAAAAACATGTTTATGTGTCGACCTGAAATTTATATGTGTCGACACATAAAATCAGTATTTCGGAAATTTCTTAAATGCTTTAGTATGTGTCGACACATACGTTTTATGCGCCGACACATGTGATTTAATATTAAAGCCTTCGGCATTTCTGCTTTAAAACACATGCACATGTCCCGACACATACAATTTTCACATTGACACGTGTACTGCATTTTTAAAAGCTTGTAGCTACTGTTTTGCATGTGTTGACACATAATTTTTCAGGTCAACACATATTGTTTCGTGGGTCATTTTTGCATATTTTTTTCATTCTGAAACTTCACTCTTTGGCCTAAAAAGTTCCTAACTGTAAATATATCATTCATACATCATTCCAACTTGATGATACCATAAAAATATCTTGAATTTACTCTTCATCTTCAACCTCCAACCTATGCATACACACTAACAAACCATTGTAATGATGTTTTGTTGGGGTGCCATCTAGACGAGGTTTGATAACATCCTATTAGGTTCTTGTGTAGTCGGGAATATTGGGTTGATATTTACAGGGGTCTTCATTTGGAAAAACTGCGGGTTTGTCCTCCAAGATCATTGGTTGATTTGGGGATTTTCGTGCAAGACGTTTAAGAGAGGATTGCGGCCTAGTGAAAGCCTTTAAAGATAAAGAACACAAAGGACCTTTTGTATATAAAGAATGCAAAAGAAGTAGCGTGAGAATAATGAATCAAATTGAAGTATTGTTTTGCAATAGGTACAATTGATGATGCACGAAAGCTTTGGATATAAAGTACGAAAAAGAGTAGTAAGATCTAGATAATTAATTGATAGCTATTGTGTCTTGGTCTTGTTGAATATAAAAAGAAGAGAAGAGGTTGAATAAACATCAAACGGTTATGATTTGTAGGGTTGCTCTTAAACACTTCTCTTGTAATCATACTTTTTGCAAATTAAGAAAGTATCCTAATTCCACGAAATTGGGCGTAGACGTACCCACATGTGAGGATAAACGTGGGCAACTTTGTAAACAAATCTGTGTGTCGCTCTTTATTATCTCTTTACTCGCTTTTGTTTTCATTACGTAATTTGTCGAATAACATTGTTAAATCGATTGACTCATAATAATTTTTCTGCAATTGTTTTGTTTAAAGTGGTATGTTGATTAACTTATAATAACTTTCATTATAAGTGGTTTTCATATCAACACAACTCAAAGAAAAATTCTGAAAATTCGAACGCACACCAAGTGTTTGACAAAGTGCAATGTTCTATCTCTTACTCTCATTTACTTTCTATATGCAATTTGTTGAATATGGTGTTTTATCAATTGATTTATATAGAATTTCTCTTTGATTTTTAAAGTTTAAATTGCTTTGTTAATTAATTTATAATCACTTTGATTGTAAGTACTTTTTCATATCAACAAAGCTCAAAGAAAATTCTGAAAAATTTATTGTGCGCTACATGTTCGATAAATTGTCAAGTTATGTTTTTAATATGATTTCATTAGAAATAGGAAACTGTTGTGTTTGATATTGAACTATTAATTGAGATATTATTATGTTGATTGATGTTATCATTATCTTAATTCCTTATGGCTTGTGTATATCCGAGTTTCCAATAACTAGGTTCGTTTAGACTACTATTTTGATCTAGGCCAAAAACCTTCCGCTCAATATTGTTTTTCAAATAATTTTTTAAGTAACCATTTTGAAAGGTAATTTTTAATTAGGGATCCATTCACCCCTTCTAGATAAGTTGACATAGTCTAACACTTATGTGTCGACCCGAATAAAACACAATTTTCTGGTTTTGAAAATTTACAGCACGTGTCAACCCGTGGCTCGTATGTGTCGACCTATAAAAGTATTTTTACTTCTATGTGTCGACCTGTAACACATATGTGTCGATACATACTGAGCAAAATATGATATTTCAAAATTGGTTTATCATGTGTCGACATGAAATACACATGTATCAACCTATAGAGAAAATTTATAGTATATGTGTCGACCTAAAAATGTATGTGTCGACACATACTATACATTGGCTTTTATGTGTCAACATGAAAGCATTATGTGTTGACACATATTGAACATAAGCTTTTATGTGTCAACCTGAAAACCTTACGGGTTGACACATAGACTAGTTTTTCATATGAAAAATTGATTTTTAACATGTAAAATATCTCTAATATGATTTTAAGTTTTGTAATATGAAAATGCACATCTAGATTATAGACTAATCTCCAATGTACAAATACTAAGTCCTACTTTTGACATCATTCAAAACATCTAAAGGATAGTGCACTCATAACATGTCTGTCTGAAATCAAATAGAGATTTGCTTATGGAGAAAAATGTGTTCCGAGATCCTTGAGAAAGAAAATCCAACCAAAAGCAGTCTCACCTTCAACCAGAGTGAATGCAATGGGAAAGACATTATTGTTGTCGTCTTGTGCAACTTCTATAAGTAAGGTGCCCTTGTATTTCCCGTATAACCATGTTCCATCAATTTGTATAATAGGTTTGCATAATGCAAAATCTTTAATGCATGGTTGAAACTCCCAAAAGAGTCGGTGAAATATTCTATTTCCACCAACACAAGTTCCAGTCTTACTAGGTTGATGTTAAATTTATACTAGCTTTATAAGAAAGATTACGACTAAAGACACACACTTTCTTCTTTCCAAGCGGTGAATGTACTGTTATGTTAGAAGATATGTACATTTTATTAGGACTGGATATTAATGGTAAGGTGGTCAATGGAATAACCAACTTCGCAAATACAATTTGCGCTGAACTATTGGGTGTCGACTTGTTAGATCATAACCCAAGAGGCTAAGATATATTACTTTTACATGAAAATTCTACCGAACAAGACCGAATAATAAAAACTAGGTGTTATAATATGCTTTTAATTGGTTTATTATTATTTCCTGAAGGTAGTGGTTTTAGTATGCATGTTATGTATTTACCCTTATTAAGAAACATATATAAAACAAGAACATATAGTTAGGGGTCCGCTTGTTTGGCTTATCTATATAGTTCGTTGTATAAAAATGCATCCAAAGACACATCTATATTTTCTGGATGCGTTGTTTTTCTCCAAGCAGGGGGTTGGTCCAGACTGCCGTCCCTAGCGCCCATCAATCGCAACCCATTCTCATTCCCTTACGCACAAAAGTACGTTAACAATATTAATTCTATTTACTTACTTTACCAATTATTATTTCTAAATAAATTATTTTAATTTTTTTGGTTTAGATGGTCGACTCGTGATATGACTTACAACATATGTCGTAGACATTGTATCACTCAATATCACAATCTCCTGGATCAACTTAGACCAAAAGATGTATTGCCACTAACAAATCAATTCATAATCATTTATTTTTAATATTAACCAGTTTATAATCTAATCTATTTTTCCTCTTAAATTCATTTGCCCCATATCTAAACTTAGAACATGAACATGAAATCAGAGGAGAAGATGCAGTTGTTTGGACTGCATGCATATTGATCATCAAGTTCACCACTGTGGAGATGCACTATAGTGATCGTGTGAAACTGCAGTTTGACATATGCTTCAAAACATCCCAGACCCCCTATGGACCTCAGGAAATGACATCTACGAAGAGTTAACAACTAGTGGAACTTTGTCCCTTGGCAGGACTTCGCAAGATCTTTGTATCGTAAATGGAAGCATTGTCATGACTCGTGACCATGTCTTATGTGACCCTGTGATGCCATCAGAAGAAAGACCAACTTGTACTTATATGTCTTGGTACAAATCAGTTGGATTTGGGTTTATCTTTAAAGATATGTATCTATACCATCCACGCCAAGTCACTTACATACAAGAAGCTTCAATATCTAACCCCCCATAAAGTTACAGACCCATTACTCACGACCCCCTACCCAAAAAAGTTACCGACCAGCAAACAGACAAACATATGACCCGAACATGCCAGACACACAACCACAATACCAAAAGCACATCACCTACCATCGACAACAAGATAATCATTATCAAGACAACCAACATCCATATGCCCCCAATACATCGTCATGTCGTAGCCTTCATAACCAAAATACCCAACGATCATGTAACACCAACACTTTCTCATACCATAGCCAAGAATTGTAAACGTCACAAAACCAAAACATACAATATGGCTATCAAACACCACAAAAACCATTTCAACCTTTCCCAAACGAATCGTCCACACCAATTTCGTCCTTCAATCGTCTAGACCGCACACCCATAACCCGAACACACCCCAACTACTCTAGCATGGGTCACAAATTCAATTACGGCAACACATCATTCCATACACAAGATTTCATAGAAATGCAAGAACTTATTAGAGAATCTGTTGATTGTGTTGTTCCTGAGACCTCAAATCCTCAAACACCTGGGATGAATCAACAACGTGAGCTAAGGCCACGAGTTAGGATACATGGGGTGAATCAAAAGTGTGGCATCCTGGAAAAAATCTGTTTTTTTTTTTTGTTTTTGTGTGTAAACATATCTCGAATTTAATATTAATATTTTCTATTTTGACTTTAATACAAACTATCAATCATGACTAAATTAAAAATCACAACCCACACTAGTGTCAAGTCAATTATCGCCTCCTTTTAAAAAATACATATAGACGCCAATTAACTTGACAACACCAAATGCAACTCTCAATTCAATTGACGTCTACTCTTTAACTTTAAGTGCAGAAGCCAATTGACCTAAATACATATGAGCTTTGTTGCTTTTTTTTTTTTTGTTTTTGAAAAGTGGAGTATATTGAAAAATTATTTGAAAGGTGGGTTATTTTGAGAATTTTTAGAAAAACTTATATGGGTAAAAAAATTCAAAAAGCGGATATAATTTGTTCCAATTGACTTCAACCGTCGATACCCTTCCTTTCATACTCGTTATTCCGTGGGAAGAAGACGATGGGAGCAGAAAGTGAAAAGAAGGAAAATCACGAAAAAGAGACGCCAATCGCTTCTCCAACTACTCTCACACAAGATCAGTTCCTCTCATGGAAGCGACACAAGGTCTCTTCCCCTTTCCCTTTCTCTTAATTAGGTTTCTTTGTTTTTCTTCAATTGCATCTGCAATTGATGGCTTTACCATGATTTAAGATTAACAGTACAATTTCATAGTATTTGGAATTTTGTGTTTTTCTACAATAATTTATTGAATTCTTGTTATAATTTTATTTTATAAATATTTAAAATTATGATTGTTATGAGGGTTATAATTAGGGAAAAGTAGATTTTTATCTGTTATAGGGTAGTTTTTGAAGGTTAACGACTTTGGTAACTACTTTGTATTGTTGTTTCAATGCTAAAATGCAATTAGGGAGGATGGTTTAGTATTTTGGTGTTGAGCATTTTTTTGAACAAGAATTTTTCAGAAAAACTATATATGTAGTTTAGAGTTTAAGGGACACAGTTATGCTGATATCTAATGAACATTCATTAATTTTGCCACTTAATATCATTAATATCATTAATAGTGTTGGGCGTGTGTTAAGAGTTAGGTCCATCAGACAATATTTGGTCGGAACATATGTTTATAAATGACGGAAATTTCTCACTTTACAAATAGGTTTTGTAAGGTTGAGTTAGAAACAATCACAGTGCTACGAAAAACTTAAAAAGTCTAATATTACAAGTGTAAAATCAAAATATTTTTGAAGTGAAAAAACCAGCACTCACACAAGTGGTAGGGGGCAATAGCACCTTTTAACCCTTAATTTTAATTGAAAAGACCGACAAGTCAAAGGTGATTTACATGGAGAGTGCATCCCCTTAACTCTCTACACATTGTAGTTTATGCAATGGGTTTTATTCTTCAGTTTCCCTTTCATTTCTAATTTTTAATAAGCTTCATTTGGCAGTTGATATTTTCACTACACACTAAATAAACAAATCAGTGCTCCTGATCGCTACCTGGAATATTTGAATAGCTCTCAAATATGCTAGAATCAATCTTCCTTCTTTGACATTTTATTTATTCAATAGCTTCATTCATTGAGTTATTAAATGGCCTAGTCAGTAACTGCTAGGGATAGTATTGCAAGTTGCTTTGGAGGGTACTTGCAAGGAACCGGATTGGAATAAGGAGGATGCATCCTATCTATTTACACTATTATTGTTGAGTCCTAATGATATGGTCTATAAAAGTGCATATACGAGAGACATTGATCAATCTTTCTCCTTAAAAACTTGCTCTATGGGATTGAATTATTTTAAATCCAAATATTAAGATGGCATCACATTCTTTTTAGGATCTATTGGATCATCAATGGATCACACGAGTCCCACTCCAAATCTCCATACATTTTGACCATACTGTACAAGTTGATTTTGTAAAGTTGAGTTAATCGCAACCTATATTTTAGAACAATACACTTTGGATTATAAATCTGTTGGGCCATCGTTATTGAGTCCCTCTCCAAATGTCCAATCATCTCTCACTATCATATAAGTCAATTTAGAAGAGTTGAGTTCTCCCCAATCTAAATTCTGAAAAAAATTACACTTGGGGCTAAGGTTACATCGCATCTCAGGTCTCAGATTTCTTCATTGGGCCATGGTGCTATATCATCTTGTAGGATCAGTGTTTTGAAGTCTTAAAAATTACAGCCCTGATAACATCTTAACTGGGATTACCTTGATCTACGATAAATTTTAATACCCTCATTAATTACTTTCAATTATGAAATCATATCCAATGTTGTTTTGCTAAAAAGGTCACAAGAAAATCAAACAGAACATGACATAGCTCAAAAAGATGAGACTCTAGTCTTTTGGGGAAACTTTGTCCATTATAGACCAATGTTATTTAATATCGGTCATGGTGGCACCATTGCGAATATCAGTGGTGGTTTTTGGGCTTGCCGCAATGGTACATATCAGTCGATATTGTGAGTTTTTCTGCCATAATCCGCTATTATGGTGCCATAAAGCGGCCAGTATGGTTGGATTTTTGCTCTCTGCCATGGACAACACCGTTAAAGAGTACTTTAACAATGTGTGGTGCATTTAAAGAAAGCAACTTGTAAGATCATAGAACAAGTTTTCTATTCAAAATGATGAAGAGATGACTTGGTTGAACAGGTTGAACTGTTGAAGCACTTTTAAGATAATTGTTTGTGAGAAATTTCGCTTTATTGCAGGGAATTGCCAATTTAAGCCTTTCTCTAAATTACTTGTATCTGGACTGCTTTCTGCAGGATGCTGCTGAGTCAGCCAGAAAAGCTGAAGCCTCCAGGAAGCGGGCAGAGGATATTGCTGCTGGAACCGTCCAAATGAACGGCCGGGAGCTGTTTCTGCATGAACCATGGGTGTTTGATGACTCACGTTTTTGAGGTTTCTTTTGGTTGGCTTAAAGAGTTCTTCATGGTCATTGTCATGTTCATTCTTGTAATGAGGTAGGGTTCATCAACGAGTTATCATTATATCGGTGACGTACACACTTCCTTTATCAAACCTTTTTTATGTACCAATAGATTTTTGGAAATATGAAGTCTGTCGCTTTGGCAAAGAAACCATATTGAAAAAAAAAAGTTTCTACATAAGAACTTGGTGGATATTTCTCACATAAAAAACCGAGGTGTGACTGGTTGGACTGTTGCAGTTTATTATCTATCTTACAATGAATTTGATCTCTGATATTAACATTTCCATATAGTTAACGTTTGACAGTTTTAATATCTTCCTTACTTAACTTTTACTTGCAAAGCTGCTTGATTAAGCTTGACCACTTGCTTATTTCTTGAGATTCATGAAACTAAGAATCATTTGTCTCTATATTATAACTTTAGAATTTGGGAGACTTATTCTTCGGAATAGGTTTGCAGGTGACAAGTGTTTACTTAAAAGATTATTGAAGCCCTTGATCTTAGCTGTATATTCTTCTAATCGGCATTAGAATGCACTGTCATATACACTTATCAGCATTGTTGACTTAGCAAACATTTTTAATGCTTAGTTATAATATAGTGAAGATTCAATCTGATAAGCTAAAGGACTAAATTACTAGTTGTGTCAATCGGCAATACAGTGAACCTTATTCAAAGATTGTTTTGGAATTTTGGTTTATATTTTTCATTTTTAACATACCCCTTAATAATTACTAATATCTTATAATATGATAATGAAATTAGTTTGTAGTTTGTTCCGAGTCCCATGTTACTTAGATTTCTGGACTGAATGTATAAATGTGTGACGACAATCTCATCATTTAAGCTAATTTTAGGATAAATTAAAATTATATAACATTATATCATATTCCCTGACATTTATTTATATCAAGGTGGGAGGGCAACACTACTATCTGAACGAACTTTTATGATGGAATTTATACCCATTTAACAAGTTGATTTACATTCATGTGATGGTTATAATAATTTGAGATGATAGTACAATTGAACACAAATATGTTGGTGTTATGCTGTGTTTGACGTTGACACAAGTCAAACAAAATATATATTTAATGTGAAGTGTTCACATGATGTTATTATAATGAGAGTGAGATAAATACGCCATCCGTAATATTTATTATTATTTTTTATTAATATACTCTTATTTATTATATATTTTTGTACAATTATTTATTGTATTTAATGAATTAATAAATATATTTTAATAAATAAAATAAAATAAAATAATTATAATTAACATAACTAATTATTATCTTAAAAAAATGAAAAAACTCAAAGGAAAATCTATTATGAGACGGAGGGAAGTATAATTTAACATCATGATTAATGAGATCCTAACTTCTTCCCTTAAGTTACTTTACTTTTTCTAATAAACCTCTCTTGAATACATATGATTATATCATGTATGGGTACATATGATTATGTTGTATGATATGATTATGTTGGCTTGATATAAATGGTCAACTTTGTTGACTTGAACACATATGATCATTCCCTATTGCTTGGGACAAATGATCATTTCTTTTAACAGATTATGCTGGCTTGATATAAATGGTCAACTTTGTTGACTTACACAAATGATCATTCCTATTATTTGGGACAAATGATCATTCCTTTTAGCAGAGTATAAATGATCATTTGATCAATCTTGTTGACGCTGGTACAAATAATTATTATTTTTATATGGGGTGCAAATAATTATTTAGACTTGAGGTATAGGAGGTCAAACTTGTTGACTCTAGCACATATGATCAATTCTTCAGCACATGATTAGGACTCTATTTTCTATAAATGATTGTAAATTATTTTACACATGAAAAAAAATCAAATTAGAGTATTAATTGTAAAAATGACAAACGAGCATGTTCGTCTGATTTAAATTCACCTCACAAAAGTCTACATAAAATGGATCATTAAAGACATAATAGAGGTTGTAACTTGGAAACCTTGACTCGTCTTGCAAAAAAATAAGATAGGACAGATTGAACTCAACATGCCTTGCACTATAAAATCTAAAAGTAAAAAAAAAAAACCAAAAAAAAACCTTATTCGTCCGGTTAATGCCTACACCCACAGAGCCAAAAAAACTAGGCAGGATGCGGTAAACCGAGTAAAAAGTTCTAAAATCTTGGCTCAATTAAAAAAAAAAAAGTTAAAACAAACATGTCTGTCGAATGGGTCCGTTTTACTACTCATAATTAATTGTTCTTAATTAAACTATTATCATAAAAACTCTGAATAAAAGATATTGTTACTAAAATTATATTTTGCTCAACAATCTCATTCTTTTTGTTGATGTTAAACATATGTAGTTTTATAAATAATGTGATAATAAATAACTTGCGGGTAAGTGAGGTTTGTACTCTTTCCCAAAATGTAAGCCAAGTTAAAGTAAAATAATTTGATTAACTTGTAGTGTGTGATAAAATCTGTATCTTAGATTCATAATATTTAGCCAAACATGTTTAAAATATTTAGGTTTAAATACAATTTTAGTCTATTTATTTATTTATTTATTTTAATTTTTAGTCTCTAATTTTAAAATCTCAGCTTTTTTATTATCCTATTAAATTTTACTGGGTATTTTGATCCTATCTTCTTTCGTGTATGTGGCATCAGAAAATGTAGACGTGACTGAGTAGGTGGCATTATATTATTAAATGAAATTAGCCAAATTAAAAAAAAAAATCATATATTAATTATGGAATAATCTTTTAATTAATTAAATATTAAAAACAATTATTTAAAACAATTAGTTCCCAAATGAAATCAAAGTATCAGAACCCTACTTTCACCTCCTTTTGCGTTCTTCATTTTCATCTCCATTTATAGAAATCGGTTTTCATCTCATTCCATGTTTTTCATTGTGTTCCTCTACTTCCTCTATTGTTCCAAAGCTTATTTGTTTGTTAGCCTGTTCGCTGACCATAATTCATAATTGATGCTTGTTCATAACCGAAATCTACTATTGAAGTGAAGAAATCAATAAGGTCAAGTAAGATGGATAGTCATCCCAGTTATGAAAAAATAAAGAAGAAATGAAATTTTGGCTGAAGGATGTAAAATCCTTTTTTTTTCTTCTTTTGAATTTAGAATTTAGTGAAATTGTGAAATTTAATGTTTTTTTTTTATTTTATGGTTTTAAGGTTTATTGAAATTGAGAAACTTAATCTTTTTGTTTTTTCTGGGTTTAGTGAAGTTGTGAAGGTTGGCAACATGTGTTTTCTTATTGTGTATTTTAATTTGTTTTTCCGACCATCTCAGAATTAAATCATTAGGTTAAGAATTTATCATTAGGGACAATTAGTAGTCAAATCTGTCAAATGGTACATTAATGGAAAAGTCTCTGATATGAATTGGAAGTCGGATGCAGACTATATGTCATATTTGTAGCTAAAAGGTTTGATAAGAAATCATAAGAAATCAGGGATATATGAATATCTAAGTGTATGAACCCTAGTTTTAGCTTTTCTCGTGGCCGTAAACCCCTTAATTGTAATGTTGGTGTTCTTAAATTTGTTGAGGATGTTAGTGGATTTGAATTGGTAGATTTGTATGTAGAGAATTCCGTTGGTAATTCTGAAGTGGTAAATGATGCAAAATTAGTACATGAGTATGATGAGTAAGTACATATTAATGATGAATGTGTGGAACCTTGTTTTGCAGGTAATAGATTTTCTTTTGATGATGATAACTATGAAGAACATAATAGATATTCAGCATGATAAAGATCCAATATGATGACAACTGTAAAAGATAACATTCAACATAGTAAAGATGCAACCATTAAGAAAGTCAACCAATGTACTTAAGTAGTTAAAGATACAAGCCATGGGGTTTGATATGGATTTGATAAAGTTTCAGACATCGATAAAATTTCAGACAAAAGAAAACAAATGTATTACATCAAAAGCCTCAAAAGAAATCTCAAGCAAGTGTCAACACAAAAGAATCTATCAGGCGAGGCTTAGAGGAGTTAATCTCTCAATTTAGTAAGTGAGTGAAACTTTTGTAAAAGCAAAAGTTATTTCTTTGTAGAAGTACATGGCTATAAGCGCGCGTGCGCGCGCGCACACAGCACACACACACACACTTAAAACCTTTTTTTATAAAATATCTTTGAAAAGAATAAGCCTTGAGAAGTATAAAGAAGTTGCATAGAAAAGGATGAGAGCATCCAAAAAGCAAAAAAATATTTTTTGACTGAATCTAATCGATTAGAACATAGTGTTAATCGATTAGATTATCACTCTCTTGAGGAATATGGTAGTTTGAACGCACTCAGATCATATGCAACAATTATATATCACTTCTTTCATATTTTAGAACTCATAGCCGTTACATTTAAATGAATTAATCGATTGGTC